>JACGWO010000003.1:9834927-10170951 GCA_034509735.1 Sesamum alatum
TATTCATTGAGTGAGTGCCATGTTTCATCAGCAACAGGCGTGGGACGCCTATATGATCTTGGTGGGTTGGTCGGCTGGGGTCGAGCCGACTGAGCTGACTCGCGGGGATCATCATATGAAAGTCTTGGAGGCTTGGTCGGTATGATTGGATTTTCCCGGTTATGGTAGTACGGGAGTAGTGCTCAGATTTCAGGAACCATGGTAGTCACGTGCACATGATGGTTGTATCTTGGATCTGGCGAGAGGTGATCATGTCGTTGACATGTTCATTATAAGCCTTATCCAGTGCAGTCAGAATGTGTAGTGAGGACGGTGGGTTTCAAGAAGAGGATCCGTCCCCTGTCAGTATGTGACGGAGGTATCTCCTATGCACTCAGAGACACGTCATGCTGCTTAAACCTATGGCCGTAGTGGTTGATGGAGCAGGAAATGGTTTCCTGAGTATTAAGCATAGACGCCTAGTCAAGGATGTGAACCAATGGCCAATTTCATACCCTAGACTAAGGTCGGGAGACAGTAGACAGAAGGACTGTACCCGTACAAAATAGGCACCTAAATGTTCACGCCATCATTCGACTAGTCTCTAGTACCATGGACCGTTGCTAGACGACCACCCATGGTAACAGGCTCCTGTTGGATACGGGCCCAAGTCTAGTTGAGGATGAACCTAAAGGGTCACACACAAATCACCGAAGAGGTGAAGAAATTAACTTGGGGTTGATTTTAGAGGACGATAAGTAATTGAATTACTTAAGAGATTGTCCATTAGATGGACAGGCCGATATTGTATCAGGCCCTCGTTTTATCGGTAAATGGGATTTATCGATTAAGTAGAGAATCGAAGCTTGGATCTTTTATTTTGATTAAAAGATTAATTGGAATTATTCAAATGGACCATGAATTAAATGGGATATAATTCTTGGACTTATTGTAATTGGATTACAATAAAATTCGGTCCATTAAATCTTGGCCCAAGAGATTTGTTAGTTCCACTTTGCAATTGGAAGAAGTTGGACTTCTTCCTAAAAGGAGATAGCTGAAAATTGTTAGAATAGGTGACCGTGAAGCCAATCTGATTAGGCTAATGTAACCTATGTCTGAACAATTTCAGAGTTTTAATAAATTGTAATGAATAAGAAAGTGATATTCATTTGGCTTATACTTTGTCTGTGTTCACTTTACTGCTTTATTATAACTGTTCACTGCACAAGCAAAGCCCACAGATTGAAATCACATTCCAGAAAACTGGAACAACACATTGGATGGTAGGTTCATAAAATCAGTTTATCTAGATCAGTCTGAAATACTCCAAGTCAAGGAATCTCGAGATAGGGTATCGAGATTCCATTTGAGACTTGAACTAAGCATCTGTAGTCGCGTTTCATTGACAACTGACGAGGCTTGTCTATGCATTGTTAGTGGGTCAACCAGCTAGGTGGCTGCTGACTGAGGTAACTCGTGGGAACCGTCATATGGAAGACCTTGAGTAGGCCAGTTAGGTATGACTTGTATTTCCAGTTCGAACAGTACAATTTGATCCTTGGACTTGAGGGATTACTGAGTTCACCTGCACACCGTGCCTGTGCTTTAGGTATGGCGAGAGGCTGCCAAGTTATAGTCACTCGGTAGTCATAAGCCCTATCTAGTACAGTCATGATGTGTAGTATGACAGTAGATCCCGAGAAAGGATCCATCTCCTGTCAGAAGGCTGACGGTGATATCTCACTTTACTCTGAGACTCGTCCCTAATAAATCTGTGGCCACAGTAAACAAAAGGGTGGAATCCCTGTGACGTTTAGTGTGGACGACGCAAGATTTAGGTCGAAAATGGGTACCTACAATTCTATACCCTAGACTCTAAGTAGTGAGATTGTAGATGGAAGGCGCGTACTACAGAGCCTAAATGTTCACACCATAAACATTCACCTAGTCTACTGCCATGGACTGTTGCTAGACGACCACCTATGGTAATGGACGAATTCCTGTTATAGGATGGTTGGGAATTCGGCCAAGTCTAGCTGAGGGTGAACGTAAAGAGTCACACACAATCCGCACACATCAAAGGTATTTAGTTTGGAATTAAATTTGGAGAGGTTGAACAATTTAAATTGGATTTAATCAGTTCTCTTTTTCTTGGGATGTTGATTCCTTTAATTAGATTAAGAAGAATTAACTAAATAAATAAATTAGATTTATTGGAATAAATTATGTGGGCTTAAAATAAATATTATTTATTTATTTTATTTATTTATAGCCCCATAGATTATTTAAATGGGATTTAAATATTTCATAAAATAAGTGGATGGTTTAGATTAAAGAGGAGAGATGGATGGCTAGGATTAGTTTGACCAATCTAAGCCTAGTTTGACTAGGTCCAAATCCTAGTCAAACCAAGCTTCTAAAGTTGGAGTTTGAAGAGGAATAGGATTCCTTCTCGATATATACTCCTAGGTTTGCACTTTAGAAGGATGATGAAATTAAAAACACACACACACACACACACCTCTCGTCTCTCCCTCTTTGCTCGTCCACTCCCCTTTCCCAAGAAATAGTTTTTTGATTCTTTGTTTCATACATTGAATCTAAGGAGGATTGATCACGTTAATTCATAACATTTGGTCAATCCATCCTCTCTAAATACATACACTTCGTTTTTTGCTAGCACGAGGATCAAGATACGTGGGCGGATTGCGTGTACAATTTAAAGAGTCTAAAAAATTCGAGATCTTGGGGCAAAACGGGGAACAACGTGAGTAGCGGTTTGAAGAGAAAACGACAACTGGGTAGGTTATTTCGTTTTGGTGTTCTTTAGATTTCTACACCCTATGGCCTCCATGATTTGCATGTTTAATTTAGTCATGAGATACACTGAATGCCCGGGAGGTTCAAGGGAACACCCCTTGAACGTGTGGTTTTAATTCATGTATGTGCATGCTTTAAATTTTAGTAATTTATTTTATATCGCGCTTCCGAATTCGCGCTCCTCCCGGGACGATCCACACGCCTACCATAGGCTTTCAGTGGTATCAGAGCCCGGTTCAGTATATAGACTTAGGGTTTATATCTGTTAAAGCATGAAAAAACATGTAAAAGCATGACTTACGTGATTCTTGCTTTATGTTTAACAAGCATGTCGTTTTTCATGTCGTTTATCATGTTGGTAATGCATGAGTTCTTTCTTGGTTTCTTGAAAAACGGATCGGAAATAATAAGACTGAACACGAAACGCACATACGCGGCAGTGGACGGCTAACCCTACGCGCGCAGTGCGCACGGCCAGGTGCGCGCGCAGGTAGAAGAGCTTGCGTGCGGCCGCCCGGCCAGCGCCCATAGTTGCAGTCGCTGCTAGATGCGCGTGCGCGCCCAGCCAGTGCGTCTGGAGTGCGCTATAGGCAGACGCGCGACTAGTCAGGCCGCACGCGCATGGGCTGCGCCGCCAAGCGCGCGCGCATGCAGGAAACGGAGCCTGCGCACGCGCGACCGACAGGCACGCCTGATGCTTGTATGCACGTAGGCTGCGCAGCAGGGTAGCCGCATAGGCAGGGGCGTCTGTGCGAGGCCGCCCGGCCAGCACGCGTGCAAGTAGGCAGATCCTGCCTGCGGCCGCGCGGGCAGAGGGGCGGCCAAGCGCGCGAGCATGCAGGCAGGGGCCTGCGCGCGCACGCCCGGCCAGGCATGCTCTGTGCGCGCAGGCAGCAAGCAGGCCTGCCAGCCTGCCTGGGCGGCAGCGGTGGCCCTTGGCCGTTCCAGTGCTTTTCTTGCTTTATTAGTTTTGGAATATTTCTGAAAATTATTTTATTTATTTTGCATGTTTTCTTGAAGACATTATTTGGAAAACTATTTTATTTTGTTTGGTTTGGAACCTCAAAATTTTAATATTTTGAATAATGAGGAAAGGTTTTCCTAACAAGAAAGGGATTACCAATTTTACACCAAGTTTACATGTATACCTTGTCTTTTTAATTCCTTTATAAATTATGTGATTGGATATCATGGATTATATGCATGAATTATATGATTGGATATCATGAATTGCGTGCGTTGATTGAGAATGGATGATCACAAGCCCTAGACCGAATGTATGGTTTTAATTTTAATGTTGGGTCTGTGTACCTCATTTATTTTTTCTCCTCCTCTTTTCTGGTTGCCTTAGATTAGTAAAGCTTTCTATCTCCTTCCAATTGTACTCCCCCCAGGTTATTGCTGGGGTTTCTTTTTAAATTTGTAATGAGAGTAGTATAGTGGTGAGGAAGTATTTTATTTTTATTTCCATGATGGAGATGAAGGATGGTCCAAAAAGAAGAATTCAAGTAGTTCCACGGAGACCCGACGGAGAAGGAGGTAAGGCCCATCAGTATGTTGATGGGTTACTGTTATTACATGTAATAGTATAGGACCAACCTTAGATGGACCATAGATCCACTGCGGGCTCAGTGGGTCGCATAGGATTCAGGCTTGTGATCATCCAATAGGGGCGTGCTAGGCTTTTAATTTTGCATGTGGCTTTTATGGTGAATGAATGGTTTATTTATCGTATTACTGCTATGGCATGCAAATGTTTATAATGCATTATAGATGTATGTATGAATGAGATCTCGGTCATCAAACTCCCACTTGGTTGGACCAAGTTAAATATCAGACCCTTAATAAATGGACTAGGACTCTAGCAGTTCGTCCAAGCCTTCCATCCATGGCAAAATGAGGAAGCTAGTTTCAGTCGATAGCATGGTCTCACGAGTCATGGCATGAATATCGTGCTAAAAAGAAGCTGCACTTTGTCTTGAGCGAAGAGTACACTCATGTTGCCTGTGTCACGAGTCGTGAGGGTAGCAGTGAGTGCTATGATTCGGTTGATTGGGTCGGGTCTAACGCCCTAATAACGTGATTCGCTTGGAGTCCTAGGGATCACGTAAATAGTATGGAATACCTCCCACAGGTTGTTTTCCATGTGAATCGTAAAAGCGGGTTATGGAAGATATCGCTGTGGATCCCAAGCCCACTAGGAAAAAGTTTCCCGAAAATAATGTTTGAAAGTATCGTGTTTTCGTAGAAATAGTGGGAGAATTAAATGACTGAAGTCCAAGTCTTTAATCTTTATTAAAATCTTTTTATTTAATTCTGCTGATTAAGTTCTGTTTTTTAATATAGATCTAAAATAATGTCTAAGAACCCATTATCAACCGTACTTGAGACAAACAAGTTTAATGGAACCAACTACAACAATTGGTTGTGCAATCTGAGGATAGTCCTCGATTACTAGAACCATGGCTATGTCATGGACAAGCTGTTTTCTCGGACCTTGCCGGAAGGATCCATGCTCGAAGAACGTGAGCTGCTCGAGACTTGGCATTAGGATAACCGGAAAGTCCGTAGCATCATACTTGCGTTGATGACCAATGAAATTCAGAAGCAGTATGAGAGGCTAGATGATGTTCTAAGGCCATTCATCACTATATATAGGCCTCGGTTTGCTTCATTTCAAGCAAACCAAAAGTCCAAGCTCTCTCTTTTTCTACTTCTCGATCCTTTTTTTGAGTCGTACAAGTCAGCTATTCAAGCTCTCTACGACGAGTGCACGTATTAACCTTGGGAAGCGCACGATTCTAACGATTCCACCACAATCGTACAAAAAATTCTGCTTTTTAGGGCAGTGGCTTTTCCATGGGACAACTTTAGAAATTCAAATTTCCTAACAATCTAAAAAGCGAAATATCTCTTTTTTTTTTTAATAAATGGATGTAACTATGTCTAAAGCCTTTTCCGACCTTTACAAGTTGGAAACACGAGATCAATTTCAAACATATGTCACAGAGATTTCTGATATCCTTTGAACAACTTTACATTGATTATGTGTTGTTCACAAAACCCAACGAAAAATCTGTTAGAATAGGTGACCAGAAAGCTAATAGGTTTGGCATTTTGTGATCTATTTGGCAGCTTGATGTAATGTAATATTATGTAATGAATACAACGAGTGTTTATGACCATTGGTGTTATCTTTGTTGTGCTCATTTTCCATATGTTAAATGTCGTTTTACATATATCACAACAAAGCCCACATACCACGATTAGCAAGTCATGCAATTGGGCCACGCATTGGATGGTGGTTGTGAAACCAACTGATAAAGGGTTGGATTTGAAACGTTCCAGGTTGAGGACCTCAAGACAGGGCATCGAGAGTCCTATAAAGACTTGCACCAAGAGTCGTATTCATTGGGTGAGTGCCGTATTTCATCGGCAACACACGTGGGACGCCTATATGATCTTGGTGGGTTGGTCGACTGGGGTTGAGCCGACTGAGCCGACTCGCGGGGATCATCATATGAAAGTCTTGGAGGCTTGGTCGGTATGATTCGATTTTTCCGATTTCGATAGTACGGGAGTAGTCCTCAGATTTGAGGAACCATGACAGTCATGTGCACACGATGGCTGTATCTTGGATCTGGCGAGAGGTGATCATGTCGTTGACATGTTCATTATAAGCCTTATCCAGTGCAGTCAGAATGTGTAGCGAGGATGGCGTGTTTCAAGAAGAGGATCTGTCCCCTGTCAGTATGTGACGGAGGTATCTCCTATGCACTCAGAGACACGTCATGCTGCTTAAACCTGTGGCCACAGTGGTTGATGGAGCAGGAAATGATTTCCTAAGTATTAAGCATAGACGCCTAGTTAAAGATGAGAATCAACGCCTAATTCCATACCCTAGACTAAGGTCGGGAGACGGTAGACAGAAGCGCCGTACCTGTACGAAATAGGCCCCTAATTTTTCACATCAACATTCGCCTAGTCTCTAGTGCCATGGACCATTGCTAGGCGACCACCCATGGTAACAAGCTCCTGTTGGACATGGGCCCAAGTCTAGTTGAGGATGAACCTAAAGGGTCAAACACAAATCATCGAGGAGGTGAAGAAATTAACTTGGGGTTGATTTTAGAAGATGATAAGTAATTAGATTACTTAAGAGATTGTCCATTAGATGGACAGACCGATATTATATCAGGCCCTCATTTTATCGGTAAATGGGATTTATTGATTAAGTAGAGAATTGAGGATTGGATCTTTTAATTGGATTAAAAGATTAATGAGAATTATTTAAATGGGCCATGAATTAAATGGGATATAATTCCTGATCTTGTTGTAATTGGATTACAATAAAATCCAGTCCATTAAATCTTGGCCCAAGAGATGTGTTAATTCCATTTTTGCAATTAGAAGAAGTTGGACTTCTTCCCAAAAGGAGATAGCCGAAAATTGTTAGAATAGGTGACCATGAAGCCAATCTGATTGGGCTAATGTAACCTATGTCCGAACAATTTAAGAGTTTTAATAAATTGTAATGAATAAGAAAGTGATATTCATTTGGCTTATACTTTGTCTGTGTTCACTTTACTGCTTTATTATAACTGTTCACTGCACATGCAAAGCCCGCAGACTGAAATCACATTCCGGAAAACTGGAACTACGCATTGGATGGTAGGTTCATGAAATCGGTTTCTCCAGATCGGTCTGAAATACTCCAAGTCAAGGAATCTCGAGATAGGGTATCGAGATTCTATTTGAGACTTGCACTAAGCATCTGCAGTTGCGTTTCATCAAAAAGTGATGAGGCTCGTCCATGCAATGTTAGTGGGTCAGCTAGCTTGGTGGCTGCTGACTGAGGTGACGCGTGGAAACCGTAATGTGGAAGACCTTGAGTAGGGTCTATCATGTATGACTTGTATTCTCGATTCCAACAGTACAATTTGACCCTTGGACTTGAGGGATTACTGAGTTCACCTGCACACCGTGCTTGTATCTTAGGTATGGCAAGAGGCTGCCAAGTCATAGTCACCCGGTAGTCATAAGCCCTATCTAGTACAGTCAAGATGTGTAGTGCGACAGTAGATCCCAAGAGAGGCTGACAGTGATATCTCACTTTACTCTGAGACTCGTCCGTGATAAATCTGTGGCCACAGTAACTGAACAAAAGGGTAGGACCTCTGCGACGTTTAGTGTGAACGAGGCAAGACTTAGGTCGGAAATGGGTACCTATATTTCCATACCCTAGACTCTAAATAATGATATTGTAGATGGTAGGATAGGCGTACTAAAGAGCCTAAATGTTCACACCATAAAGATTCACCTAGTCTCTAGTGCCATGGACCGTTGCTAAACGGCCACCCATGGTAATTGATGAATTCCTATCATAGGATGGTTTGGAATTCGGCCAAATCTAGCTGAGGGTGAACGTAAAGAGTCACACACAATCCGCACACATCAAAGGTATTTAATTTGAAATTAAATTTGGAGAGGTTGAACGATTTAAATTGGATTTAATTGGTTCTCTTTTTCTTGAGATGCTGATTCCTTTAATTAGATTAAGAGGTATTAACTAAATAAATAAATTGGATTTATTGGAATCAATTATGTGGGCTTAACATAAATATTATTTATTTATTTTATTTATTTATAGCCCCATGGATTATTTAAATGAGATTTAAATATTTCATAAAATAAGTGTATGGTTGAGATTAAAGAGGAGAGATGGATTGCTAGGATTGGTTTGACCAATCTAAGCCAAGTTTGACTAGGACTTTGACTAGGTGAAAATCCTAGTCAAACCAAGCTTCTAAAGTTGCAGTTTGAAGAGGAATAGGATTCCTCCTCTATATATACTTCTAGGTTTACACTTTAGAAGGATGATGAAATTCAAGAAACACACACACACACACACACACCCCTCTCGTCTCTCCCTCTTTGCTCGTCCACTCCCCCTTCCCAAGAAATAGTTTTTTGATTCTTTGTTTCATACATTGAATCCAAGGAGGATTGATCACGTTAATTCATAACGTTTGGTCGATCCATCCTCTCTAAATACATAAACTTGGTTTTTTGCTAGCACGAGGATCAAGATACGTGGGCAGATTGCGTGTACGATTTAGAGGGTCTCAAATTCGAGATCTTGGTGCAAAATGGGGAACAACGCGAGTAGCAGTTTGAAGCCAAAATGTCAACCGGGTAGGTTATTTCATTTTGCTGTTCTTTCGATTTCTACACCCTATGGCCTCCATGATTTGCATGTTTTAATTTAGTCATGGGATACACCGAATGCCTGGGAGGTTCAAGGGAACACCCCTTGAACGTGTTGTTTTAATTCATGTATGAGCATGCTTTAAATTTTAGTAATTTATTTTATATCGCGTTTCCGCATTCGCCCTCCTCCCGGGATGATCCACACGCCTACCATAGGCTTTCAAAAATTGCTTCTTTTGGAAGCATAGAAATCGGCCATACATGGCCTTTGATGAGTAGTTGACTTGTCTCTTTTGAAAAGAGACAACTCAACTCCAATCAAGCCTCTTTCGTTTGGTATGATTTAAAATGGTAGGCTTGATTCATGATTAGTGGGGATTGATTGGAATGTGTCTAGACATCCTTAGATGAACCTCGACATATTTTAATAATCACATTAATGAAGTATCTGTATGTGTATATACTATCATCAAATAAGTGAATTCATTATTCCTCTTTTTCTAGGAAAAAGAAGAACACACTCTGTCCCTACACTGTCTAAGTTTCGGCCCTCTCTCTCTCTCTCCATACTATCCCCTTTGTTCTTTCATTGATGTAGGATCAATTGAAGAACAAAGCAAGATCAAGAAGGAATACTAACTTGATAGTGTAGTCTCTTCTTCAGTCTTCTCCTCTAGATCCATTTTTCTCTAGCAAGAAAAACGAGATCTCTCCTGGTGTGGTGTGGACTATGTTAGAGAGTTCATAGTTTTGAACTTGTTGAACTTTTTCGGCGTGGAACAAAGCTCGTAGCCGTATACAAAGAAAGCTACAAAGGTAACATTCGGGTTTACGCTTTTGTAGTGTCCTTCATGTTATATCTGCTCTATATGATATGTCGCTTTTTCTATCTTATTCTACATCGAACGCCCGATTGAGCACTCAAGTGTACACCCGTTAGGATTTTTTGATATGTAATGTTTTAAATAACAAGACCGTCGGGGTCATATCCTTAACCATATGAAAAATTACTTATTCGATTTCTCCATTAATAAAAAAGTGCAAAAATAATTTGGGACATATTGCAGACAAGGTATGGAGGCGAAGTTGCTGGCATAAAGAAGTATGTAGTTGGCAAATGGCTCCAGTTCCCAATAGTTGTTGGGAAATTAGTAATGGACCAAGTCCGTGAGTATGAGAACTTGGTGGCGGACGTACTAAGTGAAGGTATGAAAATGTATGAGACTCTCCAAGAAAATGTCCTTGAGAAGTTCCGCTCTACCTAGACCGAATACCGAAATTATTTGAAACATAAGAAAAGGAGTCTAACTCTCAATGAGCTAATTAACCACATGAGAACTGATAAAGCAAGTAGAGAAAAGATAAGCTAAACTCTATCTATTCTCTTTCTATTAAGCTAACCTAGTTTAATCTGTTGGATCTCGAGACAAGGTTTTAGAATAAAAGGAAGAAGTTAAAAAAAAAACAGTCAACACAAGTCATTCAGAGGAACTGATGGTAAGATCCAAAAAACCCACCAAACCGTTCTACTATTGTGGGAAACCACGGCATAAAGCTTACCAGTGATTCCAAGAAAGGGCCAATAGAAGATAAACCACAAATCCATCATGCCCTAAATAATTATATTATTCTTAATATATTTTAGTATTTTGAAAATTAAATCACACTACAGAAGAACGCAGGATTTGTAACGACCGATCTGGAACGGCCTTATCTAAGGCCATTGTAACAAATTTGGAGCGGAAAAAGTTTGCTTACATCATATTTTTGGCTGAATGGATTTAATAATTTTGGTGCAGTATTTTTGCTGCAAAGGCCATTACAAAAATTTGGTAGGCGTACCGCCGCTACAAAATAAAAGTCGTTACAAGTTATAACGGGTTTTAGTATTGCTTTTTCATCTTGTAACGGCTTGTCGTCATGCGGAAAGCGACCGTTCCTAAAGCTGTATAGAGGAGCCATACCAAATGTTTTAGATTCTACGGCCGATCCAACAATCGTTACAAAAGCATTAACCGCTACAAACTTGGTATGATTTGTGTAATGGCCTTGTTCAGATTGTAACTGAAACGGAAAATGCAACATGTTCATTCCAAAATGCGTACATAAATCCGTTTAAAAATATAATTAAACCAAATCGTACCAATAATTGTTTCAATTTCAACAGTTTTGTCCGAAAGTTATTGTGGTTGCAAAAGACGTTCAAATAGTGGATGTGTCTAATGGGTATTTTCAAACGGTCATATTTCAGCGACTAGTTTTTTTTCCACAAAGGTTATTTGCAAAGCCGGTCCATGATCTCCTATACATATGTTGCATGTTATTTTCAATTCATTTCATTTCATTTGTTCCAGTCTTGATTAACCACACACACTCTCAATATCTCTTGGACACAATTATTGGATATACATTTGATCGGGTAAAATTTCATCATTTGGAACGACTACCATTGATTTCTGGAGTTGGTTGACCAGGTAACAACTCGAACCCTTTTTGTTAAATAAAAAGCTGTTTAATTATTATAGTTTTGTTATTTTTATAGATTGAAATATTATTATAAATATCTACGTATATGTAGTGATGATCATGTTAAGAAAATTGAGAAAATGGATGTATGCGAAGAACCTACGAACAGGGTGGGTCTTACGCTGGAGTTTGAGGATGGTGTTAACACTTTCATAGAATGGGCTTAGTGCCAGCATAGATATATGGACGAAGAAACGATTAGGTTCTAGAGTTAGAAGTGCAAAAATAAAAGGTTCAAAACACCTGACGAGGCCAATTTTGACTTATATAGGCGAGGTTTATGCCAAAATATAATGGACTTCGCATGGGGAGGAGAGGGTGCAGGAGTACTTTGATGTTGTGACACCTCCTCCAGTGCAGGCGGAGCAAACCTAGCTATGAAGGAGGAGGGTAGTTCGCATTAGGGTGACGAATAATAGATGGATTGGGCGTAGAGGATGGTTTATGATGTAGCCGACCCAACTAATTTTTCTTCTTACCACAAGGGTGTGCATGATGATGGTACGAGGTCATGTCCTACTGATGCCAGTTCTAGATCATTGTACGGGGGTAGGCCATATGATTATGTATCAGGGTTGTTAGACCGCTTTTTCGATATAGTGCGTGCTGCAAACCAACCGTTGTGGAGCGGTTGTACCCAATCTCAGTTGGCGGCGGTTGCTAGTTTGGTGAATATTAGGGTGGAGGGCAATTTTTCCAAGCGAACATATGATCTACGTTGCTAGTGGGCTGATCATATAATGCCCCGCTATCACAGTTTTCCACCCGATTACTACAGTACGAAGAAATTGATAAGAGACTTGGGTTTACATATTGAGAAGATTGATGGGTGTAAGAACGGCTGCATGTTGTACTGGAAGGACGACATTGGACTACTACAAGTTTTGTGGAGACGCTAGGTACAAGCCGACTAGGTAGCGAGACCCACACCGAAAAAAATCCCCGTCTGCTGTTCTTCAGTACCTTCCGCTTCCTCCCCGACTCCGGAGGTTGTATGCTTCAGCAGCGACAGCGGAGCACATGACGTGACATGTCACACATTAGATGGAGGAACAAGCGGGCTGTGATACCACTGGAAGGAACAAGTGGATCCGATCGGGAGCGCGAGCGAAAGCCAGGGATGCTGAATTTCACGATATTTAAAATGCATATCAAAATAAAACGTCCCAAGGGTGTCCCCTTGGATACTCAACTAGTCGTTCGATGTATAATATGATAACATAAAGCAAGTATATCATATAAGGCACATAGATGATCATAAAGAGAACTACAAATATAAATAAACGCGAATCACCTTTGTAGTTATCTTCCATGTACCGCTATTAGTGTTGTTCCCCCTCGAATGGATGGAAAACATTCACCAAGATTCAAACGTATGATACTCTAACTTAGTCCATACAACACCAGGAGAAGTCACATTTTCTTGCTAGAGAAAAACGGACCTAAAAGATGAGATCAAGAAAAAGGATTACACTATCGTATTAGTGTATCCTTCTTAATCTATTGTTGTTCTTCAAATATTCATAGATCAATGAAGAAACAAAGTGAGAGGGACAGAAAGCGAGAGAGAGAGAGAGAGAGAGAGAGAGAGAGAGAGAGAGAGATAAGTATTCTCTTCTTTTTCTTTGAAAAAGATGAATAATGAAATTCTCTAGTTGATGATTGTATATACAAATTTATATACATCATTAATGTGATTAATGGACTATGTCTAGGTTCATCCAAGGATGTCTAGATATATTCTGAGCAATCTCCATTAATCTTCAATCAAGCCTACCACTTTACAAGGTATGATTAAATCATGCCAAGTAAAGGAGGCTTGATTGGTTCATTTGTTCCTTTCCAAAAGGAACAAGTCAAACTCATCATCAAGGCCAACATGGCCGATTTTCATCCTTCTTAATGAAGCTATAATTGGCCATCCCATTTTAGGAGAATTTCATCTTCTCCTAATTTCAAAAGTGGAATTAATATCTCTCTTGGGCCAAGATTTAATTGACCAGGCTTTATTGTAACCCAATTACAAAAAGCTCAAGAATTAAATCTAAATTTATTCAAGATCCAATTAAATAATGATCATGGATATTTTAATCCAATTACAAGAACCAAGCCCTTAATCTATAATTAATCGGTAAATTGCATTTATTGATTAATCGAGGGCTAGATACAATATCAGCCTATCCATCCAATGGACTATCCCATAAATAATCCAATTATTTATCATCTTCCGAAATTTACTCCAAGTCAATTCCTTAACCTCCTCGGTGATTTCTGTGTGACCCTTTAGGTTCACCCTCAGCTAGACTTGGGCTCGTATCCAACAAAATCCCGTTACCGTGGGTGGCCGTCTAGCAACGGTCTATGGCACTAGAGACTAGGTTAATGTTGGCGTGAATAATTAGGCAACGATTTCGTACGGATACAGTCCTTCCCTCTCCCGACTATAGTTTAGGGTATGGAATTGGCATCGATTGCCATACTCGACTGGGCAGCTATGCCTAATACTCGAGACTACGCATGTCTCATTGCATTAACATAGGGAACCATTCCCTGCTCGATCAACCACTATGACCACAGCTTCAAGTAACATGAACGTGTCTCCGACTGCATAGGAGATACCTCTGTCACATACTGATAGAGGACGCATCCACTTCTTCAAACCCACCATCCTAGCTACACATTCTAACTGCACTGGAGAAGGCTTATATTAAACATGTCGTAACATGATCACCTTGTTAGAATAGGTGACCATGTAGCCAATCTTGGTAGGCAAATTGTAACCTATGTCTGAACAATTTCGAGATTTTAATAAATCATTAATGAATAAGAAGTGAAGTTCATTTGACATTTACTTTGTTTGTGTTCACTTTATCTGCTTTATATAACTGTTCACTACGCAAACAAAGCCCACGGACTGAAAACGCATTTCGGGGACTGGGAACCGTCTTACGGAGGACCTTGAGTAGGGTCGGTTAGGTATGACGTGTGTTCCTGGTTCCAACAGTACAGGTCAAGTCCTTTGACTTGAGGAACTGCTGAGTTTACCTGTATATCAGGGCTGTATCTTAGATATGGTGAGAGATTGCCAACAAGTACTTGAGTAGTCATAAGCCATATCTAGTATAGCTCCGGTGTACAGAGTGACAGTAGTTTCCAAGAAAGGATCGATCTCCTGGCAAAAGGTGCTGACAGTTGTGTCTCACTAATGCTCTGAGTCTAGTCCCTAAAATCTATGGCCACAGTAACTGAACAGAAGGGAAGGTTTCTCTTGCGGCGTTTAGTAAAGGACAGACCGACACTTAGGTCTAAAATGGGTACCTGCATTTTTTCGTGTCCTAAACCCTAAGTGGTGAGACCGTAGACGGAAGGATAGATGTACTGTAGAGCTTAAATATTCATCCCCGTATATTCACCTAGTCTCTAGTCCCATGGACCGTTGCTAGATGGCCACCCATGGTAACGGGCGGATTCTAGGAATCCAACCAAGTCTAGCTGAAGGTGAACCTAAAGAGTCACACACAATCCGCACACATAAAAGTATTTAATTTAGAATTAGATATTTGGAGAAATGGAGCGATTAAATTGGATTTAATCAGGTTCTTATTTTCTTGGGAAGAGTTAATTCCTTTTACTAGATAAAAGGGATTTATCTAATAAATTAGATTTATTAGAAAATTAATTTAATGGGCTTGGAATAAATATTTATATTTAATATATATATATATATATATTAATTGCCCTTGGAATATTTAATAGGATTTTAATATTCCATCAAATTAAATTAATGGTTGAGATTAAAAGGGAGAGATCTATGGTTAATATTGGTTTGACTAGAAGAAACTAGTTTTGACTAGGATTTGACCAAATCCTAGTTGTGGAGGAGTCTTTAAAGTGTAGGAGATTGAAGAGGAAAAGGATTCCTCTTCTATAAATACTCCTTAGCACACACATTGAAAAAGATGATGAATCTTGAAACACACAGACACACACACAGACACACACACACACACACACACACTCATCCTCTCCTCTCCCTCCTCTCGGCCGCCTCTCTCTCCTCTTCCAAGAAAATTGTTTTCTTGTTCTTTTGTTCTTTAACAATTGAACAAAGGAGGATTGATCTCGTTAAACTAATAACGTTTTATCGATCCGTCCTCTCCTAAATAATACTTGTTCTTTCGCTAGCATGAAGTTCAAGGTACGTGGGCAAATTGCGTGTCACGAATTAGAGGGTCTCCTATATGAGATCTTGGAGCAAATTGGGGAAAAACGCGAGTACCGGTTAGAAGAGAAAAACGACGAATCGGTAGGTTTCCGTTTACGTTTTTCGTCCTCTTTTATTTTAGAATCCTATGGCCTCCATGATTCTTGTGTATGTTTTTATTCATGAGACACACCAAACACCCGGGAGTTTCAAGGGCACACCCCTTGAACGGGTTTATTTTAATATATGTTATGCATGTTTAAATTTTTGTAATTTAAATTATACCGCGCTTCCGCATTTGCGCTACTCCCGGACGATCCACACGCCTACCCAAGGTTTTCACACCTCTCGCTTGATCTAAGATACATCCATCGTGTGGACGTGACTACCATGGTTCCTCAAGTCCGAGTACTACTCCCGTATTATTGGAACCGAGAACTCGAATCACACCGACCAAGCCTCCAAGACTTCCATATGATGATCCCTGCGAGTCAGCTTAGTCGGTTTGACCTTAGTCGACTAACCCACTAAGATCGTATAGGCGTCCCACACCTGTTGTATATAAACACGACACTCATCCAGCGAATACTACTCTTGCTGCAAGTCTCAATAGGACTCTCAATACCCTGTCTCGAGGTCCTCGACTTGGAATGTTTCAAACTCAATCTTTTATCAGTTGGTTTCATAACCACCATCTAATGCATGGCCCAACTACATGAGTTGTTAACATGGTGTGTGGGCTTTGTTGTGATATATTTGAATAGACATTAACATACAAGAATGAGCATAATAAAGACAATACGAAAGGTAACGAATACTCATTTTATTCATTACATAATATTATAATCGAGTTATCAAATAGATTACGTAAAGGCCAATCTAATTGGCTTTCTGACCACATATTCTAACAATCTCCCACTTGACCTAAAGTCAATCATCTATTGACCTCAAACACATCTTATCCTAATATTGAATATGTGCAATTTGCGACACCGATTTAGTAAGTGGATTTGCTATGTTTTTCTGCCGAGCTGATTCGGTCCATCCGAACGGCACCTCTGCTAACCATCTCTCTGAGACAGTAGTGTCTAAGAATGTGCTTAGATCGGTGATGAGATCTCAGTTTCTTTTCTTGTGCTATCGCCCCATTGTTATCGCAGAAGATAACCACTAGCTCAGTAATGCTAGGCACTACACCCAACTCTTGGATGTAGTTTTTCATCCAAACCGTCTCCTTAGCAGCTTCCGAAGCCACTATGTATTTAGACTCTATGGTGGAATCCACCGTGGTAGCCTGCTTGGACCTCTTCCAAACAACCACGCCACCATTAAGTCACAACACGAAACCAGATTGGGACTTGGCATCGTTGTCATCCTACTGGAAGCTAGCGTTATTGTAGCCTTCTAGTATCAATTCTCCACTACCGTAGATTAAGAACATATCCTTAGTCCTTTTCAGGTACTTAAGAACTTCCAGTGTGCCTCTCTGACACACGCCTGATATCGACTTGTTATGCTCAAAGCGAAAGCCACCTCAGGTCTAGTGCATTGGACATCATACTGAATGCTGCCAACGGCTGAGGCATAGGGGATGTCCGACATCCGTTTAAGCTCCTCATCAGTCTTTGGAGAATGCTTCTTGGACAGCTTAATTCCATGCCTCATAGGAAGGAATCCTCATTTGATTTCTCCATCTTTCATCTCTTAAAGACCTTCTCAATATACGAGGACTGGGTCATTCCTAACATCCTTCTAGATCTATCCCTGTAGATCTTGATGCCAAAGATGTAGGATGCTTCACCTATATCCTTTATGGAAAATTGAGTTGACAACCAAGCTTTACTGTACCCAACATCTTAGCATCATTCCTAATGAGCAAGATGTCATCCACGTAAAGCAAAAGGAACGCAACTGAGCTCCTACTGATCTTCTTGTATATACAAAGATCAGACTCATTTTTGACGAAATCATATCCCTGTATGACTTAATCAAAATGTATGTTCCATCTCCGGGAAGTTTGTTTGAGGCCATAGATGGACCTTTGGAGACGACAGACCTTATGCTCTCCAACAAATCTGAATCCCTCCCGTTGATCCATATAGATCTCCTCCTCTACGAAACCGTTGAGGAAGGCAGTTTTCATGTCCATCTTGCCATATCTCATAGTCATACCATTCTGTTATGGAAAGAAATATTCGAAATGACTTAGCCATTGCTACAGGCGAATAGGTTTCCTCAAAGGTGATCCTAGTTCGTTGAGTGTAACCTTTCGCCACAATCCTGGCCTTGAAGGTTGTAACCTCCCCGTCAGCTCCAACCTTACTTTCGTAGACCCATTTACATCTTATGGGTTTTACTCCTTTGGGTGGGTCCACTAGGGTCCAAACTGTTAGAATAGGTGACCATGTAGCCAATCTTGATAGGCGAATTGTAACCTATGTCTGAACAATTTCGAAGTTTTAATAAAACCTTGATGAATAAGAAGTGAAGTTCATTTGGCATATACTTTGTTTGTGTTCACTTTATCTGCTCTATAACTGTTCGCTACACAAACAAAACCCACAGACTGAAATCACATTTTGGGAACTAGGACTACGCTTGGAGGTAGGTCCATGAAATCAGTTCCGCGACTCAGTCTGAAAATCTGCAAGTCAAGGAATCTCGAAAATGGGCACCGAGATTCCCCTTGAGACTTGCACTAAGCATCTGCTGTCGTGTTTCATTGACGGGTGACGAGGGTCGTCTAAGAAATGTTAGTGGGTTGGCTTGCTAGGGAAGCGGCCGACTGAGGTGACTCGCGGGAACCGTCTTACGGAGGACCTTGAGTAGGGTATGACGTGAGTTCCCGGTTCCAAACGGTACAGGTCAAGTCCTTTGACTTGAGGATTGTTGAGTTTACCTGTACATCGAGACTGTATCTTAGGTATGGTGAGAGATTGCCAAAATGCACTTGAGTAGTCATAAGCCATATCTAGTGCAGCCGCGGTGTACAACGTGACAGTAGTTTCCAAGAAAGGATCTGTCTCCTGTCAAAAGGTTAACAGTAGAGTCTCACAATACTTTGTGTCTTGTCTCTAAAATCTGTGGCCACAGTAACTGAACAGAAGGGAAGGATTCCCTTGCGGCGTTTAGTAAAGGACAGACTAACACTTAGGTCCAAAATGGGTACCTACATAATCCGTGCCCTAGACCCTAAGTGGTGAGACCGTAGACGAAAGGATTGATGTACTGTAGAGCCTAAATGTTCATCCCCACGCATATTCACATAGTCTCTAGTGCCATGGACCGTTGCTAGACGGCCACCCATGGTAATGGGCGGATTCTAGGAATCTAACCAAGTCTAGCTGAAGGTGAACTTAAAGAGTCACACACAATCCGCACACATAAGGTATTTAATTTGGAATTAAATATTTGGAGAAATGGAGCAATTAAGTAGGATTTAATCGGGTCCTTATTTTCTTGGGAAGAATTAATTCCTCTTATTAGATATAAGGGATTTATCTAATAAATTAGATTTATTAGAAATTAATTTAATGGGATTGGAATAAATATTTATATTTCATATATTTATTTATTGCCCTTTGGAGTATTTAAATGGGATATAAATATTTCATTAAATTAATCAATAGTTGAGATTAAAGGGAGGAATCAATGGCTAAGATTGGTTTGACCAAGAATCTAGAATTTGACTAGGTCAAATCCTATTCATGGAGGAGTCTTCAAAGTGTAGAAAACTAGAAGAGGAATAGGATTCCTCCTCTATAAATACTCCTAGTATCCACTTTGAAGATGATGATGAATCTTAAAACACACACACACACACACACACACACACATACCACTCGTCTCCCTTCCTCTCCCTCTCGGCCGCGCCTCTCTTCTCCTTACCAAGAAACTCTATTCTTGTTATTTTATTTGGCAATTGAACATCAAGGAGGATTGATCTCGTTAATCAATATCGTTTGATCGATTCGTCCTCTCCAAAAATACACTTGTTCTTCCGCTAGCACGAAGATCAAGATACGTGGCGGATTGCGTGTACGAATTAGAGGGTCTCCTATATGGGATCTTGGAGCAAAACGGAGAACACCACGAGTACCGGTTAGGAGACGAAAACAACAATCGGTAGGTTTCCAGTTTATGGTTTTCGTCCCTCTTTCTTCTTAAACCCTATGGCCTCCATGAAATCTTTTAATATGTTTTATTATTCATGAGATACACCGAACGTCCGGGAGATACAAGGGTACACCCCTTGAAAGTGTTTATTATGCATGCTTCAAATTCTTGCAAATTCTCTTATTTTTACCGCGCTTCCGCATTCGCGCTACACCCGGGCACGATCCACACGCCTTTGCTAGGCTTCAGTGGTATCAAAGCCTGGCTCGGTGTATAAGCCTAGGGTTTTGTGTGCGTTTTGAGCCTGAAAACGTGTATGGCATGATTTAATTAATTCATGATGTTTTAATCGTAAAGCATGTCGTTTTCTTGCTTTTAATTATGTATGATTTTTGGTACTTTTGGTTTCTTGTTTTTCTTGGGAAACGGGGGGGCAAAACGAATAAAATGGGAGAAAATGGCATATGCGGCCAGCCGGTGGCTGACCGTGCACACTGTGCGCTCAGGCGAGGCGCGCGCGCAGGCAGGGGAGCCTGCGCGCGGCTGCCCTCACCGGGCGCGCACAGTGCAGGCGAATCCGACCACCAGGCGCGCGGCCACACGCTAGGCACGGACGGATGGTCGGGCGCGTGCGCACGCAGGCAGGGAAGCCTGCGCTGGCGCGCCAGGCCAACATGTTGGAGCTCCTGCGCGCCCGGAGCGCGACCAGGGAAGCCGCGCGCGTGCCCGCGCATGAGGCAACGCCACCAGGCGCGCGCGCACGCAGACAAAGGACTCTGCGCGCACGCCCGATGCGCGTGAGCGCGCACGGCCCACTTGCAGGAGGCGCACGCAGGCGGCGCGGCAGGGTGGCGCACGCGGGTAGAGGTGCCAGAGCGCAACAGCCTGCCGACGCCCACCAGCATGTGCAGCACGGCCGGCTGGGCGCGCAAGGGGGCAGCAGGCTGGGCCTGCTGGCCTGTGTGGGCCGGCAGAACGCCGCCGGTGACGGCAATCGGTTAACGTCTGCATTTTCTCGTTATTTTAATTTTTTGGATAATTCTGAAAAATTAGTTTTATTTGATTTTGCATATTTTCTTAAAAAATATTATTTGGAAGGTTGTCGTATTGGAGTTGGAATCCCGGGGAATTACTCACCTTCTAATAATGAAGGGTCTTCCCAAACGAGAAAGGATATTGCCAACCGTTGTACCATATTTTTCATACGTAGCTCATTTATTCATCTTGGGATCTTGTGATTGGTAATCATGGATTATATGCATATGTTTATGTGATTGGATATCATGTAATTATGTGCGTTTGATGAGGTTAATATGGTTACTAACTCTGCCTCTTGGGTATAAGATACCGGTTGCGGAGCTCACATTTGCAATGATTTGCAGGTGCTGAAAAGAAGCAGAAAACTGGGTAGCGGGGATATGATCCTGAAGCTTGGGAATGGCAAGGCCATCTCGGCAGAATTAGTAGGATCTGCCACTCTAGTAGTTAGTGATCGTATTAGTATAGAGTTAGAGCTAGTTTATTATGTACCTAGTATGATTAAAAACGTCATTTCCATTCCATTGTTAGACAATAGTGGATATGAGTTTATGATAAACAAAAATTGCTTTTATTTGATGAGGTTTGGAATTGCTCATCTGCTTGGTACACTTAATAATGGGCTCTATATCTTACAACAAACGAACTTCATTCTAAACGCTCAACACAAACGTAAAATAGATAACAACAGGAACGCACGACTGTGGCACGCTAGGCTAGGTCACATATCCCAAGACAGGACGAAGAAATATGTAGACTCAAAGAACCTAGAGGTAGGGGACTTAAGTGAGCGACCAACTTGTGAATCCTGTCTAAGAGGGAAAATGACGAAGAAGCCCTTTGTAGGACAAAGCAGGCTTGCCACAGGTCCGTTGGACCTGGTCCATACAGACGTATGTGGTCCACTAAGGACGCAGGCCCGAGGTAGATTCTCCTACTTCATAACCTTCACCGATGATCATTCACGGTATGGTTATGTATACCTAATGAGGTACAAGTCTGAAGCTCTTGAGAGGTTTAAAGAATTCAGACTTGAAGTTGAGAACCAAACGGGCTGCAAAATTAAAGTCCTACGGTCAGACCGAGGTGGAGAGTACCTTAGTACTAAGTTCCTTGATTATCTTAAAGAAAATGGTATAATATCTGAATGGACACCTCCCGGGACACCACAGTTGAATGGTGTCTCTGAAAGGAGGAATCGAACCCTATTAGACATGGTTCGATCCATGATGAGTTTTACCAAATTGCCTTTGTCCTTTTGGGGATACGCATTGGAAACGGCGACCAAGTTATTAAATTTGGCGCCAACCAGTGTATTGACCCAAACGCCATATGAAATATGGCACGGCAAGCCTGCGTCCTACAACTACTTGAAAGTGTGCGGTAGCCCCGCATATGTCAAAAGGATAGTGGAAGATAAGCTAGAATCCAGATCTAGCTTATGCAGGTTCGTTGGATACCCTAAGGAAACTGCTGGTTATCACTTCTATGACCCCTTGGAACAAAAGGTATTTGTTTCAAGGAACGCAGTGTTCCTGGAACAAGGCTTTCCAGAGGATATCCAACCTGATGAACTGATCCTTGAAGAGTTAAGTGATGGAAACCAGTCATCAATGGGAGCCACAGAATCCTCACTTAAAGGGTTCAGGATAGATACCTGAAGGGCTAACCAACCTCGAGAAGTCCAGCATGCTAGGCATGAACGACAGCCTCAGGAAAGGCCAGCCCTGGTACCTGAACTGCCAGCTCCTATACAGTCAGTGCCCACAGTCACCACTGACGTTCCCATTCTCCGTAGGTCAACTAGAGCGTCTCGACCTCCGGTGAGATATGACTTTCTAAATACGACCGGTCTACTGGATAACGATCCTAAGACATATGGAGAAGCGATGTCTGACATCGACTCCGGGAAATGGCTTGAGGCCATGAAAATCAAAATGGACTCCATGAGCGAGAACCAAGTCTGGAGACTTGTAGACCCACCGAAAGGTGTTAAGCCAGTTGGCTGTAAATGGGTCTACAATCGCAAACTTGGCGTTGATGGGGAAGCCACAACATTTAAGGCTAGGCTACTAGCTAAAGGGTACACTCAATGACCCAGGGTCGAGTTTAAGGACACCTACTCGCCAGTAGCCATGGCTAAATCCATTCGGATCCAGCTTGCCATAGCAGCATGGTATGACTATGAGATATGGTAGATGGATGTGAAAACGGCTTTCCTCAATGGTTTAGTTGAGGAAGAGATCTACATGGATCAACTGGAGGGTTTCACAGTCACTGGAGAAGAACAGAAGGTCTGTCGTCTCCAGAAGTCCATCGATGGCCTCAAACAAGCATTCCGAAGCTGGAACATTCGCTTTGATGAAGTAATACGGGGTTATGACTTCATCAAAAACGAATCGGACCCTTGTGTATACAAGAAGGTCAGTGGGAGCTCTATAGTGTTCCTAGTGCTTTATGTGGATGACATTCTACTCATAGGTAATGACGTTTAGAATGTTGGGTGACACAAAAGCATGGTTATCAACCTAGTTTTTCATGAACGATTTGGGTGAAGCCTCCTACATTCTAGGCATCCAGATTGTCAGGGACAGATATAAGAGAATGTTAGGACTCACCCAAAACTCGTATATGGAGAAAGTCCTGAAAAGATTTCGGATGGACAACTCGAAACGAGGATTCCTTCCCATGAGGCATGGGATCAAGTTATCAAAGAAACAGTTCCCGCAGACTGATGAGGAACTTGAAAGGATCAAAGTCATCCCCTATGCTTCTGTCGTGGAAAGCATTAAATATGCGGTCCACTGCACCAGACCTGACATTGCTTACGCTTTGAGTGTAACAAGGAGATATCAGTCTTGTGCAGGAGAGGCACATTGGAATGCAGTTAAGGGCATCCTTAAGTACCTGAGGAGGACTAAGGAAATATTTTTGGTCTATGGCAATGGAGAACTGATCCTGGAAGGCTTTAGCGATGCTAGCTTCCAGGTTGACGATGATGATGCCAAATCTCAATCGGGTTATGTATTCAGGCTCAATGGAAGAGTAGTGGCTTGGAAACATTCCAAGCAAGCAACCACTGCTAATTCCACCACTGAGGCCGAATACATAGCAACTTCAAAAGCTGCCAAGGAAGCGGTTTGGATGAGAAACTATATCCAAGAGTTGGGTGTGGTGCCTAGCATCGCCGAACCCGTTGTCATCTTTTGTGATAACAACGGAGCAATAGCGCAAGCAAAGGAACCGAGATCTCATCACCGTTCGAAACACATTCTTAGACGCTACCATCTTCTAAGAGAAATGGTAGGAAGAGGTGACGTTCGGATGGACTGAGTTAACTCAGCAGACAACACAGTAGATCCGCTGACAAAGCCTATGTCGCAGAGCGCTCATACGCAACATCTTGAGAAGATGGGGATTAGGCATATGGGCGATTGGCTTTAAAGGTCAAGTGGGAGATTGTTAGAATAGGTGACCATGTAGCCAATCTTGGTAGGCGAATTGTAACCTTTATCTGAACAATTTCGAGGTTTTAGTAAATCATTAATGAATAAGAAGTGAAATTCATTTGCATTTACTTTGTTTGTGTTCACTTTATCTGCTTTATATATATTTGTTCACTACACAAACAAAGCCCACGGACTGAAAATACATTTCAGGGATTGGGACTACGCTTGGAGGTAGGTCCATGAAATCAGTTCTGCCGAATCAGTTCGGAAATCTCCAATTCAAGGAATCTCGAAAGTGGGTACCGAGATTCCCCTTGAGACTTGCACTAAGCATCTGCTTTCGTATTTCATCGACGAGTGATGAGGGTCGTCTAAGCAGTGTTAGTGGGTTAGTCTGCTAGGGAACAGCTGACTGAGGTGACTTGCGGGAGCCGTCTTACGGAGGACCTTGAGTACGGTCGGTTAGGTATGACGTGTGTTCCCGGTTCCAACGGTACAGGACAAATCCTTTGAGTTGAGGAACTGCTGAGTTTACCTGTACATTAGGGCTGTATCTGAGATATGGTGAGAGATTGCCAAGATGTGCTTGAGTAGTTATAAGCCATATCTAGTGCAACTCCGGTGTGCAGAGTGACAGTAGTTTCCAAGAAAGGATCTGTCCTCTGTCAAGATGTTGACAGTTGTGTCTCACTAATGCTCTGTGTCTTGTCCCTAAAATCTGTGGCCACAGTAACTCAACAGAAGGGAAAGTTTCCCTTGCGGTGTTTAGTAAAGGACAGACCGACACTTAGGTCCAAAATGGGTACCTGCATTTTCCGTGCCCTAGACCCTAAGTGGTGAGACCGTAGACCGAAAGATAGATGTACTGTAGAGCCTAAATGTTCATCCCCGTATATTCACCTAGTCTCTAGTGCCATGGATCGTTGCTAGATGGCTACCTATGGTAACGGGCGGATTCTAGGAATCCAACCAAGTCTAGCTGAAGGTGAACCTAAAGAGTCACACACAATCCACACACATAAAAGTATTTAATTTTGAATTAAATATTTAGAGAAATGAAATGATTAAATTGGATTTAATCGGGTCCTTATTTTCTTGGAAAGAGATAAATCCTTTTTATTAGATAAAAGGGATTTATCTAATAAATTAGATTTATTAGAAAATTAATTTAATGGGCTTAGAATAAATATTTATATTTAATATATTTATTTATTGCCCTTGGAATATTTAAATAGAATTTTAATATTCCATCAAATTAAATTAATGGCTGAGATTAAAAGGGAGAGATCAATGGCTATTATTGGTTTGACCAAAGAAGCTTGATTTTGACTAGGATTTGACTAGGTCAAATCCTAGTTGTAGAGGAGTCTTCAAAGTGTAGGAGATTGAAGAAGAAAGGGATTCTTCTTCTATAAATACTCCTTAGCACACACATTGAAGAAGATGATGAATCTTGAAACACACACACACACACACACACACTCACGTGTGCTCTCTCCCTCCTCTCGGCCGCACCTCTCTCTCTCTCTCTCTCCAAGAAAATGATTTTCTTGGTCTTTTGTTATTCAACAATTGAACATAGGAGGGTTAATCTCGTTAAATTAATAACGTTTGATCGATTCGTCCTCTCCCAAAATAATACTTGTTCGTTCGCTAGCATGAAGTTAAAGATACGCGGGCGGATTGCGTGTCACGAATTAGAGGGTCTCCCATACGAGATCTTGGAGCAAATCGGGGAACAACGCGAGTACCGGTTAGAAGAGAAAAACGACGAATCGGTAGGTTTTCGTTTACGTCTTTTTGTCCTCTTTTATTTTAGAATCCTATGGCCTCCATGATTCTTGTGCACGTTTATTATTCATGAGATACACCGAACACCCGGGAGTTTCAAGGGCACACCCCTTGAACGAGTTTATTTTAATATATGTTATGCATGTTTAAATTTTGTAATTTAAATTTATACCGCGCTTCCGCATTTGCGCTTCTCCCGGGACGATCCACACGCCTACCCAAGACTTTCAGAAGGATCCATGCCAGAAGAACGTGAGACGTTCGAGACTTGGCATAAGGATAACCGGAAAGTCCGTAGCATCATACTTGCCTCTATGACGAATGAGATTCAGAAGCAGTATGAAAGGCTAGACGATGTCCCTTCCATTATGGCTCGTTTGAAGGATTGCTATGCAGTCCCGGACCGGCATACTAGGTATGTTGCGATCGAAGGATCCTCTGTACAATAACACGCGGTTAAAATGCTTACCTTGGTGGAAAAGCTCGAGGACCTCAAGGCAGGACTCGATAACGAAACGTACATAGATGTGATCCTTCAGTCTCTCCCACCCTCCTTCGACCGATTCATTGTTAACTATAACATGAACACACTTGAGAAGGGTATTCATGAGTTAATCAATATGTTGGTGCAATATGAGGCAACGACCAAAAAGTCTACGCTGTCGGTATTGTTTGGAGATGCTTCGACTTCCAAGACGAAAGGCAAGGGTGTCGATGTTAGAATAGGTGACCATGTAAGCCAATTTTGGCAGGCATATGTAACCTATGTCTAGACAATTTCATGTGTTTGATAAAATATTTATGAATAAAGAAGTGAAAAGTTCATATGGCAATACTTTGTTTACGTTCACTTATATCTGCTTTTACATATCTGTTCACTACGCAAACAAAGCCCACGGACTGAGAATCGATTTCGGGGATTGAGACTACGCTTGGAGGTAGGTCCATGAAATCAGTCTTACCGAATCAGTTCGGAAATCTCCAAGTCAAGGAATCCCGAAAATGGGTACCGGGATTCCCTTTGAGACTTGCACTAAGCATCTGCTGTCGTATTTCATCGACGGGTGACGAAGGTCGTCTAAGCAGTGTTAGTGGGTCAGCATGCTAGGAAGCAGCTGATTGAGGTGACTCGCGGGAACCGTCTTACGGAGGACCTTGAGTATGGTCTGCAAGGTATGACGTATTCCCGGTTCCAACGGTACAGGTCAAGTCCTTTGACTTGAGGAACTGCTGAGTTTACCTGTGCATCAGGTCTGTATCTTAGATATGGTGAGAGATTGCCAAAATACTCTTGAGTAGTCATAAGCCATGTCTAGTGCAGCTCGGGTGTACAGAGTGACCTAGTTTCCAAGAAAGGATCTGTCTCCTGTCAAAAGGTATTGATAGTTGAGTCTCATGTATGCTCTGTGTCTTGTCCCCAAAATCTGTGGCCACAGTAACTGAACAGAAGGGAAGGTTTCCCTTGCGGCGTTTGGTAAGGACAGACCGACACGTAGGTCCAAAATGGGTACCTGCATTTTCCGTGCCCTAGACTCTAAGTGATGAGACCGAAGACAGAAGGACAAGTGTACTGTTAGGGCCTAAATGTTCATCCCCGATTATTTCACCTAGTCTATAGTGCCATGGACCGTTGCTAGATGGCCACCCATGGTAACGGACGGATTCTAGGAATCCGACCAAGTCTAGCTGAAAGGTGAACCTAAAGAGTCACACACTATCCACACACACTTAAGTATTTAATTTGGAATTAAATATTGGAGTAAAGGAATGATTAAATTAGATTTAATCGGGTCCTATATTTTCTTGGAGAAATTAATTCCTTCTATTTGATAAAGGGAATTAAATTAATAAATTGGATTTATTAAGGGAATTGATTTAATGGGCCTAGAATAAATATTAATATTTATTTATTATATTTATTTGGCCTTTTGGAATATTTAATGGAATTTAAATATTCCATTAAATTAAAATCAACGGTTGAGATGGACAGGGGAGATGGAAGGCTAGAATTGGTTTGACTAGGTCAAACACTAGTTTGACTAGGACTTTGACTAGGTCAAAATCCTAGTCAAATTAGAGTTCTTAGAGTTGGAGTAAAGAGGATTAAACTCCTCCTCTATATAAACCTCTACCTTCCAACAATTGAAGGATGATGAAATTCCAACACACACACACAACACACAATTTCGGCCCCCTCTCCCATCTCTCTTGTCCGCCCTCTCTCTCCACTCTCTCCAAGAAATTATTTTCTAGTTCTCTTGTTCTTGGAACATTAGAACTTAGATGAATCAATACCGTTAAGTAATAACGTGTCGTTGATTCATCCACTCCAAAAATATACACTTGTTCGTTGCTAGCACGACGTACAAGATACGTGGGTGGATTGTGTGTCACGATTTGGAGGGTCTCAAGAACGAGATCTCGGTGCAAAACGGGTAAAAAACGCGTGTAGCCGTTGAAGACGAAAACGACAACGGGTAGGTCTCGTTTAATATTTTCATCCTCTTTAATTCTCTACTCTATGGCCTCCATGATCTTTTATATGTTCTTTAATCATGAGATACACCGAACACCCGGGAATCTCAAGGGTACACTCTTTGAGCGTGTTCTTTAATTCATTAAAGCATGCTTTAATTTTTTGTATTTTATTTTATATCGCGCTTCCGCATTCGCGCAATTTCCCGGGACGATCCACGATTTCTTTCAGTCGAACGTTGGTAAAGGAAGAAGGGAAAAGGAAAAGCCGTCAAAGCACCTACAAACACTAAGAGTGTTCCATTGCCAAAGAGGGGAAAGGCAAAGGAAAAGGGAAGATTGACTCCAAGCAATAGTCGAGGGCATATGAAATATGTATCAATTGTCGTGACAAAAGGGCATTGGAAGAGGGATTGCCCCAAAATCCTCTCCAAACAAGGTATCCTTGTGATTGAGGTTAATATGGTTACTAACTCTGCTTCTTGGGTATTAGATGCCCGATTGTGGAGCTCACATTTGCAATGATTTGCAGGTGCTGAAAAGAAGCAGAAAACTGGATAGCAGGGATATGATCCTAAAGCTTGGGAATGGCAAGGCCATCTCGACAGAAGCAGTAGGATCCACCACTCTAGTAGTTAGTGATCATATTAGTATAGAGTTAGAGCAAGTTTATTATGTACCTAGTATGATTAAAAACATCATTTCCATTCCGTTGTTAGACAGTAGTGTATATGAGTTTATGATCAATAAAAATTGATTTTATTTAATTAGGTGTGGAATTGCTCATCTGCTTGGTACGCTTAATAACGGCCTCTATATCTTACAACAAACGGATTTGTTCTAAACGCTTAACACAAACCTAGAATAGATAATAACGGGAACGCACAACTATGGCACGCTAGAGTAGGTCACATATCCCAAGACAGGATGAAGAAATTGGTAGACTCAAAGAACCTAGAGGTAGGGGACTTGAGTGAGCTACCAACTTGTGAATCCTGTCTAAGACGGAAAATGACCAAGAGGCCCTTTGTAGGACAAAGCAGGCTTGCCACAGGTCTGTTGGACTTGGTCCATACAGATGTATGTGGACCACTAAGGACGCAGGCCCGAGGTGGGTTCTCCTACTTCATAACCTTGATTCACGGTATGGTTATGTATACCTGATGAGGTACACGTCTGAAGTTCTTGAGAGGTTTAAAGAATTCAGACTTGAAGTTGAGAACCAAACCGGCTGCAAAATTAAAGTCCTACGGTCAGACCGAGGCGGAGAGTACCTTAGTACTGAGTTCCTTGATTATCTTAAAGAAAATGGTATAACTTGTAAATGGACACCTCCTGGGACACCACAGTTAAATGGGGTCTCTAAAAGGGGGAATCGAACCCTGTTAGACATGGTTCGATCCATGATGAGTTTTACCGAATTGCCCTTGTCCTTTTAGGGCTACGCATTGGAGACTGCGGCCAAGTTGTTAAATTTGGCGCCAACCAGTGTATTGACCTAAACGCCATATGAAATATGGCACAGCAAGCTTGCGTCCTACAACTACTTGAAAGTGTGGGGTAGGCCCGCATACGTCAAGAGGCTAGTGGGAGACAAGCTAGTGTCGAAATCTAGTTTATGCAGGTTCGTTGGATACTCCAAAGAAACTGCAGTTATTATTTCTATGACCGCTTGGAACAAAAGGTGGTTGTTTCAAGGAACGCAGTGTTCTTGGAACAGCGTTTTCTGGAGGATATCCAACCTAATGAACTGATCCTTGATGAGTCAAGTGATGGAAACCAGTCATCAGTGGAAGCCGCGGATTCCTCACTCAGAGGATTCAGGATAGATACCCGAAGGGCTGACCAACCTCGAGAAGTCCAGCATGCTGGGCATGAAGGACGGCCTCAGGAAAGGCCAGCCTCAGTACCTGAACCGCTAGCTCCTATACAGTCAGCGCCCACAGTCACCCTTGATGTTCCTGTTCTCCGTAGGTCAGCTAGAGAGTCTCGACCTCCGGTGAGATATGGCTTTCTAAATACGACCAGTCTGTTGGATAAGGATCCTAAGACATACAGGGAAGCGATGTCTGACATCGACTCCAGGAGATGGCTCGAGACCATGAAAACCGAAATGGACTCCATGAGTGAGAACCAAGTCTGGACACTTGTAGACCCACCGAAAGGGGTTAAGCCAGTTGGCTGTAAGTGGGTCTATAAGCGCAAACCTGGGATTGATGGAGAAGTCACAACCTTTAAGGCTAGGCTAGTAGCTAAAGGGTACACTCAACGACCCGGGGTCGATTTTCAGAAAACCTACTCGCCAGTAGCCATGGCTAAGTCCATCCGGATCCTGCTTGCATAGCAGCATGGTATGACTATGAGATATGGCAGATGGACGTGAAAACGACTTCCCTCAATGGTTTCATTGAGGAAGAGATCTACATGGATCAGCCGGAGGGTTTCACGGTCACCGGAGAAGAACAGAAGGTCTATCGTCTCCAGAAGTCCTTCTATGGCCTCAAACAAGCATGCCGAAGTTGGAACATTCGCTTTGACGAAGTCATAAGGGGTTATGATTTCATAAAAAACGAATCGGACCCTTGTGTATACAAGAAAGTCAGTGGGAGCTCTATAGTGTTCCTAGTGCTTTATGTGAATGATATTCTACTCATAGGAAATAACGTTAGAATGTTGGGTGACACAAAAGCATGGTTATCAACTCGGTTTTCTCTGAAGGATTTGGGTGAAGCCTCCTACATTCTAGGCATCCAAATTGTCAGGGACAGATCTAAGAGAATGTTAGGACTCACCCAAAACTCATATATGGAGAAATTCCTGAAAAGGTTTCGGATGGACAACTCCAAACGAGGATTCCTTCCCATAAGGCATGGGATCATGTTATCCAAGAAATAGTCCCCGCAGACTGATGAGGAACATGAAAAGATGAAAATCATTCCCTATGCTTCTGCCATAGGAAGCATCCAATATGCGATCCACTGCACTAGACCTGACATTGCTTACGCTTTGAGTGTAACGAGCAGGTATCAGTCTTGTGCAGGAGAGGAACATTGGAATGCAGTCAAGGGCATCCTTAAGTACCTGAGGAGGACTAAGGAAATGTTCTTAGTCTATGGCAATGGAGAACTGATCCTGGAAGGCTTCAGCGATGCTAGCTTCCAAGCTGATGACGATGATGCCAAGTCTCAATCGGGTTATGTATTCAGGCTCAATGGAGGAGTGGTAGCATGAAAAAGTTCCAAGCAAGCAACCACTGGTGATTCCACCACTGAGGCCGAATGCATAGCAGCTTCAGAAGCTGCCAAAGAAGCGGTTTGGATGAGAAGCTACACCCAAGAGTTGGGTGTGGTGCCTAGCATCGCGGAGCCCGTTGTCATCATTTGTGATAACAATGGAGCAATAGCCCAAGCAAAGGAACCGAGATCTCATCACCGTTCCAAACACATTCTTAGACGCTACCACCTTCTAAGAGAAATGGTAGGAAGAGGTGACGTTCGGATGGACCGAGTCAACTCAGCAGACAAAACAACAGATCCGCTGACAAAGCCTATGTCGCAGAGCGCTCATGCGCAGCATTTTGAGAAGATGGGGATTAGGCATATGGGCGATTGGCTTTAAGGTCAAGTGGGAGATTGTTAGAATGGGTGACCATGTAGCCAATCTTGGTAGGCGAATAGTAACCTATGTCTGAACAATTTCGAAGTTTTAATAAAACCTTGATGAATAAGAAGTGAAGTTAATTTTGCATATACTTTGTTTGTGTTCACTTTATTTGCTCTATAACTGTTCGCTACACAAACAAAGCCCACAGACTAAAATCACATTTCGGGAACTGGGACTACGCTTGGAGCTAGGTCCATGAAATCAGTTCCGTGAATCAGTCTGAAAATCTCCAAGTCATGGAATCTCGAAAATGGGCACCGAGATTCACCTTGGGACTTGCACTAAGCATCTGCTGTCGTGTTTCATCGATGGGTGACGAGGGTCGTCTAAGCAATATTAGTGGGTTGCCCTGCTGGGTAAGCGGCCGACTGAGGTGACTCGCGGGAACCGTCTCACGGAGGTGTTAGAATAGGTGACCAGAAAGCCAATAGGTTTGGCGATTTGTAACCTATTGGTCTAGTGCATTGAACAGCATACTGTATGCTGCCTACGGCTGAAGCATAGGGGATGTCCAACATCCGTTTAAGCTCCTTATCAGTCTTAGGAGACTGCTTCTTGGATAACTTAATTCCATGCCTCATTGGAAGGAATCCTCGTTTTGAGTTCTCCATCTTGAATCTCTTCAAGACTTTCTCAATGTACGAGGACTGGGCCATTCCTAACATCCTTTTAGATCTATCCCTGTAGATCTTGATGCCAAGGATGTAGGATGCCTCGCCCATATCCTTCATGGAGAATTGCATTGACAGCCAAGCTTTAGTGGTACCCAACATCTTAGCATCATTCCCAATGAGCAAGATGTCATCCACGTAAAGCACCAGAAACGCAACTGAGCTCCCACTGATCTTCTTGTATACACAAGGATCGGATTCGTTCTTGATGAAATCATATCCCCGTATGACTTCATCCAAACGTATGTTCCAGCTTCGGGTTTAACCCCTTTTGGTGGATCTGCTAGGGTCCAAACCTTGTTTGTACCCATCGAGTCCATCTCGGATTTCATGGCCTCAAGCCACTTGTCCGAATCGATGTCCGACATCTCTTCTCCGTATGTCTTTGGATCATTATCCAACTGACCGGTCAGGCCCAGAAATCCATACCTATCAGGTGCATGGGATACTCTGGCCGACCTACGGAGGACTGGAACAATATCAGTGGGAACCACTGGCTCACATGTCACTGCCGCCTCATGGGGTACCTCACTTGATTCCTCAAGGAGTACCTCATCGCGTCGACTATCCGATGGAAAACCTTTTTCCAAGAACACTGCGTTTCGCGAGACAAAAACCTTTTGCTCGGAGGGATCATAGAAATAATACCCGCAGTTTCTTTCGGATAGCCGATAAACCTGCATAAACTAGACCTCGAGTCCAGTTTATCTCCCACTAATCTCTTGACATATGCGGGGCAACCCCACACTTTCGAGTATTTGTAGGAGGCAGGCTTGCCATGCCATATCTCATATGGCGTCTGGGATACCCTTTTAGATGGCGCCAAGTTCAAAACTTTGGCCGCCGTCTCAAGAGCGTATCCCCAGAAGGGAAGGGGTAGTTCGGTAAACTCATCATGGATCGGACCATGTCCAACAAGGTCCGATTCCTCCTTTCAGACACACCGTTAAGTTGCGGTGTTCCAGGAGGGGTCCACTGAGAGAGAATCCCATTCTCTTTTAGATAATCAGTAAACTCACCACTCAAATACTCTCTACCTCGGTCCGACCGAAGGGCTTTGATCTTTCGACCGGTTTGGTTCTCTACTTCAAGTCTGTATTCCTTAAACCTTCCAAAGGCTTCAGACTTGTACCTCATCAGGTAAAATAACCATACCGTGAGTGATCATCGGTAAAGGTTATGAAGTACGAGTACCCACCTCTAGCCTGAGTACTTAGTGGACCACAGACATCTGTATGGATCAAATCCAACAGACCACTGGCCAGCGTACTTTGTCCAACAAAGGGTTTCTTGGTCATCTTTCCCTTTAGACAGGATTCGCAGGTCGGTAGGTTGTCCAAATCGTCTATTTCTAGACTCTTTGAATCCACCAACCTTCTTATCCTATCTTTAGAGATATGACCTAACCTCGCATGCCATATCTGTGCGTTATGATGATCATCACGTTTTCGTTTGTGTTCTGCAGTCATAATCCAATTAGACTGTTGAAGTATGTACAGACCGTTGACCAATGTACCAAGCAAATGAGAAATACCATCTTTGATAATGAAAAAACCGTTTTTATTGATGGTAAATTCATATCCCTCCTTATCAAGGACCGGGATGGAAAACAATGTTTTTAATCATGCTAGGTACATAGAAACAGTCGTTCAGTACAATCCTAATATGACTACTAATGGCTAACTCTAGTGATCCTACGGCCTCCGCAGCAACGGCCTTGCCATCGCCTAGCCTCAGGATCATCTCATCCTTGGTTAGCCTTCTGCTTCTTTGCAGTGCCTGCAAATCATTGCAGATGTGAGCACCACACCCGGTATCCAATACCCATGAAGCGGAATTAGTAATCATATTAACTTCAACCACAAACACACCTGGGTTGGAGAGGAGTTGTGGGCACTCCCTCTTCCAATGCCCTTTCCCTTGGCAATGCATGCAGACATCATTTGCCTTGGACCGCTGAGAACCACGGGCCTTTCCTTTCCCTTTGCTCGGTCCAACCGGAGCAACAGGGACGCCCGGAGCGTGAGCAGGGGCCACAACCGTCTTCCCTTTGCCCTTCTTCCTCTTCCAGCGTCCGGCCCTCTTGCCATTCGCCTTGGAGGTCGAAGCCTCTCCTATCAATACTGCCGGCGCCGACTTGTGGGTCGTTGCCTCGTATTGGACTAGCATGTTGATCAACTCATGAATAGACTTCTCAAGTCCATTCATGTTGTAGTTTACAACAAACGGGTCATAGGATGGAGGAAGCGACTGGAGGATTACGTCAATGTACGTGTCATTGTTAAGCCCAGCTTTAAGTCCTCGAGTTTCTCCACTAGGGAGAGCATCTTGACCCATGACTCTGTACAGACGCTCCTTCAGCGAGCTTGGTGCCAAAGAATGCTTTTGTGGCGGCATATCTAATATGCCTATCCGGAACCGCATAAACCTCGTTCATGCGGAGCATTATGGCGGAGACGTTGTCCAGCCTCTCATACTGCTTCTGGATGTCGTTAGACATTGAAGCCAGTATGATACTGCATACTTTCCGGTTGTCCTCATGCCATTTCTCGAACGTCAAACGTTCTTTCAGGCGTGGACCCCTCCGGTAAGTTGCTCGGTGGCGGCTCGTCCAAGACGTAGCCTTGGTTCTCGAAACCGAGGACAATCCTCAGGTTTCTCAGCCAGTCCGAGTAGTTCGTTCTGTTGAATTTGTTAGTCTCAAGAATCATGGTTAACGGGTTCTTAGACATATCTACATTAATGAAAATGTAAAGCAGAAATTAGCAGATGATGGTAATATTATTGTTGAAGTTGAAGACTTGGTCTTTTAGTCTTTAACCCTCCCACTATTTATACGAAAGTCCGCCACTCTCAAGCGGAGTTTCGGGAAACCATTTCCTAGTGGGCTTGGGATCCACAAGCGTAATCTCCATGCCCCGCTTTTACGATTCACATGAAGAAGACCTTGTGGGAGATATCCAATATCATTCTCATCCAATGAGATTCCCAAGATATTTTGCCTCACCTATTCGCATGGTTCCGAGGACTCCAAGCGAACCATGTTACTCAGTGTTAGGCCCGACCCATCAACCAAATCATGCCTCAAACTGTCGCCTCCCACGACTCGTGAGACAGGGAAACAGCGAGCGCAGTCTTTTTGTTCACAACAATAGTGCAGCTTTCCCCTAGTCCAAGTGTGCCACGACTCGTGAGACCACACTTGGGTAGTGGTAGCTTCCTCAAACATTGCTGTGGATGGAAGGCTCGGACAGACCAAATACCATTTTGATCCAAGTCCGTTCTGGGCCTAATATTTAATTTGGTCCAACCAAATGAGAGTTTGTGTATGACCGAGACCTCATCACATTATTGTGTTTTAGCATGCATAAATATCAAATATTTAAAGCGATAAATAAATACGCCGCATGCAGAAAACATAGCATACCCCTGTTAGGATGATCACAAGCCCAACCTATGCGACCCACTGAGCCCCGCAGTGAGTCTATGGTCTGTCTAGGGTGGTCCTAAATTATTACAATAGTAATATACCCATTGTCATTCCAATGGGCCTTGTAGTGCACTTGTTGCAAACGCCTTGATGCTCCTCCTTGGGGTCTCCGACTCCAATTGCTTGTTAAAATTGAAACCTCACCAATCCTTTCTACTCTCATTACAAGTTTAAGTAATACATTGGTAATAAGGAAAACAAGCCTTAACATCATGAGGCTGAAAATACGGGAGATGATAGTCCCAAAAACAAGAGGCACGCAGGCCCCACCCAACAGAAAATAAATGATCATACATTCATCCATACACAAGGTCTAGGGCTCTTGTGATCATCCCATGTTGATTCCATCAACTCACATATAACATAAATATTTCCAAATAATCATGCATAAATAACCAATGGATATTCCAAATACCCAAGTGATGTCCAACATCACAAAAGCATAAATATACAAATAATATGCAAAATTCAAATTTTAAAATTTAATGGACATTTTAAACAATGCATCCAATGCATGTATTAATCACAAATTAATTAAGCGAATTTAATTCAAGGAATAATCTAATTATCCCAAAATCAAAAATGCAAAATTAATTATATTTTCAGAATATTGTGCAGAAAATACAGAAAATCGAATTTTCCGGAAAAAAGTCGAAAAAAACGGCACAAAACGGCCCAGCCGTTGTGCTGGCCGGCCGCCCGCGCGCACAGGGCAGCGCGCGCGCGCGCGCAGGCAGCAAGCCTGCGCGCCCTGCGCGCGCGCGCGCTGTGCCGCGCGCTGGCCCTCGGCCAGCAGCGGCCGGCTGCGCACAGCGCGCTCGCGCGCCCCTGCGCGCGCGCTTGTGCGCAGCGTCCGCGCGCATGGCGCGCGCAGGCGCCCGCCTGCGCGCGGCCACTGCCGGCCCGACCAAATTTTTTTTTTTTTTTTTTTTTTTCAAAACTGTTTCAGCACAATAGAATTAATATTATTCCGAAAATAAGCATGCAATTTTAGATCCAATCTAACAAAATTAAGCATGCCAAAAGTCCATTAAATCCAAACAATTGAATCATCATATTATTCACATATTTAGTAATCTAACATGCCAATAAAGCCATTTAAAAGCAAAGTAGATCATGCCAAACACATAGATCTATGCCCCTTACATCGAACCGGCTCTGATACCACTTGAAGGACAAGCGGATCCGCCCGGGAGCGCGAGCGAAAGCGAGAAAGGTGAGAAAGTGCGTAAATTTAAGTAAAATTCAAAATACGCGAATCCCAAGGGGTGTACCCTTGGGTGCTCAACCGGGCGTTCGATGTAGGATGTGTAAATATTTAAAACATATATTTAAACACATAGGGCATAGATATATATAAAGGGAATCAATCAAAGCGTAATAAACCGTTACCTTTGATTGTCTAGCGTATGCTCCCATTACTAGCGTTGTTCCTTCTCCGGAATGCTCACGAAATCCAAACGTATGGATTCTCCAAAGGTGATCCACACCACACCGGGAAGAAACACACGTTCTTCTTGCTAGAAAAGAACGGGTTTTAGGAAGGAATCGGTTTAAGAGAAGAACACTATGAATTAGTGTTCTCTTAAACTTACTTTGTTCTTCTTCTTGATTCAAAATCAAGTGAAGAACACAAGTGTAAGAGAGAGAGGGAGCACGAAAATTGAGAGAGAGGAGAGGATTTTTGTCTTCTCTTTTTCTAGAAAAAGATGAATAATGAATCACTTATGCTAGGTGTTGTATATTCTAATATATATACATAATTAATGTGATTATTGGAATGTGTCTAGGTTCATCCAAGGATGTCTAGATTCATTCCAATCAATCACCATCAATTCTTCAATCAAGCCTACCAAAATTTATGGTATGATCAAATCATACCAAAAGGGAAGAGCTTGATTGGAGTTGATTTGTCTCTTTCATCCTTCGAGATTGACTCCAAGTCGATCTCTCAACCTCCTCGGTGATTTCTGTGTGACCCTTTAGGTTCACCCTCAGCTAGACTTGGGCCCGTGTCCACAAGGGCCGTTACCATGGGTGGCCGTCTAGCAACGGTCCATGGCACTAGACACTAGGTGAATTGGCGTGAACATTTAGCGCCGATTCCGTACGGGTACGATCCTTCCGTCTACCGTCTCCCGGCCTTAGTCTAGGGTATGGAATTGGGCGTCGGTTCCCATCCTTGACTAGGCATCTATGCTTAATACTCGAGACTACGTATGCTTCATTGCATCGACATAGGAAACCATTCCCTGTTCGACCAACCACTGTGGCCACACCTTCAACAGCATGTACGTGTCTCCGAGTGCATAGGAGATACCTCTGTCATATACTGACAGGGGACGGATCCTCTTCTTGGAATCCACCGTCCTCGCTACACATTCCGACTGCACTGGACAAGGCTTATAATGATCATCTTACAGAATGATCACCTCTCGCCAGATCCAAGATACAGCCGTCCTGTGCACGTGACTGCCATGATTCCTCAAGTCTGAGGATTACTCCCGTACTATCGGAACCGGGGAATCCAATCATACCGGACCAAGCCTCCAAGGCTTCCATATGATGATCCCCGCGAGTCAGTCCAGTCGGCTCGACCCCAGTCGACCAACCCATCAAGATTGTGTAGGCGTCCCACGCCTGTCGCCGATGAAACACGGCACTCATCCAATGAACACGACTCTTGACGCAAGTCTCAATAGGACTCTCGATGCCCTGTCTCGAGGTCCTCGACTTGGAACGTTTCAGACCCAACTCTTAATCAGTTGGTTTCATGACCACCATCCAATGCGTGGCCCAACTGCACGAGTTGTTATCTATGGTCTGTGGGCTTTGTTGCGATAATAAGTTAAACACCATTTTAACAATGTAAGATGAGCGCAACAAAGAAGGTACCATTGGTGACGAATACTCATCTTATTCATCACATAATAATATTACATTCACATCAAGTTGTCGTGATAGGTTACAAATTGCCAAACCTATTGGCTTTCTGGTCACCTATTCCAACAATCTCCCACTTGACCTAAAGCCAATCACCCATTCACCTCGAACCTCTTATTCAGATGGTGAGTATGGGCAACTTGCGACATGGGCTTAGCAAGTGGATCTGCTATGTTTTCTGCGGAGCTGACTCGGTCCAACCGAACGTCACTCCTGCTATCCATCTCTCTAAGAGATGGTAGCGTCTAAGAATATGCTTGGATCGTGATGAGATCTCGGTTCCTTTGCTAGCGCTATCGCCCCGTTGTTATCATAAAAGATAATTACAGGCTTAGCAATGCTAGGTACTACATCCAACCCTTGGATGTAGCTCATCAACCAAACCACTCCTTAGCAGCTTCCAAAGCCGCTATGTATTCAAAACTCTATGGTGGAGTCCGCCGTGGTAGCCTGCTTGGAACCCTTCCAAGTAACCATGCCACCATTTAGTCTAAATACAAAACCAAACTGAGACTTGGCATCATCGTCATCCGACTGGAAGCTAGCGTCGCTATAGCCTTCCAGTATCAACTCTCCACCGCCGTAGATCAAGAACATATCCTTAGTCCTATTCAGGTACTTCAGGATAGTCTTGACTGCACTCAAGCGAAAGCCACATCAGGTCTAGTGCAATTGAACAGCATACTGTATGCTGCCTACGGCTGAAGCATAGGGGATGTCCAACATCCGTTTAAGCTCCTTATCAGTCTTAGGAGACTGCTTCTTGGATAACTTAATTCCATGCCTCATTGGAAGGAATCCTCGTTTTGAGTTCTCCATCTTGAATCTCTTCAAGACTTTCTCAATGTACGAGGACTGGGCCATTCCTAACATCCTTTTAGATCTATCCCTGTAGATCTTGATGCCAAGGATGTAGGATGCCTCGCCCATATCCTTCATGGAGAATTGCATTGACAGCCAAGCTTTAGTGGTACCCAACATCTTAGCATCATTCCAATGAGCAAGATGTCATCCACTAAAGCACCAGAAACGCAACTGAGCTCCCACTGATCTTCTTGTATACACAAGGATCGGATTCGTTCTTGATGAAATCATATCCCCGTATGACTTCATCAAACGTATGTTCCAGCTTCGGGTTTAACCCTTTTGGTGGATTCTGCTAGGTCCAAACCTTGTTTGTACCCATCGAGTCCATAATAACGAAAACGTGATGATCATAATAACGCACAGATATGGCATGCGAGGTTAGGTCATATCTCTAAAGATAGGATAAGAAGGTTTGGTGGACTCAAAGAGTCTAGAAATAAACGATTTGGACAACCTACCGACCTGCGAATCCTGTCTAAAGGGAAGATGACCAAGAAACCCTTTGTTGGACAAAGTACGCTAGCCAGTGGTCTGTTGGATTTGATCCATATAGATGTCTGTGGTCCACTAAATACTCAGGCTAGAGGTGGGTACTCGTACTTCATAACCTTTATCGATGGATCACTCATGGTATGGTTATGTTTTACCTGATGAGGTACACGTCTGAAGCTTTGGAAGGTTTAAGGAATACAGACTTGAAGTTAGAGAACCAAACCGGTCGAAAGATCAAAGCCTTCGGTCGGACCGAGGTGGAGAGTATTTGAGTGGTGAGTTTACTGATTATCTAAAAGAGAATGGGATTCTCTCTCAGTGGACCCCTCCTGGAACACCGCAGCTTAATGGTGTGTCTAAAAGGAGGAATCGGACCTTGTTGGACATGGTCGATCATGATGAGTTTACCCGAACTACCCCTTTCCTTCTGGGGATACGCTCTTTTGACGGCGGCCAAAGTTTTGAACTTGGCGCCATCTAAAAAGGTATCCCAGACGCCATATGAGATATGGCATGGCAAGCCTGCCTCCTACAAATACTTGAAAGTGTGGGGTTGCCCCGCATATGTCAAGAGATTAGTGGAGATAAACTGGACTCGAGGTCTAGTTTATGCAGGTTCATCGGCTATCCGAAAGAAACTACGGGGTATTATTTCTATGATCCTCCGAGCAAAAGGTTTTTGTCTCGCGAAATGCAGTGTTCTTGGAAAAAGGTTTTCCACGATAGTCGACGCGATGAGGTACTCCTTGAGGAATCAAGTGAGGTACCCCATGAGGCGGCAGTGACATGTGAGCCAGTGGTTTCCCACTGATATTGTTCCAGTCCTCCGTAGGTCGGCCAGAGTATCCCATGCACCTGATAGGTATGGATTTCTGGGCCTGACCGGTCAGTTGGATAATGATCCAAAGACATACGGAGAGCGATGTCGGACATCGATTCGGACAAGTGGCTTGAGGCCATGAAATCCGAGATGGACTCGATGGGTACAAACAAGGTTTGGACCCTAGTAGATCCACCCAAAGGGGTTAAACCCGTAGGGTGTAAATGGGTCTACAAACGTAAGCTTGGAGCTGACGGGGAGGTTACAACCTTCAAAGCCAGGCTTGTGGCGAAAGGTTACACTCAACGACCCGGGGTCGATTTTGAGGAAACCTACTCGCCCGTAGCAATGGCCAAGTCCATTCGGATACTGCTTGCCATAGCAGCACGGTATGACTATGAAATATGGCAGATGGATGTGAAACAGCTTTCCTCAAAGGTTTCGTAGAGGAAGAGATCTATATGGATCAGCCGGAAGGTTTCACAACTGTTGGAGAAGAGCAGAAGGTCTGCCGTCTCCAAAGGTCCATCTATGGCCTCAACAAGCTTCCCGAAGCTGGAACATACGTTTTGATGAAGTCATACGGGGATATGATTTCATCAAGAACGAGTCAGATCCTTGTGTATACAAGAAGATCAGTGGGAGCTCAGTTGCGTTTCTGGTGCTTTACGTGGATGACATCTTGCTCATTGGGAATGACGCTAAGATGTTGGGTACCACTAAAGCTTGGTTGTCAACGCAATTCTCCATGAAGGATATGGGCGAGGCATCCTACATCCTTGGCATCAAGATCTACAGGGATAGGTCTAGAAGGATGTTAGGAATGGCCTAGTCCTCGTACATTGAGAAAGTCTTGAAGAGATTCAATATGGAGAACTCAAAACGAGGATTCCTTCCAATGAGGCATGGAATTAAGTTATCCAAGAAGCAGTCTCCTAAGACTGATGAGGAGCTTAAAAGGATGTTGGACATCCCCTATGCTTCAGCCGTAGGCAGCATACAGTATGTTGTTCAATGCACTAGACCTGATGTGGCTTTCGCTTTGAGGCGTAACAAGTCGATATCAGTCGTGTGCCAGGGAGGCACACTGGAGTGCAGTCAAGACTATCCTGAAGTACCTAAAAAGGACTAAGGACATGTTCTTGATCTACGGCGGTGGAGAGTTGATACTGGAAGGCTATAGCGACGCTAGCTTCCAGTCGGATGACGATGATGCCAAGTCTCAGTCTGGTTATGTGTTTAGAATTAATGGTGGCGTGGTTGCTTTGAAGAGTTCCAAGCAGGCTACCACGGCGGACTCCACCACAGAGTCTGAATACATAGCAGCTTCGGAAGCTGCTAAGGAGGCGGTTTGGATGAAGAGCTATATCCAAGAGTTGGGTGTAGTACCTAGCATCGCTGAGCCAGTGGTTATCTTCTGCGATAACAACAGGGCTATAGCGCAAGCAAAGGAATCGAGATCTCATCACCGATCCAAGTATATTCTTAGACACTACCATCTGCTCCAAGAGATGTGTTAGAATAGGTGACCATGTAAGCCAATTTTGGCAGGAATATGTAACCTATGTCTAGACAATTCTTTGGTATTTGATAAAAATATTTATGATAAAGAAGTGAAAATTCATATGGCAATACTTTGTTTACGTTCACTTATATGCATTTACATTTCTGTTCACTAAGCAAACAAAGCCCACGGACTGAGAAACGATTTCGGGGACTGGGACTACGCTTGGAGGTAGGTCCATGAAATCAGTCTTACCGAATCAGTCTGGAAATCTCCAAGTCAAGGAATCCCGAAAATGGGTACCGGGATTCCCTTTGAGACTTGCACTAAGCATCTGTTGTAGTCATTTCATCGAGGGTGACGAAGGTCGTCTAAGCAGTGTTAGTGGGTCAGCGCTCAGGAATCAGCTGACTGAGGTGACTCGCGGGAACCGTCTTACGGAGGACCTTGAGTACGGTCAGCAAGGTATGACGTGTATTTCGGTTCAACAGTACAGGCCAAGTCCTTTGACTTGAGGAACTGCTAAGTTTACCTGTGCATCAGGTCTGTATCTTAGATATGGTGAGAGATTGCCAAAATACTGTTGAGTAGTCATAAGCCATGTCTAGTGTAGCTCGGGTGTACAAAGTGACAGTAGTTTCCAAGAAAGGATCTGTCTCCTGTCAAAAGGTGTTTGACAGTTGAGTCTCATGTATGCTCTGTGTCTTGTCCCTGAAATCTGTGGCCACAGTAACTGAACAGAAGGGAAAGGTTTCCCTTGCGGCGTTTAGTAAGGACAGACCGACACTTAGGTCGCAAAATGGGTACCCTGCTTTTTCCGTGCCCTAGACTCTAGTGATGAGACGAGACAGAAGGACAAGTGTACTGTTAGAGCCTAAATGTTCATCTCGAATATTTTTCACCTAGTCTCTGTGCCATGGACCGTTGCTAGATGGCCACCCAATGGTAACGGAACGGATTCTAGGGAATCCGACCAAGTCTAGCTGAATGGTGAACCTAAAAGAGTCACACACTATCCACACACACTTAGTATTTAATTTGGAATTAAATATTGGAGTAAAGGAATGATTAAATTAGATTAATCGGGTCCTATATTTTCTTGGAGAAATTAATTCCTTCTATTTGATAAAGGGAATTAAATTAATAAATAGAATTTATTAAAAGGGTTGATTTAATGGGCTTAGAATAAATTATAATATTTATTTATTATATTATATTATTCTTTTAGCCTTTTGGAATATTTAATAGGATTTAAATATTCCATTAATTAAAATCAACGGTGAGATGGAAAGGGAGATGGAAGGCTAGGATTCGTTTGACTAGGTCAAACACTAGTTTGACTAGGTCAAAATCCTAGTCAAATTAGGTTACTTAGAGTTTGAGTTTAAAGAGGATTAAACTCTTTCCTCTATATAAACCCCTAGCTTCCAACATTTGTAGGATGAATGATTTCTTGAAAACACACACAACACACACTCTCCCTTCTCCTATCTCTTGTCCGCCCCTCTCTCTCCTCCAAGAAATATTTCTTAATTCTTTTTGTTCTTGGAACATTAAGAACTTAGACGAACCAATACCGTTAATTGATAACGTGTTATTGATTCGTCCACTCCAAAATTTATACACTTCTTCGTTGCTAGCACGACGTGCAAGATACGTGGGTGGATCGTGTGTCACAATTTGGAGGATCTCAAGAACGAGGTCTTGGTGCAAAACGGGAACAACGCGAGTAGCAGTTGAAGACGAAAACGACAACGGGTAGGTCTCGTTTAAGATTTTCGTCCCTCTTTAATTTTTCAACTCTATGGCCTCCATGATTTCTTTATTAGTTTTATAATCATGAGATACACCGAACGCCCGGAACCTCAAGGGTACACCCCTTGAGCGTGTTCTTTTAAATTAAAAGCATGCCTTTTATTTTGTATGTTTATTTTTACCCGCGCTTCCGCATTCGCGCAATTCCCGGGGGCGATCCACCGATTTCGATCGCGCAGGGGCAGCGCGCAGCTAGGAAGGCTGCGCGCAGGGCAGCGCCTCCAGTCGCGCGCGCACGCAGACAAGGGTGTCCTTGCGCGCGCGCCTGCGAGTCCGCGCGCGGACGGGCTCTGTGCAGCGTCGCCAGGCGCGCGCGCACGCAGACGGACGAGTCTGCGCGCGCGCGCTCGGCAGGCGTGCCAGTGCGCGTCTGCGCGCGCACTGCGCACGGCACGGCCGGCAGCCAGCAGGCCAGCGCAGCGCGCAAGGCAGGGGAGCCTGCTCGCGCGGCGGCCTGCCGGATTGCCAGCCGCGCAGCGCGCTGCCCGCCATGCGCGCGCACAAGGGCGGCGGGCTGAGCCTGCTGCCCTGTGCGCGTGCCGGCGAGCCGCTGCGCGGCGGCGGGCGGCAGCTGCTGCTGCTAGGGTTTTCAAAAACCCTAGCAGTGTTTTCTTTTATTTTTTTTAATTATTGTCAGTTTTAATTTTGAATTAATTCTGAAAAATCATTTTTTTGGTTCAATTATGCCTATTTTTCTAAAGACATTATTTTAGGAGTAAAATAAATTAGATTTAAAATAATGAGGAAAGGTTTTCCTAAAACGAGAAAATAATATTACCGATATTTGTGTTTTATTTTTCACACGTTGTGCACATATTCATTTATTATTTTGGATATTTATGATTGGAAATCATATGTTGTTGGTATTTGTAATTATATGATTGGATCATGTGATTATGTGTGTTGGATGGAAATGGATGATCGCGAGCCCTAGACGCATGTATGGTTTATTTTCTGTTGGGCCAGTGTGCCTCTTTTACTGCTTTCTCCTTCTCTCTTTCTAGTTGCCTTGGAATAATAAGGCATTCTACCTCCCTCCTTATGTACTCCCCCGGGTTTTCGCTGGGGTTTCTATTTTTAATATGTAATGAGAGTAGACTAGGAGTGAAGGTTTCTATTTTTATATTGGTGGAGAAGAAGGAAGGACCACATGGAGAGCCAGACGGGAGGCCCCCTTGGAGTTTTCCATGAAGTGAAGAAAGAGAAAAAGAGACCAAGGCCCATCAGCATGATGATTGGGTTACTATTAATGTAATAGTATAGGACAACCCTAGATTGACCATAGATCCACTGCGGGCTCAGTGGGTCGCATAGGATTCGGGCTCGTGATCATCCAACAGGGGCGTGCTAGGCTTTAATTTTGCATGTGGTTATGATGATGAATGAATGGGTTGTTTATTTATCGTATAACTGCTGTGGATGGTTTATTTACGCATTATGGATGTATGTGTAGATATTTATTTATTTGAGATCTCGGTCATTACTTACTCTCACATTGGTTGGACCAATGTCAAAATATTAGACCCTAGACAAAGTGGACATAACTCTAGGAGTTTGTCCATGCCTTCAAATCCATGGCATAGTGGAGGAAGCTGCTTTAGGTTAATAGCGTGGTCTCACGAGTCGTGGCACGTTATTTGTACTTAAAGGAAGCTGCATTATGTCATGAACGAAAAGCGGGGTGCTGCTACCTGTCTCACGAGTCGTGGGGGTACCAGTGGGTCCGTGGCTCGGTCCGATTGGGTTGGGTCTAACGCCCAATTAACATGATTCGCTTGGAGTCCTTGGGATCATGTGAAAGGGTGAGGCAATAATCTTGGGAATCTCGTGGAACGAGAATGGTATGGAATACCTCCACAGGATCTTTTTCATGCGAATCGTAAAAAGCGGGGTATGGGAAAAATCGCTGTGGATCCCAAGCCCACTTGGAAAGGATTTCCCGAAAATCACGTTTGAGAAGTACCGTGTTTTCGTATAAATAGTGGGAGGATTAAATGACTAAAGTCCATGCATTTAATTATTTTATCAAACCACCGTATTTTATTTTCTGCTGATCGCGTGCTGTTTTCTAAAATGTAGATTTTAAAATGTCTAAGAACCCTCTTTCCACCATTCTTGAGACAAACAAATTCAATGGAACAAACTACAACTACTGGTTGCGCAATCTCAGGATAGTCCTAGATTACGAGAACCAAGGCTACGTCATGGACGAGCCTCTCCCTAGGACCTTACCGGAAGGATCCACGCCAGAAGAACGTGAGACGTTCGAGACTTGGCATAAGGATAACCGGAAGGTCCGTAGCATCATACTTGCTTCGATGACCAATGAGATTCAGAAGCAATATGAAAGGCTAGACGATGTCCCTTCCATTATGGCTCGCCTTAAGGATTGCTATGCAGTCCCGGACCGGCATACTAGGTATGTCGCGACCAAGGCGTTCTTTGGAACTAAAATGACAGAAGGATCCTTTGTACAAGAGCACGGGGTTAAAATGCTTTACCCTGGTGGAAAAGCTCGAGGACCCAAAGGCAGGTCTCGATAATGAAACGTACATAGATGTGATCCTTCAGTCACTCCCACCCTCCTTTGACCAATTTATCGTCAACTACAACATGAACGCACTTGAGAAGGGCATTCATGAGTTGATCAATATGTTGGTGCAATACGAGGCAACGACTAAGAAGTCCACGCCTTCGGTATTGTTTGGAGGTGCTTCGACTTCTAATACGAAAGGCAAGGGTGCCAGACGTTGGAAGAAGAAGAAAGGGAAGGGAAAGGCCGTCAAAGCAGCTACGAACACTAAGAGTGTTCCCATTGCCAAAGAGGGGAAAGGCAAAAGAAAGGGAAAGGTTGTCTCCAAGCAACAGTCAAAGGCATATGACATATGCATCAACTGCCGTGAGAAAGGGCATTGGAAGAGAGAGTGCCCCAAACTCTTCTCGAACCAAGGTATATATGTGATCGAGGTTAATATGGTCACTAGTTCTGCCTCTTGGGTATTAGATACCGGCTGTGGAGCTCACATTTGCAATGACTTGTAGGTGTTGAAAAGAAGCAGAAAACTGGGTAGCGGGGACATGATCCTGAAGCTTGGGAATGGCAAGGCCATCTCGGCAGAAGCAGTAGGATCCGCCACTCTAGTGATTAGTGATAATATTAGCATAGATTTAGAGCAAGTTTATTTTGTACCCAGTATGATTAAAAACATCATTTTCCATTCCATTGTTGGACAATAGTGGTTATGAGTTTTAGAATCAATAAAAATTGCTTTTATTTGATGAGGTGTGGAATTGCTCATCTACTTGGTACATTGCATAACGGACTCTATATCTTGCAACAAAACGAATTTCGTCCTCAATGCACAAACACAAACGAAAGTTAGATAATAACGGGAACGCACGTCTGTGGCACGCTAGGCTAGGTCACATATCCCAAGATAGGATAAAAGGTTGGTAGACTCAAAGAACCTAGAGGTTGGGGACTTGAGCGATCTACCAACTTGTGAGTCCTGTCTAAGAGGGAAAATGACCAAGAGGCCCTTTGTAGGACAAAGCAGGCTTGCCACAGGTCTGTTGGACTTGGTCCATACAGACGTATGTGGACCACTAAGGACGCAGGCCCGAGGTGGGTTCTCATACTTCATAACCTTCACCGATGATCATTCACGGTATGGTTATGTTTACCTGATGAGGTACAAGTCTGAAGCTCTTGAGAGGTTTAAAGAATTCAGACTTGAAGTGGAGAACCAAACCAACTGCAAAATTAAAAATCCTTCGGTCGGACCGAGGCGGTGAATACCTTAGTACGGAGTTCCTAGATTATCTAAAAGAACATGGTATAATATCAGAATGGACACCTCCAGGAACACCGCAGTTAAATGGTGTCTCTGAAAGGAAGAATCGAACCCTGTTGGACATAGTTCGGTCCATGATGAGTTTTACCAAATTGCCCTTATCGTTTTGGGGCTATGCACTAGAAACAGCAGCCAAATTATTGAATTTAGCGCCTACTAGTGCATTGACCCAAACGCCATATGAGATATGGCACGGCAAGCCTGCATCCTACAACTACTTGAAAGTGTGGGGTAGCCCCGCATACGTCAAGAGGTTAGTGGGAGATAAGTTAGAATCTAGGTCTAGCTTATGCAGGTTCGTTGGATACCCTAAAGAAACTGCAGGTTATTACTTTTATGACCCCTTGGAACAAAAGGTGTTTGTTTCAAGAAATGCAGTATTCTTGGAGCAAGGCTTCCCGGAGGATATCCAACCTGATGAGCTGATCCTTGAGGAATCAAGTGATGGAATCCAGCCATCAGAGGAAGCCGCGGAACCCTCACTTAGAGGATTCAGAATAGACAGCCGAAGGGCTGACCAACCTCGAGAAGTCCAACATGCTAGGCATGAAGGACAGCCTCAGGAACAGCCAGCCCCGGTTCCTGAACCACCGGCTCCGATACAGTCAGCGCCCACAGTCACCACTGACGTTCCCGTTCTCCGTAGGTCCACTAGAGAGTCCAGACCTCCAATGAGATATGGCTTTCTAGGTGAGACCGATCTTTTGGATAACGATCCTAAGACTTATGGAGAAGCGATGTCTGACATCGACTCCGGGAAATGGCTTGAGGCCATGAAAGCCGAAATGGACTCCATGAGCGAGAACCAAGTTTGGAGTCTCGTAGATCCACCGAAAGGTGTTAAGCCAGTGGGCTGTAAGTGGGTCTACAAGCGCAAACTTGGCGTTGATGGAGAAGTCACAACCTTTAAGGCTAGGCTTGTAGCTAAGGGATACACTCAACGACCCGGGGTCGATTTTGAGGATACCTACTCGCCAGTAGCCATGGCTAAGTCCATTCAGATTCTGCTCGCCATAGCAGCATGGTATGACTATGAGATATGGCAGATGGACGTGAAAACGGCCTTCCTCAACGGTTTCGTTGAAGAAGTGATCTATATGGATCAGCCACAGGGTTTCACGGTCACTGGAGAAGAACAGAAAGTCTGTCGTCTCCAGAAGTCCATCTATGGCCTCAAACAAGCCTCCCGAAGTTGGAACATTCGCTTTGATGAAGTAATACGGGGTTATGACTTCATCAAAAACGAATCCGACCCTTGTGTATACAAGAAGGTCAGTGGGAGCTCAATAGTGTTCCTAGTGCTTTATGTGGATGACATTCTGCTCATTAGTAATGACGTTAGAATGTTAAGAAACACAAAAGCATGGTTATCAACCCAGTTTTCCATGAAGGACTTGGGTGAAGCCTCCTACATCCTAGGCATCCAGATCGTCAGGGACAGATCTAAAAGGATGTTAGGACTCACCCAAAACTCGTATATAGAGAAAGTCCTAAAGAGATATCGAATGGACAACTCCAAACGAGGATTCCTTGCAATGAGGCATGGGATCAAGTTATCCAAGAAACAGTCCCCACAGACTGATGAGGAACTTGAAAGGATGAAAATCATCCCCTATGCTTCTGCCGTAGGTAGCATCCAATATGTGGTCCACTGCACTAGGCCTGACATTGCATACGCTTTGAGCGTGACAAGCAGATATCAGTCCTGCGCAGGAGAAGCACATTGGAATGCTGTTAAGGGCATCCTTAAGTACCTAAGGAGGACTAAGGAGATGTTCTTAGTCTATGGCAATGGAGAACTAATTCTGGAAGGCTTTAGCGACGCTAGCTTCCAGTCTGATGACGATGATGTCAAGTCTCAATCGGGGGTACGTATTCAAACTCAATGGAGGAGTAGTAGCTTGGAAAAGTTCCAAGCAAGTAACCATTGGTGACTCCACCACAGAGGCTGAATACATAGCAGCTTCAGAAGCTGCTAAGGAAGCGGTTTGGATGAGAAACTACATCCAAGAGTTGGGTGTGGTGCCTAGCATCGCCGAGCCCGTTGTCATCTTCTGTGATAACAATGGCGCTATTGCGCAAGCAAAGGAACCGAGATCTCATCACCGTTCCAAATATATTCTTAGACGCTACCATCTTCTTAGAGAAATGGTAGGAAGAGGTGACATCCGGATGGACCGAGTCAACTCGGCAGACAACACAGCAGACCTGCTGACAAAGCCTATGTCGCAGAGCGCTCATACGCAACATCTTGAGAAGATGGGGATTAAGCATATGGGCAATTGGCTTTAAAGGTCAAGTGGGAGATTGTTAGAATAGGTGACCATGTAAGCCAATTTTGGCAGGAATATGTAACCTATGTCTAGACAATTCTTTGGTATTTGATAAAAAAATTTATAAATAAAGAAGTGAAAATTCATATGGCAATACTTTGTTTACGTTCACTTATCTGCATTTACATTTCTGTTCACTACGCAAACAAAGCCCACGGACTGAGAAACGATTTCAGGGACTGGGACTACGCTTGGAGGTAGGTCCATGAAATCAGTCTTACCGAATCAGTCCGGAAATCTCCAAGTCAAGGAATCCCGAAAATGGGTACCGGGATTCCCTTTGAGACTTGCACTAAGCATCTGCTGTCGTCTAACCAGTGTTAGTGGGTCAGCGTGCTAGGAAGCAGCTGACTGAGGTGACTCGCGGGAACCGTCTTACGATGACCTTGAGTACGGTCAACAAGGTATGACGTGTATTCCCGGTTCCAACAGTACAGGCCAAGTCCTTTGACTTGAGGAACTGCTGAGTTTACTTGTGCATCAGGTCTGTATCTTAGATATGGTGAGAGATTGCCAAAATACTCTTGAGTAGTCATAAGCCATGTCTAGTGCAGCTCGGGTGTACAAAGTGACAGTAGTTTCCAAGAAAGGATCTGTCTCCTGTCAAAAGGTGTTGACAGTTTGAGTCTCATGTATGCTCTGTGTCTTGTCCCTGAAATCTGTGGCCACAGTAACTGAACAGAAGGGAAAGGTTTCCCTTGCGGCGTTTAGTAAGGACAGACCGACACTTAGGTCCAAAATGGGTACCTGCTTTTTCCTTGCCCTAGACTCTAAGTGATGAGACCGAAGACAGAAGGACAAGTGTACTGTTGGAGCCTAAATGTTCATCCCCGAATATTTCACCTAGTCTCTACTGCCATGGACCGTTGCTAGATGGCCACCCATGGTAACGGACGGATTATAGGAATCCGACCAAGTCTAGCTAAATGGTGAACCTAAAGAGTCACACACTATCCACACACACTTAGTATTTAATTTGGAATTAAATATTGGAGTAAAGGAATGATTAAATTAGATTTAATCGGGTCCTATATTTTCTTGGAGAAATTAATTCCTTCTATTTGATAAAGGAAATTAAATTAATAAATAGGATTTATTAAAAGGGTTGATTTAATGGGCTTAGAATAAATTATAATATTTATTTATTATATTATATTTATTCTTTTAGCCTTTTGGAATATTTAATAGGATTTAAATATTCCATTAAATTAAAATCAACGGTTGAGATGGAAAGGGGAGATGGAAGGCTAGGATTCGTTTGACTAGGTCAAACACTAGTTTGACTAGGTCAAAATCCTAGTCAAATTAGGTTACTTAGAGTTTGAGTTTAAAGAGGATTAAACTCTTCCTCTATATAAACCTCTAGCTTCCAACATTTGTAGGATGATAATTCTTGAAAACACACACAACACACACTCTCCCCTTCTCCTATCTCTCGTCCGCCCCCTCTCTCTCCTCCAAGAAAATATTTCTTAGTTCTTTTTGTTCTTGGAACATTAAGAACTTAGACGAACCAATACCGTTAATTGATAATGTGTTATTGATTCGTCCACTCCAAAATTTATACACTTGTTCGTTGCTAGCACGACGTGCAAGATACGTGGGTGGATCGTGTGTCACGATTTGGAGGATCTCAAGAACGAGGTCTTGGTGCAAAACGGGGAACAACGCGAGTAGCAGTTGAAGACGAAAACGACAACGGGTAGGTCTCGTTTAAGATTTTCGTCCCTCTTTAATTTTTCAACTCTATGGCCTCCATGATTTCTTTATTAGTTTTATAATCATGAGATACACCGAACGCCCGGGAACCTCAAGGGTACACCCCTTGAGCGTGTTCTTTTAAATTAAAAGCATGCCTTTTATTTTGTATGTTTATTTTTACCGCGCTTCCGCATTCGCGCAATTTCCGGGACGATCCACCGATTTCTTTCAAGATGGTTAGTAGGGGTGACGTTCGGATGGACCGAGTCAGCTCCGCAGAAAACATAGCAGATCCACTTACTAAGCCCATGTCGCAAGTTGCCCATACTCAGCATCTTGGATAAGATGGGTTTGAGGTCAATGGGTGATTGGCTTTCGGTCAAGTGGGAGATTGTTAGAATAGGTGACCAGAAAGCCAATAGGTTTGGCGATTTGTAACCTATCTGACAACTTGATGTAAATGTAATATTATTATGTGATGAATAAGATGAGTATTCGTCACCAATGGTACCTTCTTTGTTGCGCTCATCTTACATTTGTTAAAATGGTGTTTAACTTATATCGCAACAAAGCCCACAGACCATGGATAACAACTCGTGCAGTTGGGCCACGCATTGGATGGTGGTAGTGAAACCAACTGATTAAGAGTTGGGTCTGAAACGTTCCAAGTCGAGGACCTCAAGACAGGGCATCGAGAGTCCTATTGAGACTTGCGTCAAGAGTCGTGTTCATTGGATGAGTGTCGTGTTTCATCGGCGACAGGCGTGGGACGCCTACACGATCTTGATGGGTTGGTCGACTGGGGTCGAGCCGACTGGACTGACTCGCGGGGATCATCATATGGAAGCCTTGGAGGCTTGGTCGGTATGATTGGTTTTCCCTGGTTCCGATAGTACGGGAGTAATCCTCAGACTTGAGGAATCATGGCAGTCGCGTGCACAGGACGGTTGTATCTTGGATCTGGCGAGAGGTAATCATTCGGTAAGATGATTATCATAAGCCTTGTCCAGTGCAGTCGGAATGTGTAGCGAGGACGGTGGATTCCAAGAAGAGGATCCGTCCCTTATCAGTATGTGACAGAGGTATCTCCTATGCACTCGGAGACACGTTCATGCTGTTTAAAGCTGTGGCCACAGTGGTTGGTCGAACAGGGAATGGTTTCCCGTGTCGACGCAATGAAGCATACATGGTCTCGAGTATTAAGCATAGATGCCTAGTCAAGGATGGGAACCGACGCCCAATTCCATACCCTAGACTAAGGCCGGGAGACGGTAGACGGAAGGATCGTACCCGTACGGAATCGGCGCCTAAATGTTCACGACAATTCATCTAGTCTCTAGTGCCATGGACCGTTGCTAGATGGCCACTCATGGTAACGGGCCCTTGTGGGACACGGGCCCAAGTTTAGCTGAGGGTGAACCTAAAGGGTCACACACAAATCACCGAGGAGGTTGAGAGATCGACTTGGAGTCAATCTCGAAGGATAAAAATAAGTAATTGGATTACTTAAGAGAAAGTCCATTGGATGGACGGGCCGATATTGTATCGGGCTTTCGTTTAATCGGTAAATTGGATTTTCGATTAAATATGGAAAGTTGAGACGTTGAGACGTTGGATCTTTTAATTGGATTGAAAGATCAACAGGAATAATTTAAATGGACATTAAATTGGATTTAATATTGGGTTCATCGTAATTGGATTACGATAAAATCCGGTCCGTTAAATTATACCCGAGAGGAGAAATAATTCCTATTTTGGAATAGGAAGAAGTTGGACTTCTTCCCTTAATTAAACATGGCCGACATGCTCCCTTGGAGGAAGCAAAATTAGCCATGTTTCATGCTAGGTGGTATGTTGACTTATCTCTTTTGGAAAGAGACAAATCAACTCCAATCAAGCTCTTCCCTTTTGGTATGATTTGATCATACCATAAATTTTGGTAGGCTTGATTGAAGAATTGATGGTGATTGATTGGAATGAATCTAGACATCCTTGGATGAACCTAGACACATTCCAATAATCACATTAATTATCTATATATATTAGAATATACAACACCAAGCATAAGTGATTCATTATTCATCTTTTTCTAGGAAAAAGAGAAGACAAAAATCCTCTCCTCTCTCTCAATTTTCGTGCTCTCTCCCTCTCTTACACTTGTGTTCTTCACTTGATTTTGAATCAAGAAGAAGAACAAAGTAAGTTTAAGAGAACACTAATTCATAATGTTCTTCTCTTAAATCGATTCCTTCTAAACCCGTTCTTTTCTAGCAAGAAGAACGTGTGTTTCTTCCGGTGTGGTGTGGATCACCTTTGGAGAATCCATATGTTTGGATTTCGTGAGCATTCCGGAGAAGGAACAACGCAAGTAGCCGGGAGCATACGCTAAACAATCAAAGGTAACGGTTTATTACGCTTTGATTGATTTCATTTATATATCTATGCCCTATGTGCTTAAATATATATTTTAATATTTACACATCCTACATCGAACGCCCGGTTGAGCACCCAAGGGTACACCCCTTGGGATTCGCGTATTTTGAATTTGATTTTAATTTACGCACTTTCCACGCTTTCTCGCTTCCGCTTGCGCTCCCGGGCGGATCCGCTTGTCCTTCAGGAGGACCTTGAGTAGGGTCGGTTAGGTATGACGTGAGTTCCCGATTCCAAACGGTACAGGTCAAGTCCTTTGACTTGAGGAATTGCTGAGTTTACCTGTACATCGAGACTGTATCTTAGGTATGGTGATAGATTGCCAAAATGCACTTGAGGTCATAAGCCATATCTAGTGCAGCCGCGGTGTATAACGTGACAGTAGTTTCCAAGAAAGGATCTGTCTCCTGTCAAAAAGGTTGACAGTAGAGTCTCACAATACTCGGTGTCTTGTCCTTAAAATCTGTGGTCACAGTAATTGAACAGAAGGGAAGGATTCCCTTGTGGTGTTTAGTAAAGGTCAGACTAACACTTAGGTCCAAAATGGGTACCTACATAATCCGTGCCCCAGACCCTAAGTGGTGAGACCGTAGACGGAAGGATTGATGTACTGTAGAGCCTAAATGTTCATCCCCACGCATATTCACCTAGTCTCTAGTGCCATGGACCGTTGCTAGATGGCCACCCATGGTAACGGGCGGATTCTAGGAATCCAACCAAGTGTAGATGAAGGTGAACCTAAAGAGTCACACACAATCCGCACAAATAACGTATTTAATTTGAAATTAAATATTTGGAGAAATTGAGTAATTAATTGAATTTGATCGGGTCCTTATTTTCTTGGGAAGAATTAATTCCTTTTATTAGATATAAGGGATTTATCTAATAAATTAGATTTATTAGAAATAATTTAAGGGCTTGGCATAAATATTTATATTTAATATATTTATTTATTGCCCTTTGGAGTATTTAAATGAGATTTAAATATTCTATTAAATTAATCAATGGTTGAGATTAAAGGGAGGAATCAATGGCTAAGATTGGTTTGACCAAGAAGCTAGAATTTGACTAGGATTTGACCTATTCATGGAGGAGTCTTCAAAGTGTAGGAAACTAGAAGAGGAATAGGATTCCTCCTCTATAAATACTCCTAAGTATCCACTTTGAAGAAGATGATGAATCTTGAAACACACACACACACACACTACTCGTCTCCTTTCCTCTCCCTCTCGGCCGCACCTCTTTTCTCCTCACCAAGAAACTCTTTTGTTGTTCTTTTGTTTGGCAATTGGACATCAAGGAGGATTCATCTCGTTAATCAATAACGTTTGATCTATCCGTCCTCTCCAAAAATACACTTGTTCTTTCGCTAGCACGAAGATCAAGATATGTGAGCGGATTGCGTGTACGAATTAGAGGGTCTCCTATACGAGATCTTGGAGCAAAACGGGGAACAACACGAGTACCGGTTAGAAGACGAAAACGACAATCGGTAGGTTTCCGGTTTATGGTTTTCGTTCCTCTTTCTTTTTAAATCCTATGGCCTCCACGAAATCTTTTAATATGTTTTATTATTCATGAGATACACCAAATGCTCGGGAGATTCAAGGGTACACCCCTTGAACGTGTTTATTATGCATGCTTTAAATTCTTGCAAATTCTCTTATTTTTACCGCGCTTCCGCATTCGCGCTACTCCCGGGCACGATCCACACGCCTTTTCTAGGCTTTCACAAACCTGGTTTCTGCCTATTGAGTCCATATCAGATTTCATGGCCGCAAACCACTTATCTGAGTCGATGTCTGACATCGCTTCTCCATACATTTCTGCATCATTATCCAATAAACTGGTCAAGCCCAGAAATCAATACTACCTATTAGGTGGGTGGGATACTCGGGCCGACCTACGAAGGACTGGAACATCATCAGTGGAAACTACAGGCTCAGATGTCACAAGTGCTGTCTCATGAGGCACCTCTCTAGATTCCTTAAGGAGTATCTCATCGCGTCGGCAATCCGATGGAAAGCCTTTTTCCAAGAACACTGCGTTCCGCAAGATAATTTTTTTTGGTTGGAGGGATCATAGAAATAATACCCTGCAGTTTCTTTTGGATATCCGACGAACCTGCATAAACTAGACCTAGAGTCCAGTTTATCTCCTACTAACCTGTTGATGTATGTGGGGCTTCCGAGACTCAAGTATTTGTAGGAGGCAAGCTCGCCATGGCATATTTCACATGGCGTTTGGGATATTTTCTTAGATGCACCATGTTCAACTGTTTGGCCGCCGTCTCAAGAGCGTATCCCCATAAGGACAAGGGGAGCTTGCTAAAATTCATCATGGACTGGACCATGTCGAACAAGGTCTGACTCCTCCTTTCAGACACAGCATACAATTGCAGTGTTCCAGGACGAGTCTACTGAAAGATAATTTCATTCCCCTTTAGGTAATCAATGAACTCATCACTGAAATACTCTCCACCTTGGTCCAACTGAAGGGCTTTGATCTTGCGAGCGATTTGGTTCTCAACTTCAAGTTTGTATCCCTTAAACCTTCCAAAGGCTTCAGACTTGTACCTCATTAGGTTAACATAACCATATTGTGAGTGATCATCGATGAATGTTATGAAGTGTCAGTAACCACCTCTTGTTTGAGTATTAAATGGTCCACAGACGTTTGTATGGATCAAATCCAATAGACCATTGGCTAGCGTGCTTTGTCTAACAAATGGTTTCTTGATCATCTTTCCCTTCGGATAGGACTCGCGAGTTGGCAGGTCGTCCAAATCAACCGATTTCTAGACTTTTTGAGTCCACCAACCTCCTTATCCTATCTTTAGAGATATGACCTAACCTTGCATAGAATATCTAAATGTCATCTAGATTATCACGTTTACATTTGTGTTTCGCAATCATAATCTAATTAGACTGTTGAAGTATGTACAGACCATTTACTAGTGTACCAAGTAGATGCGAAATACCATCATTGATAATATAAAATACATTTTTATTGATGGTAAATGAGGACCCCTTCTTATCCAAGACAACAATTGAAACAAAATTTTTAGTCATGCTGGGTATATAGAAACAATCATTAAGTCAAGCCTAACATGATGACTAATGGCTAACTTTATTGATCCTACGGCTTCCGCAGCAACGACCTTACCATCGCATAGCCTCAGGATTATCTCATCCTTGGTTAGCCTTATGCTTTTTTGCAGTACCTGCAAATCATTGCAGATGTGAGCATCACATCCGGTATTCAATACCTATGAAGCCACAAATGTGGGCCACAGACGTCCGTATGGATCAAATCCAATAGACCGTTGGCTAGCATGCTTTGTCCAACAAAGGGTTTATTGGTCATCTTTCCCTTCAGACAAGATTCGCAGGTCGGTAGGTGGTCCAAATCGTCTATTTCTAGACTCTTTGAGTCCACCAACCTTCTTATCATATCTTTAGAGATATGACCTAACCTCGCATGCCATATCTGTGCGTCGTTATGATTATCCCGTTTTTGTTTGTGTTCTGCAGTCATAATCCAATTAGACTGTTGAAATATGTACAGACTGCTTACCAATGTACCAAGAAAATGAGAAATACCATCCTTTATAATGAAAAAACCGTTTTTATTGATGGTAAATAAATATCCCTCCTTGTCAAGGACCAGGATAGATACAATATTTTTAATCATGCTAGGTACATAGAAACAGTTGTTCAGTACAATCCTAACATGACTACTAATGGCTAACTCCATTGATCCTACGCATTCCGCAGTAACGACCTTGCCATCGCCTAGCCTTAGGATCATCTCATCCTTGGTTAGCCTTCTGCTTCTTTGTAGTGCCTGCAAATCATTGCATATGTGATCCCCACACCCAGTATCCAATACCCATGAAGCAGAATTAGTTATCATGTTTATTTCAACCACTAACATACCTGGGTTGGAGAGGAGTTGTGGGCACTCCCTCTTCCACTGCGCCTTTCCTTGGCAATGCATGCAGACATCATTTGCCTTGGACTGTTGAGAACCATGGGCCTTCCCTTTCTCTTTGCCCATTCCTACCGGTGCAACAGGGGCGGCTGGAGCGTGAGCAGGGGCCGCGACCGTCTTCCCTTTTCCCTTCTTCCTCTTCCAGCGTCCGGCCCTCTTGCCATTTACCTTGGAGGTCGAAACCTCTCTTATCAATACCGTGAGCGCCGACTTGTGGGTCGTTTCCTCACCTTGGACCAACATGTTGATCAACTCATGAATAGACTTCTCAAGTCCATTCATGTTGTAGTTTACAAAAAATGGGTCATAGGACGGAGGAAGCGACTGGAGGATCACGTCAATGTACGCGTAATTGTTAAGCCCAGCTTTAAGGTCCTCGAGCTTCTCCACTAGGGAGAGCATCTTAACCCCATGACTCTGTACAGACGGTCCTTCAGCAAGCTTGGTGTAAAAGAATGCTTTTCTGGCGGCATATCTAATATGCCTATCCGGAACCGCATAAACATCGTTCATGCGGACCATTATGGCGGAGACGGTGTCCAGCCTCTCATATTACTTCTGGATGTCGTTAGACATCGAAGCCAATATGATACTGCCCACTTTCCTATTGTCCGCATGCCATTTCTCGAATATCAAACATTCTTCTAGCATAGACCCCTTCGGTAAGTCGCTCGGCAGCGGCTCGTCCAAGACGTAGCCTGGGTTCTCGAAATCGAGGACAATCCTCAGGTTTCTCAGCCAGTCTGAGTAGTTCGTTTCGTTGAACTTATTAGTCTCAAGTACCATGGTTAATGGATTCTTAGGCATATCTACATTTATAAAAAATGTAAAGCAGAAATTAGCAGATGATGGTAATATTATTGTTCAAGTTGAAGACATGGTCTTTTAGTCTTTAACCCTCCCACTATTTATACGAAAGTCCACCACTCTCAATAGGAATTTCGGGAAACCATTTTCTAGTGGGCTTGGGATCCAAAAGCGTGATCTCCATGCCCCGCTTTTACGATTCACATGAAGAAGACCTCGTGGGAGATATCCAATATCATTCTCATCCCATGAGATTCCGAAGATATTTTACCTCACCTATTCACATGGTTTCCGAGGACTCCAAACGAACCATGTTACTCAATGTTGGGCCCGACCCATAAACCAAATCATGCCTCAAACTGTCGCCCCCCACCACTCGTGAGACAGGGAAACAACAAGTGCAGTCTCTTTGTTCACAACAATGGTGCAACTTTCCCTTAGTCCAAGTGTGCCACGACTCATGAGACCACACTTGGGTAGTGGCAGCCTCCTCACCACATTGTTGTGGATGGAAGGCTCAAACAAATCAAAATACCATTTTGACCCAAGTCCGTTTTAGACCTAATATTTAATTTGGTCCAACCAAATGAGAGCTTATTGTACGACTGAGACCTCATCGCATTAAGGTGTTTTAGCATGCATAAATATCCAATATTTAAAGCGATTAAATAAATATGCCACATGCAGAAAACATAGCATACCCCTGTTAGGATGATCACAACTCACTGAGCCCGCAGTGAGTCTATGGTCTGTCTAGGGTGGTCCTATATTATTACAAAATAATATTCCCATTGTCATTCCAATGGGCCTTGTAATGCTCTTTTTTCACGCCTTGATGCTCCCCCTTGGGTCCCCGACTCCATAAGCTTGTTAAAATTAAAACCTCACCAATCCTATCTACTCTTATTACAACTGAAAGTAATACATGGGAAATAATAACAAGCCTTAACATCATGAGTCTGAAATACTGGAGATGATAGTCCCAAAACAAGAGGCACGCCGGCCCCACCCAACAGAAACATAAATGACATATATTTATCCATACACAAAGTCTAGGGCTGGTGTGATCATCCGATGTTGGTTCCATCAAAGCAAATAACCTAATTATTCCAAATAATCATGCTTAAACCATGGATAATCCAAATATCGAAGTGATGTCCAACATAACAAAGCACAAATATACAAACACTATGCAAAAATCCAAATTTCAAATTCAATGGACATTATACACAATGCATACAATACATGTATTAATCCCAAATTAATTAAGCAAATTTGATCTAAGGAATCAACCAATAATTCCAAAATCAAATATGCAAAATCAATACATTTTTAGATTAATGTGCAGAAAAAATAAAAAATTAAATTTTCCAAAAAACGACGAAAAACGGCACAAAATAGCCTAGCCGTTATGCCTACGTCCAGTCGCGTGCACAGGACAGTGCACGTGCGCGCACCCCGTGCCACGCTGGCCTTAACCGGCAGCGGCATACATGCGCATAGCGCACACGCGCGCAGGCGTCTGCGGTATGCGCGGCCGCCCCTACCAGTACGCACGCTGGCAGGCACGCCGACCAAGCTTGCGCGCGGGCGTGAGCCTGCGCGCGCCTGCCAACCAGTGACCGGCCGACAGGGGCGGCAACCAACAGCTGCCACTGCTGTCCGTTTTTTGATTTTTTTTTTACATCCATTTTCAGCATAAATCAATAAAAATAAACTGAAAATGAACATGCAAATTCTAGATCCAATCTCAAAAAATTTGCATGCTGAACGTCCATCAAATTTAAAAAGTTGAATCATCATATTTATTCATGTATTCATGCAATCATACATGCCATTAAAGATGTAAAAGCGAGTAGATTATGCGAAGCACATAGATCTATGCCCCTTACCTCGAACCGAGCTCTGATACCGCTTGAAGGACAAGCGGATCCGCCTAGGAGCACGAGCGGAACCGAGGAATGCAAAATTAAATACGTAATTTAATACGAAATCCCAAGGGGTGTACCCTTGAGTGCACAACCGAGCATTCGATGTAGGATGTATCAATACTATCGCATGTATTATACATAGGGCATAGATGAATAGAAAAACAATAGAAGCGTAATAAATTTTACCTTCATAGTTTTTTCACGCGCGTACGGCTACAAGCTTTGTTCCTTTCTTCCGAATGTTCACCAGGCTCAAATATATGAACTCTCCAAAGGTGATCCACACCACACCGGAAGAAACTCATGTTCTCCTTGTTAGAAGAAAACGGATTTTTGAAGGAATCGATTTTAATAAGATGAACACTATGAATTAGCGTTCTTCTTAAACCTTCCTTGTGATTCCCGTCTTGATCCAAGATCAAGTGAAGAACAATGATAGAAGAGGGAGAGAGAGGCCGAGAGTATAAGGGAGAGAGGACGCCGAATTATGCTTCTTTCGTACGGGTACGGTCCTTTCGTCTACTGTCTCCCGGCCTTAGTCTAGGGTATGGAATTGGGCGTCGGTTCCCATCCATGACTAGGCATCTATACTTAATACTCGATTCTATGCATGCTTCATTGCGTCGACACAGGAAACCATTCCCTGTTCGACCAATCACTGTGGCCACAACTTTAAACATCATGAACGTGTCTCCGAGTGCATAGGAGATACCTTTGTCAAATACTGACAGGGGACGGATCCTCTTCTTGGAATCCACCGTCCTCGCTACACATTCTGACCGCACTGGACAAGGCTTATGATGATCATCCTACAGAATGATCACCTCTCGCCAGATCCAAGACACAGCCGTCCTGTGCACGTGACTGCCATGGTTCCTCAAGTCTGAGGACTACTCCCGTACTATCGGAACCGGGAAAATCGAATCATACCGACCAAGCCTTCAAGGCTTCCATATGATGATCACTACGAGTCAGTCCAGTCGGCTCGACCCCAGTCGACCAACCCATAAAGATCGTGTAGGCGTCCCACGCCTGTCACCGATGAAATACGACACTCATCCAATGAACACGACTCTTGATGCAAGTCTCCATAGGACTCTTGATGCCCTGTCTCGAGGTCCTCTACTTGGAACGTTTCAGACCCAACTCTTAATCAGTTGGTTTCATGACCACCATCCAATGCATGGCCCAACTGCATGAGTTGTCAATCGTGGTCTGTGGGCTTTGTTGCGATATAAGTAAAACACCGTTTTAACATATGTAAAATGAGTACAAAAAAGTTTGTACCATTGGTTATGAACTCTCATTTTATTCATCACATAATAATATTATATTTACATCAAGTTGTCCAATCGGTTACAAATCGCCAAACTTATTAGCTTTCTGGTCACCTATTCTAACATCTCTTTTGGAGTATCAAGCCTTTAAAGTATTAATTAAATTAATTAGGTTTGATTCATAAATTAGATTTATGAAATTAGGGAATGGGCTATTTCTGTCTTTAACTAGATTAAAGATGGAAATATTAATTTTGGGCTCAAGTATTTACCGGATATTTACTAAAAGCCCATTAGGATTTGTTGAGCTATTTAAATAAGATTTAAAGGTCCATTCAATAAAGCCCATCAAAGGATGGACAAACGATATTTAATCTTTGGGCTAGATGAGATGAAGGGTTAGGATTAAGTTTGACTTAATTGAAGCCTATCTTTACTAGGATTTGACTAGGTTAGATTCCTCAGATGATTGAGGTGTGCTTCTTTGGAAAAGGTTGAGTAGGATTAGTGAAACTAGTTCATTATAAAAACTCAAGCACACACATGTCACACACTAATCTCTACACAACACTCTCTCATCTCTCACAAACACAAGACGTCGCCTCTCTCTCTCTCTCTCTCTCTCTCTCTCTCTCTCTCTCGTCCATCACCCTCTCTTCACCTCCAAAAGTTTTCTTGTTCTCTTGTCTTTGATACAAGGGAACATATGAACAATTGATTACTTTAATTAATAGCGTTTGGTCAATTGATTCTCCCTTTTCTTTGATATCTTGCTAGCACAAGGGTATCAAGCTTCTGGTAAATTGCGTGGACAATTTAGAGGATTCCTACGTTGGGATCAAGGTGGAAAATTCGGGAACAATGCGTGTAGCCGAACAAAGAAGTCTACAACGGGTAAGTATGCTTGTAGCGTTTTCTCTTTCCGTTCCAACCCTAAAGTCTCCATGAATCTTGCATGCTCATTCTTTCATTCATGAGATACACCAAACACCTGGGAGAATCATGGGTACACCCCTTGATAGATTTTTAGTTCCATCATTATTATGCATATTTACGTTTTATTATGTTTAAATGTACCGCGCTTCCGCACGCGTCCTCTCCCGGGACGATCCACATAGTCTTACAGTGGTATCAGAGCCCGATTTGCTTTATAGGCCTAGGGTTTTATGTGCTATACGTGTATGAGCATGTGTTACGTAGGCTTTATTTTTCGTATTCAAGCATGTCGTAAATTATAGGGATTATCGCATTAATTTTGCACTTGAAATACTGATCATGGAATTCATGTGTATCTTGTATTATAATCTTGGTTTCTTGGAAAAGAATGCAGAAGTAATGGCAAAAATGGAAAAAAAGGATAGCCGAAGCCGTCGGCCGACCGCACGTGCAATGTGTGCAGCAAAGCGCGCACACAGGCGAGGCAGTGTGCACGCAGCGTGCCCGGTGCATGCGAGCGATAGACATCGGCCAGTCAACCTACGCGCGTAGGGTAGCGACCAGGTGCGCGCGCAGGCAAGGGAAGCCTGCGTGCGTGCGCCCGATCAGCATGCCCAGTGCGCGCAGGCGATTGGCTGGGCTGCCCATGCACGCGCACGACCGCCAGGGGCGCGCGCGCACAAGGGGCTCTGCCCGCCATCCTGCGGCCTGCCAGCCAGGCTGGGGCACGCACGCGCACCCGGCTAAGATGTTGCTACCAGAAACGGCCACTAGTCCCTCTGTGTTATTTTTCCAAAATTGTTAATTTTGGGATGTTTTTGAATTATTTTCTGCATATTTTCTAAAGAACATTATTTTGAAATATTTTATTTTGGATTTGGTTTGGAATCACCTAAAATTTAATATCGTCTTAATAATGAGGAAAGAATTTACTAGCAAGAAATATTGCAATAGTTGCACCGATGGTCGATTTTCTTGTGTATAAAATTTTGTGTTTTATTTTTCCCTATGTATGATATTGGTTATCATGTATTTCTATGAATAGCATATTTTACTTAGATATGTGATATTCCTATTTGCGTTGATGAGATTAACGAACGGATGACACAAAGCCCTCAGACCGAATGTATGGTTTATTTTCTGTTGGACCTGTGTGCCTCGCTTTTGCTTCCTTATCTTTTCGGGTGCTCATCAAGGTTTCTTTTTCAGTTGTAATCAGAGTAGGTAGAAGTGAGGTTCGTTTTCTTTTTATTTTTGTAAATGAGGAAGACCAAGGAAGGCCCAGAAGGAAGAGTCTAAGGTGGTCCATAGAGGTCCAAAGCCTTGGAGGCCCAGTGGAAGAAGAGGCAAGGCCCATCAGTGTGTTGATGGGTTTCTACATAAGAATGTAATGGTGTAGGACCAACCTTAGATTGGCCATAGATCCACTGCAGGCTCCGTACGTCGCATAGGATTCGGGCTTGTGATCATCCAACCAGGAGCGTGCTAACCTTTTATTTTTGCATGCTGAATATATGATGGATGAATGGTTTATTTATCATATTTTTTGTCAAAGCATGCGAATTATGTATTATATGTTGAGGTCTCGGTCTATTAAAACTCTCACTTGGTTGGACTAAGCTAAAATATTAGACCCCTATTGAATGGACTTGAACCTACGTTGTGCGTCCAAGCCTTCCATCCATGACAAAAGTGGGGAAGCTAGTTCCAGTCAATTGCGTGGTCTCACGAGTCGTGGCACATCTTTTGCTCTGAACATAAGCTGCATGATTGTTTTGAACAAAGTGGATACACTCCTGTTTCCCATCTCACAAGCCGTGGGGGCAGCAGCAAGTGCTATGATTCGGTTGATGGGTCAGGTCTAACGCCTAAGTAACGTGATTCACTTGGAGTCCTTGGGATCACGTGAAAAAGTGAGGCAAAATAACTTGGTAATCTCGTTGGACGAGAAGGTATGGAATACCTCCCACAAGGCTATTTTTCATGTGAATCGTAAAAGGGGGGGTATGGAGACTTTCGTTTCTGGATCCCAAGCCCACTAGAAAGGGTTTCTCCAAAACAATGTTTCAAAGTGACGTGTTTTCGTAGAAATAGTGGGAGCATTAAATAACTGAAGTCCAAGTCTTTAATTGGTTATTTAGTACTACTACAATTTAGTGATCGCATGCTTTATTTCTAAATGTAGATTTAAACATATCTAAGAATCCATTATCCTGCATATTGGAGACAAACAAATTCAATGGAACAAACTAGAACGACTGGTTGCGCAATTTTAGGATAGTCCTCGATTATGAGAACCAAGGCTATGTCATGGACAAGCCGTGTCCTCGAACTTTGTCTGGAGGAATCCACACCGGAAAAGAACGTGAGACATTCGAACTTTGGCATCAGGATAACCGAAAACTTCATAGCATCATACTTGCATCTGTCACTAATGAGATTCAAAAATAGTATCAGAGGCTAGACGGAGTTCCTTCCATAATGGGTCGTTTGAAGGATTGCTATGCAGTCCCGGACCGGCATACTAGGTATGTCGTTACGAAGGCATTCGTTGGAACAAAGTTGACCGAAGGATCCTCTGTAGATGAGCATGGGGTCAAGATGCTTACCCTAGTGGAAAAGCTCGAAGACCTCAAAGCGGGGCTCAATATCGAGATCAGTCACTCCCACCCTCCTTCGACCAATTTATTATTAACTACAACATGAATGCACTTGAGAAAGGCATTGCATGAGTTAATAAGTATGTTGGTCCAATACGAGGCAACGACCCAAAAGTCTACGCTGTTGGTATTCGTTGGAGAGGCTTCGACTTCCAAAGCGAAAGGCAAGGGTGCCAGACGCTAGGGAAGAAGGGGAAAGGAAAGGCCATCGCAGGCACTGTAACTTCTAGGACCGTTCCCATTGCCAAAGTGGGAAAGGCAAGGGAAAGAAGAAGGTTGGTTCGAAGCAATAGTTGAGGGCAAATGACATATGCGTACATCACCGTGAGAAAGGGCATTGGAAGACGGATTGCCCCAAATTCCTATCTAAGCAAGGTATGTTTGAGGTCGAGGTTAATATGGTCACTAACTCTGCTTCTTTGGTATTAGATACCGGCTGTGGAGCTCATATTTGCAATGACTTGCAGGTGCTGAAAAGAAACAGAAAACTAAGTAAAGGCGAGATAATCCTAAGGCTTGGCTATGGAAAGGTCGTTGCTGCTGAAGCTATAGGAATCGTTAGCTTAGTAGTTAGTGATCATATTAGGGTAGAGTTAAAGGATTGTTACTATGTACCTACCATGATCAAATATATTATTTCCATTCTGTTGTTGACAATAGTGGCTTTGAATTTTTTATCAATAAAAATAGCTTTTATTTCATGAAAGATGGATCTACTCATCTGCTAGGCAAACTTAACAATGGTCTACAAAAGTCTGATTTAATCATGACTGCTCTACACAAACATAAATTAGATAATCATGAGACCACACGGTTGTGGCATGAAAGGCTAGGTCACATCTCTTAAGATAGAATGAAAAGATTGATAGACTCAAAGAACCTAGAGGTGGGCTTCAGCAATCTACCAACCTGTGAATCATGTCTGAAAGGGAAAATGACCAAGAAGCCCTTTGTTGGATAAAGAACGCTTGCCACCGGTCTATTAGACTTAGTCCATACGGACGTGTGTGGACCACTAAGTACTCAAGTTAGAGGTGGTTTATCTTACTTCATAACATTCACAGATGATCACTCACGGTATGGTTAGGTTTACCTAATTAGGTACAAGTCTAAAGCTCTCGTAAGGTTTAAAGACTTCAGGCTTGAAATTGAGAACCAAACCGACTGCAAAATTAAAGTCCTACGATCAGACAAAGGTGGCGAGTACCTAAGTAGTGAGTTTCTCGATTATCTAAAAGTGAATGGTATAATCTTTGAATGGACACCTCCCGGGACACCTCAGTTAGACATGGTTTGATCCATGATGAGTTTTATCCATGATGAGTTTTAACGAATTGCCCTCATTTTTCTGGGGCTACGCACTTGAAACGACAACTAAGTTATTAAACATGGCGACATCCAGTGTTGTGGCCCAGATACCATATGAGATACGACACGGCAAGCCTGCGTCCTACAAATACTTGAGTGTGGCGTAGCCCTGCAACGTCAAGAAGTTAGTAGGAGACAAGCTAGAATCGAGATCTTGCTTGTACAGGTTCGTTGGTTAACCGAAGGAAACTCCAAGTTTTTACTTTTATGACCCCTCTGAACAAAGGTATTTATTTCGAGGAATTCAGTATTCTTAGAAAAAGGTTTTTTGTCGGATTCCCAACATGATGAACTGCTCCTTTAGGAATTAAGCGAGACATTTCAGTCATCAGCACCACGAGCTATAGATGCTATGTAAAGAGGCTTTAGGTTAAGTAAACAGCGAATTGAGTAGTCTCGCGAGGCTCAACATGTTGAACAAACTCTTCAGGCCCAGCATGTCGAGCAGCCACCCCAGGAGCTAACCACGGTACCAGAATCGCCAGCTCCTGTTGTATCCACGCCCGTGGTTCCTACTAGTGTTCCAGTCCTCCTTAGGTCAGAAGTAGTGCCACGCCCTCTTGAGAGGTATGGCTTCTTAGATATGACAGGTCAATTGGATATTGATCCTAAGACATACGGGGATGGGATGTCGGACATCAACTCAGGGAAGTGGCTTGAGGCTATGAAAGCCGAAATGGACTCCATGAGCACAAACCAAGTATGGACGCTTGTGGACCCTTCCAAAGGAGTTGAACCCGCCTGGCGTAAATGGGTCTATAAGCATAAACTTAGGTTTTATGGAGAAGTAACTACCTTCAAAGCAAGGCTAGTGTCGAAAGGCTACACTCAACGACCCAGGTCGACTTTGAGGAAACCTACTCGCTAGTAGCCATGGCTAAGTCCATACGAATTATGCTTGCCATAGCTGCATGGTATGACTATGAAATGTGGCAGATGGACGTGAAAACGACTTTCCTTAATGGTTTCGTTGAGGAAGAGATCTATATGGATCAGCTGGAGGGATTCACTATTGTTGAATAGCAGAAAGTCTGCCATCTCCAAAAGTCCATATATGGCCTCAAGCAAGCATCCCAAAGTTGGAACATTCGTTTTGATGAAGTCATACAGGGATATGATTTGATAAAAATTGAATAGAGCCTTGTATATACAAGAAGGTCAGTGGGAGCTCAGTAGTGTTCCTAGTTCTTTATGTTGATGACATTCTGCTCATTGAAAATGATGTCAGAATGTTGGATGACACAAAAGCATGGTTGTCTATACAATTCTCCATGAAGGATTTGGGTGAAGCATCCTACATTCTAGGCAATAAGGTCTTCAGGGATAGATCTAAACGAATGTTAGGAATGACTCAAAACTCGTATGTTGAGAAATTCCTGAAAAGATTCAAGATGGATAACTCCAAAAGAGGTTTCCTTCCCATAAGACATGGGATCAAGTTATCCAAGAAGCAGTCTCCTAAGACTAATGAGGAGCTTGAAAGGATGAAAGACATCCCCTATGCTTCCATCGTAGGCAACATCCAATATGACGTTCACTACACTAGGCTTGACGTCGCTTACGCTTTGAGTGTAACCAGTAGATATCAGTCCTGTGCAGGTGAGGCACATTGGATTACAGTCAAGAGTATCCTTAAGTACCTACGGAGAACTAAAGATATGTTCTTAGTCTATAGCGGTGGAGAGTTGGTACTCGAAGGTTTTAGCGATGCTAGTTTCCAGTCAGACGATGATGATGTTAAATCTTAGTCATGATTCATGTTCAGGCTTAATTGTGGAGTGGTAGCTTGGAAAAGTTCCAAGCAAGATACCACAGCCGATTCCACCACTAAAGCTGAACACATAGCAGCTTCAGAAGCTTCCAAGAAGCCGGCATGGATGAGAACTACATCCAAGAATTAGGTGTGGTGCCTAGCATTTTCGAGCCAGTGGTTATCTTCTATGATAACAACGGGGCTATAACGCAAGGAATGAAACCAAGATCTCGTCACCAATCCAAGCACATACTCAGACGTTATCACCTGTTGAGGGAGATGGTAGGAAGAGGTGACGTTCGGATGGACCGAGTCCACTCTGCAGATAATACAATAGATCCTTTGACAAAACCCATGTCACAGATCGCTTATGCGCAACATCTTGAGAAGATGGGTTTGAGGCATATGAGTGATTGGCTTTTGGTCAAGTGGGAGATTGTTAGAATAGGTGACTGTGAAGTCAATCTAGTTAGGATTATGTAACCTTTTTCTGACATTCGTGGTATAAATAATTTTTTCTAAATAAAAGTGATGTTCAGTTATGACATTTATACTTTGATTGTGTTCACTTATTTTACTGTTCAATACATATTACTGTTCAATGCACAAGCAAAGCCCACAAACTGGATATGTTAATTCAAGAGGCTGGACTGCGCATAGGTTGGCAATCATGAATCCATCCTATGTGGATCGGTCTAAAATATTCCAAATCAAGGACCTCGAGATTGGGTATCGAGGATCCAATTTGAGACTTGCACTGAGGATTGCAGTCGTGTTTCATCAACAAGTGACGAGGATCGTCCATATAATATTAGTGGGTTTGCTGGCTCGGTGCCGGCAGACTAAGGTGACTCGCGAAAATTATCATATGGAAAACCTCGAATAGGTTGGTCGGTATGACTTATATTCTCGGTTCTGATAGTATGAGATTAGTCCTCGAACTTGAGGGACCACGACAATCACATACACACCATTTTTGTATCTTAGGTTTGGCAAGAGGCTACTGAGTTGCAAACATGGTTGCTATAAGCTCTATCTAGTACACTCAAGATGTGTAGTGTGGACGATAAGTCCCAATAAAGAATTCGTCTCCTGTCAACGGTTGACAGTAGTGTTTCACTCGGATACTCGTTCCATATAAAATATGTGGCCACAGTGAGTGAACTGTGGGATAAGATCCCAATGATGTTTCAGTGGTTGATCGAGTGAAGGCTTAAGTCAAGAATGGGGACCAACATCCAAGATTTATACCTTAGACTATAGTTGTGAGATAGTAGACGGATGGATCGTTCTCGTATGCATTCGGGAGCCTAAATATTCATCCATGATTTTACCTAGTCTCTAGTGCCATGGACCGTTGCTAGACGGCCAGCCATGGTGACAGACGAATTTCTGTTATGGAATGATTGGAGATTCGACCAAGTCTAGCTGAAGGTGAACCTAAAGAGTCACACACAATTCACAGAAAATGGAGTAATTAATTTCGGGAGATTGAACGATTCAATTAGATTAAATCGGTTCTCTTTTGGAGTATCAAGCCTTTAAAGTATTAATTGGATTAATTAGGCTTGATTCATAAATTAAATTTATAAAATTAGGGAATGGGTTATTTCTGTCTTTAACTAGATTAAGGATGGAAATATTAATTTTGGACTCAAGTATTTATTGGATATTCGCTAGAAGCCCATTAGGATTTGTTAGACTATTTACATAAGATTTAAAGATCTATTCTATAAAGCCCATCAAAGGATAGGCAAACGAGATTTAATCTTGGGGCTAGATGAGATGAAGGGATAAGATTAAGTTTAACTTAATCAAAGCCTATGTTGACTAGGATTTGACTAGGTCAAATTCCTATGTTGATTGAGGTGTGCCTCTTTGGAATAGGTTGTGTAGGATTAAGAAAACTAGTTCCTTATAAATGCTCAAGCACACACATAACACACACTAATCTCTACATAACACTCTCCATCTCACACACATACAAGACGCCGCCCCTCTCTCTCTCTCTCTCTCAACTATCACCCTCTCTTCACCTCCAAAGGTCTTCTTGTTCTCTTGTCTTTGATACAAGGGAACATATGAATAATCAATCACGTTAAGTAATAGCTTTTGATCGATAATTCTCCCTTTTCTTTGATATCTTGTTAGCACGAGGGTATCAAGGTTGTGGTGAATTACGTGTACGATTTAGAGGATTCCTACGTTGGGATCTAGGTGGGAAATCCAGGAACAATGCGTGTAGCCGAATGAAGAAGTCTACAACGGGTAAATACGCTTGTAGCGTTTTCCTTTTTTATTCCAACCCTATGGCCTCCATGAATCTTGCATGCTCTTTCTTTTATTCATGATATACACCAAACACTCAAGAGAATCAAGGGTACACCCCTTGATCGGTTTTTAATTCCATCATTATTATGCATGTTTACGTTCTATTATGTTTAAACGCCTCACGCTTTTGCACGCGCCCTCTCCCGAAACGATCCACATATTCTTACATTATAAACATATAATGCTGAGTTTATGAAAATGGTGTGTAAGGTCTTGTCGAGTTACCCAGTGATTTTAAAGTCATAAGGTGTAAATGGGTATTTAGAAACGAAGAAGGACCTATTAAACAACAATGACAGATATATAAAAGGCAAGACTTTTTTTTTTTTTTTTTTTTTGGAAAAGCCGCCTGTGCCTAGGCGGGGGGTTTGGCGGACCCCTACCTGTTTATTACCAAAAAAATTCAATTATTTGTACAATGTTGAAAGCAGTAAACGAGGAGTACTTACTCCCTTTACAAGTCAGAATCTATCCTATTGTAAAAGCAGTAAACAAGGAGCACTTACTCCCTTTACAATACAAAGGCTATCCTAGCAAAGAAAAAAGATCCTATTTTCTCTTGTAACTAAAGGTTTCACTTAGAGGGAAAGAATCGATTACATGGGGACATATTTTCTCTTGTTTCTAAGAAAGATTTACTCTGCGTAATCATGTTGTTGGTTGCCTATTTTGAAATGTATTTTCATTAAATGAATGTGAAGCGACATTCCTAAATGGTAAACTAGAGGAAGACGTTGACATAAAACAACCTAAAGGTTCTCCTTAGTAATAGTGAGTATTGAAGGGGTTGGATGGGCTGGGGAACGCAACGAAAGCATGAAAAGGAGATTAAATCAAAGCGTTCAGAAGATTTAAAACCAGATCAAGGGTTTTTGAAGGACAAGCGGATCTGCCCGGGAGCGCGAGCGGAAGCGAGAAAAGCGAGAAATTGCGTAAACTTAAATCAAATTCAAAATACACGAATCCCAAGGGGTGTACCCTTGGGTGCTCAACCGGGCGTTCGATGTAGGATGTGTAAATATTAAAAACATATATTTAAACACATAGGGCATAGATATACAAATGAAATCAATCAAAGCGTAATAAACCGTTACCTTTGATTGTTTAGCGTATGCTCCCGGCTACTAGCGTTGTTCCTTCTCCGGAATGCTCACGAAATCCAAACGTATGGATTCTCCAAAGGTGATCCACACCACACTGGAAGAAACACACGTTCTTCTTGCTAGAAAAGAATGGGTTTAGGAAGGAATCGGTTTAAGAGAAGAACACTATGAATTAGTGTTCTCTTAAACTTACTTTGTTCTTCTTCTTGATTCAAAATCAAGTGAAGAACACAAGTGTAAGAGAGGGAGGGAGCACGAAATTTTGAGAGAGAGGAGAGGATTTTTGTCTTCTCTTTTTCCTAGAAAAAGATGAATAATGAATCACTTATGCTAGGTGTTGTATATTCTAATATATATACATAATTAATGTGATTATTGGAATGTGTCTAGGTTCATCCAAGGATGTCTAGATTCATTCCAATCAATCACCATCAATTCTTCAATCAAGCCTACCAAAATTTATGGTATGATCAAATCATACCAAAAGGGAAGAGCTTGATTGGAGTTGATTTGTCTATTTCCAAAAGAGACAAGTCAACATACCACCTAGCATGCAACATGGCTGATTTTGCTTCCTCCAAGGGAGCATGTCGGCTATGTTTAATTAAGGGAAGAAGTCCAACTTCTTCCTATTCCAAATTAGGCATTATTTCTCCTCTCGGGTATAATTTAACGGACCGCGTTTTATCGTAATCCAATTACGACGAACCCAATATTAAATCCAATTTAATGTCCACTTAAATTATTCCCGTTGATCTTTTAATCCAATTAAAAGATCCAACGTCTCAACATCTCAACTTTCCATATTTAATCGAAAATCTAATTTACCGATTAAATGAAAGCCCGATACGATATCGGCCCGTCCATCCAATGGACTTTCCCTTAAGTAATCCAATTACTTATTTTATCCTTCGAGATTGACTCCAAGTCGATCTCTCAACCTCCTCGATGATTTGTATGTGACCCTTTAGGTTCACCCTCAGCTAGACTTTGGCCCGTGTCCCACAAGGGCCCGTTACCATGGGTGGCCGTCTAGCAACGGTCCATGGCACTAGAGACTAGGTGAATTGGCGTGAATATTTAGGCGCCGATTCCGTACGGGTACGATCCTTCCGTCTACCGTCTCCCGACCTTAGTCTAGGGTATGGAATTAGGCGTCGGTTCCCATCCTTGACTAGGCATCTATGCTTGATACTCGAGACCACGTATGCTTCATTGTGTCGACACAGGAAACCATTCCCTGTTCGACCAACCACTGTGGCCACAGCTTCAAACAGCATGAACGTGTCTCCGAGTGCATAGGAGATACCTCTGTCACATACTGACAGGGGACGGATCCTCTTCTTGGAATCCACCGTCCTCGCTACACATTCTGACTGCACTGGACAAGGCTTATGATAATCATCTTACAGAATGATTACCTCTCGCCAGATCCAAGATACAGCCGTCCTGTGCACGCGACTGCTATGATCCCTCAAGTCTGAGGATTACTCCCGTACTATTGGAACCGGGGAAAACCAATCATACCGACCAAGCCTCCAAGGCTTCCATATGATGATCCCCGCGAGTCAGTCCAGTCGGCTCGACCCCAGTCGACCAACCCATCAAGATCGTGTAGGCGTCCCACGCCTGTCGCCGATGAAACACGGCACTCATCCAATGAACACGACTCTTGACGCAAGTCTCAATACCACTCTCGATGCCCTGTTTCGAGGTCCTCGACTTGGAATGTTTCAGACCCAACTCTTAATCAGTTGGTTTCATGACCACCATCCAATGCGTGGCCCAACTGCACGATTTGTTATCCATGGACTGTGGGCTTTGTTGCGATATAAGTTAAACATCATTTTAACAAATGTAAGATGAGCGCAACAAAGAAGGTACCATTGGTGACGAACACTCATCTTATTCATCACATAATAATATTACATTCACATCAAGTTGTCGGATAGGTTTCAAATTGCCAAACCTATTGGCTTTCTGGTCACCTATTCCAACAATCTCCCACTTGACCTAAAGCCAATCACCCATTGACCTCGAAACTCTTATTCAGATGGTGAGTATGGGCAACTTGCGACATGGGCTTAGCAAGTGGATTTGCTATGTTTTCTGCGGAGCTGACTCAGTCCAACCGAACGTCAGTCCTGCTATCCATCTCTCTAAGTAGATGGTAGCGTCTAAGAATATGCTTGGATCGTGATGAGATCTCGGTTCATTTGCTAGCTCTATCGCCCCGTTGTTATCATGAAAGATAATTACAGGCTTAGCAATGCTAGGTACTACATCCAACCCTTGGATGTAGCTCATCAACCAAACCACTCCTTAGCAGCTTCCAAAGCCGCTATGTATTCAAAACTCTATGGTGGAGTCCGTCGTGGTAGCCTATTTGGAACTCTTCCAAGTAACCACGCCACCATTTAGTCTAAATACAAAACCATACTGAGACTTGGCATCATCGTCATTCGACTGGAAGCTAGCGTCGCTATAGCCTTCCAGTATCAACCCTCCACCGCCGTAGATCAAGAACATGTCCTTAGTCCTTTTCAGGTACTTTTGGATAGTCTTGACTGCACTCCAGTGATATCGGCTAGTTACGCTCAAAGCGAAAGCCACATCAGGTCTAGTGCACTGAACAACATACTGTATGCTGCCTACGGTTGAAGCATAGGGGATGTCCAACATCCTTTTAAGCTCCTCATCAGTCTTAGGAGACTGCTTCTTCGATATCTTAATTCCATGCCTCATAGGAAGGAATCCTCGTTTTGAGTTCTCCATCTTGAATCTCTTCAAGACTTTCTCAATGTACGAGGACTGGGCCATTCCTAACATCCTTCTAGATCTATCACTGTAGATCTTGATGCCAAGGATGTAGGATACCTCGCCCATATCCTTCATGGAGAATTGCATTGACAGCCAAGCTTTAGTGGTACCCAACATCTTAGCATCATTCCCAATGAGCAAGATGTCATCCACGTAAAGCACCAGAAACGCAACTGAGCTCCCACTGATCTTCTTGTATACACAAGGATCGGACTCGTTCTTGATGAAATCATATCCCCGTATGACTTCATCAAAACGTATGTTCCAGCTTCGGGTTTAACCCCTTTTGGTGGATCTGCTAGGGTCCAAACCTTGTTTGTACCCATCGAGTCCATCTCGGATTTCATGGCGTCAAGCCACTTGTCCGAATCGATGTCCGACATCGCTTCTCCGTACGTCTTTGGATCATTATCCAACTGACTGGTCAGGCCCAGAAATCCATACCTATCAGGTGCATGGGATACTCTGGCCGACCTACGGAGGACTGGAACAATATCAGTGGGAACTTCAGGCTCAGATGTCACTGCCGCCTCTTGGGGTTCCTCATTTGATTCCTCAAGGAGCACCTCATCGCGTCGACTATCCGATGGAAAACCTTTTTCCAAGAACACTGCGTTTCGCGAGACAAAAACCTTTTGCTCGGAGGGATCATAGAAATAATACCCCACAGTTTCTTTCGGATAGCCGATGAACCTGCATAAACTAGACCTCGAGTCCAGTTTATCTCCCACTAATCTCTTGACATATGCGGGGCAACTCCACACTTTCAAGTATTTGTAGGGGGCAGGCTTGCCATGCCATATCTCATATGGCGTCTGGGATACCCTTTTAGATGGCGCCAAGTTCAAAACTTTGGCCGCCGTCTCAAGAGCGTATCCCCAGAAGGAAAGGGGTAGTTCGGTAAAACTCATCATGGATCGGACCATGTCCAACAAGGTCCGATTCCTCCTTTCAGACACACCATTAAGCTGCGGTGTTCCAGGAGGGTCCACTGAGCGAGAATCCCATTCTCTTTTAGATAATCAGTAAACTCACCACTCAAATACTCTCCACCTCGGTCCGACCGAAGGGCTTTGATCTTTCGACCGGTTTGGTTCTCTACTTCAAGTCTGTATTCTTTAAACCTTCCAAAGGCTTCAGACTTGTACCTCATCAGGTAAACATAACTATACCGTGAGTGATCATCGGTAAAGGTTATGAAGTACGAGTACCCACCTCTAGCCTGAGTATTTAGTGGACCACAGACATCTGTATGGATCAAATCCAACAGACCACTGGCTAGCGTACTTTGTCCAACAAAGGGTTTCTTGGTCATCTTTCCCTTTAGACAGGATTCGCAGGTCGGTAGGTTGTCCAAATCGTCTATTTCTAGACTTTTTGAGTCCACCAACCTTCTTATCCTATCTTTAGAGATATGACCTAACCTCGCATGCCATATCTGTGTGTTATTATGATCATCACGTTTTCGTTTGTGTTCTGCAGTCATAATCCAATCAGACTGTTGAAGTATGTACAGACCGTTGACCAATGTACCAAGCACATGAGAAATACCATCTTTGATAATGAAAAAACCGTTTTTATTGATGGTAAATTCATATCCCTCCTTATCAAGGACCGGGATGAAAACAGTATTTTTAATCATGCTAGGTACATAGAAACAGTCGTTCAGTACAATCCTAACATGACTACTAATAGCTAACTCTAGTTATCCTACGGCCTCCGCAGCAACGGCCTTGCCATCGCCTAGCCTCAGGATCATCTCATCCTTGGTTAGCCTTTTGCTTCTTTGCAGTGCCTGCAGATCATTGCAGATGTGAGCACCACACCCGGTATCCAATACCCATGAAGCAGAATTAGTAATCATATTAACTTCAACCACAAACACACCTGGGTTGGAGAGGAGTTGTGGGCACTCCCTCTTCCAATGCCCTTTCCCTTGGCAATGCATGCAGACATCATTTGCCTTGGACCGCTGAGAACCACGGGCCTTCCCTTTCCCTTTGCTCGGTCCAACCGGAGCAACAGGGACGCCTGGAGCGTGAGCAGGGGCCACAACCGTCTTCCCTTTGCCCTTCTTCCTCTTCCAGCGTCCGGCCCTCTTGCCATTCGCCTTGGAGGTCGAAGCCTCTCCTATCAATACCACCGGCGCCGACTTGTGGGTCATTGCCTCGTATTGGACCAGCATGTTGATCAACTCATGAATAGACTTCTCAAGTCCGTTCATGTTGTAGTTTACAACAAACGGGTCATAGGATGGAGGAAGCGACTGGAGGATCACGTCAATGTACGTGTCATTGTTAAGCCCAGCTTTAAGGTCCTCGAGTTTCTCCACTAGGGAGAGCATCTTGACCCCATGACTCTGTACAGACGCTCCTTCAGTGAGCTTGGTGCCAAAGAATGCTTTTGTGGCGGCATATCTAATATGCCTATCCGGAACCGCATAAACCTCGTTCATGCGGAGCATTATGGCGGAGACGTTGTCCAGCCTCTCATACTGCTTCTGGATGTCGTTAGACATCGAAGCCAGTATGATACTGCGTACTTTCCGGTTGTCCTCATGCCATTTCTCGAACGTCAAACGTTCTTCAGGCGTGGACCCCTCCGGTAAGTCGCTCGGTGGCGGCTCGTCCAAGACGTAGCCTTGGTTCTCGAAACCGAGGACAATCCTCAGGTTTCTCAGCCAGTCCGAGTAGTTCGTTCCGTTGAATTTGTTAGTCTCAAGAATCATGGTTAACGGGTTCTTAGACATATCTACATTATTAAAAAATGTAAAGCAGAAATTAGCAGATGATGGTAATATTATTGTTCAAGTTGAAGACTTGGTCTTTTAGTCTTTAACCCTCCCACTATTTATACGAAAGTCCGCCACTCTCAAGCGGAGTTTCGGGAAACCATTTCCTAGTGGGCTTGGGATCCACAAGCGTAATCTCCATGCCCCGCTTTTACGATTCACATGAAGAAGACCTTGTGGGAGATATCCAATCTCATTCTCATCCAATGAGATTCCCAAGATATTTTGCCTCACCTATTCACATGGTCCTGAGGACTCCAAGCGAACCATGTTACTCAGTGTTGGGCCCGACCTATCAACCAAATCATGCCTCAAACTGTCGCCTCCTACGACTCGTGAGACAGGGAAACAGCGAGCGCAGTCTTTTTGTTCACAACAATAGTGCAGCTTTCCCCTAGTCCAAGTGTGCCACGACTCGTGAGACCACACTTGGGTAGTGGTAGCTTCCTCACCACATTGCTATGGATGGAAGGCTCGGACAGACCAAAATACCATTTTGATCCAAGTCCGTTCTGGGCCTAATATTTAATTTGGTCCAACCAAATGAGAGTTTATGTATGACCGAGACCTCATCACATTATTGTGTTTTAGCATGCATAAATATCCAATATTTAAACCGATAAATAAATACGCCGCATGCAGAAAACATAGCATACCCCTGTTTAGGATGATCACAAGCCCAACCTATGCGACCCACTGAGCCCGCAGTGAGTCTATGGTCTGTCTAGGGTGGTCCTAAATTATTACAATAGTAATATACCCATTGTCATTCCAATGGGCCTTGTAGTGCTCTTGTTTCACGCCTTGATGCTCCTCCTTGGGGTCTCCGACTCCAATTGCTTGTTAAAATTGATACCTCACCAATCCTATCTACTCTCATTACAACTGAAAGTAATACATCGGTAATAAAGAAAACAAGCCTTAACATCATGAGGCTGAAAATACGGGAGATGATAGTCCCAAAAACAAGAGGCAAGCAGGCCCCACCCAACAGAAAATAAATAAACATTCATTCATCCATACACAAGGTCTACGGCTTTGTGATCATCCCATGTTGATTCCATCAACTCACATAACATAATTATTCCAAATAATCATGCATATATAACCAATGGATATTCCAAATACACAAGTGATGTCCAACATCACAAAAGCATAAATATACAAATAATATGCAAAATTCAAATTTGAAATTTAATGGACATTTTAAACAGTGCATCCAATGCATGTATTAATCCCAAATTAATTAAGCAAATTTAATTCAAGGAATAATCCAATTATCCCAAAATCAAAAATGCAAAATTAACATATTTTCAGAATATCGTGCAGAAAATACAGAAAATCAAATTTTCCGGAAAAAACTTGAAAAACGGCACAAAACGGCCCAGCCGTTGTGCTGGCCGGCCGGCCGCGCGCACAGGGCAGCGCGCGCTGTGCCGCGCGCTGGCCCTCGGCCAGCAGCGGCCGGCTGCGCACAGCACGCGCACGCGCCTGTGCGCAGCGTCCGCGCGCATGGTGCGCGCGCAGGCGCCCGCCTGCGCGCGGCCACTGCCGGCCCGACCAATTTTTTTTTTTTTTTTTTTGTGTTTTTCAAAACTGTTTCAGCACAATAACATTAATATTATTCTGAAAATAAGCATGCAATTTTAGATCCAATCTAACAAAATTAAGCATGCCAAAAGTCCATTAAATCCAAACAATTGAATCATCATATTATTCATATATTTATATAATCTAACATGCCAATAAAGCCATTTAAAAGCAAGTAGATCATGCCAAACGCATAGATCTATGCCCCTTACATAGAACCGGGCTCTGATACCACTTGAAGGACAAGCGGATCCGCCCGGGAGCGCGAGCGGAAGCGAGAAAAGCGAAAAATTGCGTAAATTTATATCAAATTCAAAATACGCGAATCCCAAGGGGTGTACCCTTGGGTGCTCAACCGGGCGTTCGATGTAGGATGTGTAAATATTAAAACATATATTTAAACACATAGGGCATAGATATACAAATGAAATCAATCAAAGCGTAATAAACCGTTACCATTGATTGTTTAGCGTATGCTCCCGGCTACTAGCGTTGTTCCTTCTCTGGAATGCTCATGAAATCCAAACGTACGAATTCTCCAAAGGTGATCCACATCACACTGGAAGAAACACACGTTCTTCTTGCTAGAAAAGAACGGGTTTAGGAAGGAATCGGTTTAAGAGAAGAACACTATGAATTAGTGTTCTCTTAAACTTACTTTGTTCTTCTTCTTGATTCAAAATCAAGTGAAGAACACAAGTGTAAGAGAGGGAGGGAGCACGAAATTTTGAGAGAGAGGAGAGGATTTTTGTCTTCTCTTTTTCCTAGAAAAAGATGAATAATGAATCACTTATGCTAGGTGTTGTATATTATAATATATATACATAATTAATGTGATTATTGGAATGTGTCTAGGTTCATCCAAGGATGTCTAGATTCATTCCAATCAATCACCATCAATTCTTCAATCAAGCCTACCAAAATTTATGGTATGATCAAATCATACCAAAAGGGAAGAGCTTGATTGGAGTTGATTTGTCTCTTTCCAAAAGAGACAAGTCAACATACCACCTAGCATGCAACATGGCTGATTTTGCTTCCTCCAAGGGAGCATGTCGGCTATGTTTAATTAAGGGAAGAAGTCCAACTTCTTCCTATTCCAAATTAGGAATTATTTCTCCTCTCGGCTATAATTTAACGGACCGGGTTTTATCGTAATCCAATTACGATGAACCCAATATTAAATCCAATTTAATGTCCATTTAAATTATTCCCGTTGATCTTTTAATCCAATTAAAAGATCCAACGTCTCAACATCTCAACTTTCCATATTTAATCAAAAATCCAATTTACCGATTAAATGAAAGCCCGATACAATATCGGCCCGTCCATCCAATGGACTTTCCCTTAAGTAATTCAATTACTTATTTTATCCTTCGAGATTGACTCCAAGTCGATCTCTCAACCTTGTCGGTGATTTGTGTGTGACCCTTTAGGTTCACCCTCAGCTAGACTTGGGCCCGTGTCCCACAAGGGCCCGTTACCATGGGTGGCCGTCTAGCAACGGTACATGGCACTAGAGACTAGGTGAATTGGCGTGAATATTTAGGCGTCGATTCCGTACGGGTACGATCATTCCGTCTACCGTCTCCCGGCCTTAGTCTAGGGTATGGAATTAGGCGTCGGTTCCCATCCTTGACTAGGCATCTATGCTTGATACTCGAGACCACGTATGCTTCATTGTGTCGACACAGGAAACCATTCCATGTTCGACCAACCACTGTGGCCACAGCTTCAAACAGCATGAACGTGTCTCCGAGTGCATAGGAGATACCTCTGTCACATACTGACAGGGGACGGATCCTCTTCTTGGAATCCACCGTCCTCGCTACACATTCTGACTGCACTGGACAAGGCTTATGATAATCATCTTACAGAATGATTACCTCTTGCCAGATCCAAGATACAGCCGTCCTGTGCACGCGACTGCCATGATCCCTCAAGTCTGAGGATTACTCCCGTACTATGGGAACTGGGAAAAACCAATCATACTGACCAAGCCTCCAAGGCTTCCATATGATGATCCCCGCGAGTCTGTCCAGTCGGCTCGACCCCAGTCGACCAACCCATCAAGATCGTGCAGGCGTCCCACGCCTGTCGCCGATGAAACACGGCACTCATCCAATGAACACGACTCTTGACGCAAGTCTCAATAGGACTCTCGATGCCCTGTCTCGAGGTCCTCGACTTGGAACGTTTCAGACCCAACTCTTAATCAGTTGGTTTCATGACCACCATCCAATGCGTGGCCCAACTGCACGAGTTGTTATCCATGGTCTGTGGGCTTTGTTGCGATATAAGTTAAACACCATTTTAACAAATGTAAGATGAGCGCAACAAAGAAGGTACCATTGGTGACGAACACTCATCTTATTCATCACATAATAATATTACATTCACATCAAGTTGTCAGATAGGTTACAAATTGCCAAACCTATTGGCTTTCTGGTCACCTATTCCAACAGCTTTTCCCTTGATCTTTTTTGGGCGCTCGATGTAAAATATGCAGATTTAAAGCATACATGGAATTATGCATATAAGGCTCATGGATAAATGAAAGAACAAAGGGTGCGTAAACGTAAATCGAACTGGTACCTTAGTTCCTTTCTTGATTGGCTACAAGTGTTAAATTTCCTCTCCGATTTTGTCCACGTTCAAGAACTCAACATAGAGATCCTCTAAGGATATCCACACCACACCAAGAGTAGTTTAATCTCTTGCTAGAAAGAATTAAACCAATGGAAAAAAATGATATAAGGAATAACACTATGAATTAGTGTATTCCTTTGATCTATTGAAGTTTTTCAATCGATCCTAGATCACATAAGAACTAGAGAGTGGGACAGGGAAAGAGAAATTAAGGCCGAGAATGAGAGAGACTAGAGAGGGTGCTTGGTCATGTGTGCTCGTGTTGGAGGGAGAGTGAGAATGAACCTAGTCATTCAAAATCCATCCGTCTAATCGAGCAAGCTTCCCATGTGGTGTGATGGAAATCATACTATATGGAAGAGCATGATTCATGGTCGAAACTCGGTCAACACTTCTTTCCATGTAGGAGGAGTCCAACTCCTCTTTCCTTAAATGGAAGTCAACTCGGCTCTTTGGACTCCATTTTGTGGACCAGTCCTCGTTTTAAATAAATTAAAGTAAGCCCAAAGTCCAATGGATTTTTAAAACTCCTATTTAATTTAAAACCCAACCAAACATGCTCCAATGTCATCTAATCCAATTAGAGACATAAGCCCAAACTCCTTTAATAAACAAATCCAATTTATTAATTAAATCTAGCCAATTTAAATTATTTTATTTAATTTAATCTTGGGTTATCCATCCAATGGAATGTCCCACGTATAAATAATTCAATTATTTATTCTCTCCAGAACTAATTTAATCCAATTAAATCAATTTTCTTCTTCCATATTTAATTCCAAATTAATTCCTCCACCTTCTCGGTGATAGGTGTTTGACTCTTTAAGTTCACCCTCAGCTAGAGTTGCGCTGATGTCCAACACAACTGATCAATGAAATCTATTAGTTGATTGTTCCTGATTAACTATAAATCAAAAATGCCCGTTACCATGGATTGTCGTCTAGCAAAGGTCCGTGAAACTTTGGACTAGGTGAATGTTGGCATGAACAGTTAGGTTCCCGAGTTCCGTACAGGTACGGTCCTTCCGTGTACTGTCTCCCAACCTTAGTTTAGTGCGCAAAATTGGGCGTCGCTTTCGGTCCTGGACTAGGCATCTATGCTCAATACTCGAGACTGCATTTGCTTCGTTGTTCAACATATGGAACCCTTTCTTATTCGATCAATCACTACGGTAATAAATTCTAAGAGCATGAACGCGTCTCCAAGTGCATAGGACATACCACTGTTACATACTGACAGGGGACAAATCATCTTCTTAGAACCCACCATCCTCACTACACATTCTAACTGCACTAGACAAGACTTGTAATGATCATGTCCGTGACATGGTCACCTCTCACCAGATGCAACGTATAATCATTTTATGTATGTGACTGCCATGGTTTCTCAAGTCTAAGGATTACTCTCGTACTATCAGAGCTAAGGAATCCCAGTCATACTGACCAAGCCTCCAAGGCTTTCATATTACTATTCCTCGTGAGTCAATTCGATAATCAGCTAACCAACCTACTAAGATCGCATAAATGTCCAACGTCTGTCGTCAATGAAACAGGGCATTCATTCAACGAATGCGGCGCATAGTACAAGTCTCTATAGGACTCTTGATCTCCAAAGCAACCTTTAGAAGTTGGTTTCATAGCTGTCATCCAATGTGCAACCTAACTAATGGGTTATTAAATTGGTCTATGGAGACATTTGTTGTGATATTAAAACGTCGTTTAATGTCGTTGGCAAGAACAACAAATACATATGACATGGATGAATACTTACCATATTCTTAAAGACAATATCACTTTAATAAAGATTGCTTGAATAGTTCCCAAAACGACTAATTCGATTGGCTTTATGGTTACCTATTCTAACAAGTATTTAGTATGAAAGCTCAAGAAATTGGTGTATGGCTTAAAACAAACGTGTTGTTGTGCTTAAATTTTCATGATGTTATCTGTTCATTTGGTTTTGTAAAAGATATCATGGATGGTGTATATATCAGAAGGTTAGTGTCAAATTTGTTTTATATTGTGTTTTTATGCTGATGATATTTTACTTCCAACTAATGACAGGTAGTTGCATGGTGTGAAAAATTTCTTTCTAAGAATTTAATGAAGGATATAGGTAAGGCATCATATGGTATTGGTATCACGATTCATAGAGATATATTTCGATGTATTTTAGGAGTTGTGTCATGAAACCTATATTAATAAACTCTTAGAAAGATTTTCAATGAAAGATATGTCACCCAGTGTGGCTCCCACTAAAAGGATGACAAGTTTCATTTGAACAATGGTCCAATGAATGAGTTCAAACTCGAATACATGAAGAATATCTCATATGCTTATGTTGTTGGAAGCCTTATTTATGTTCAAGTTTGTATAAGACAAGACAATGCATTTGTTGTAGGGATTTTGGGAAGATATTAGAGTAATTCAGGTTTAGACTACTGAAGGGATTACAAAGAAAGTCATGAGGACTTTCAAGTGACAAAAGAATTATATGCTTATGTATAGACAAACTAAACAAATTTGAAAGTTATTCGGTACTTTGATTTAGCTTTTACTTGTTGTGGTAATTCAAGAAAATTAACATTTGGTTATATATTTATGCTTGCCAGTGGAGATGTATCTTCGATTAGTGCAAAATAAACTTTGATTGCTACTTCCAAGATAGAAGTTGATTCATATACTATTTTGAGGCAACTTCACATGGTGTGTGGTTGAAGAATTTCACATAGTGAGTTTAGAATAATGAATTCAATTTCTAAGCTATTAAGAACATATGATGGTGGTTCAGTTGATGCCTTTATGTCTAAACATAATAAAAGAGAAAGGTGAAGCAAATACATCAACATTAAGTATTTAACTATAAGGGAACATGCTAAGGAAAAGTTATCATTGAACACATGATTAGCCCAAAACTTGATGCTAGTTGGTCCTATTGCTAAAGGTATGCCACCCAAAGAATTTCAAGGATCATGTAGCTAGATTATGATCTATGTCCTATGATGTGATTGTATTGTAAATATAATTATTATATTCAATGAAATTCTTATTCAATTGTGGGGTTTTCTCATTTCAATTGTGCACATTTTGGTTTTAGAAAAAATTATTTTGAGGACTTATATAATTAATTTGTGCTAGCATGTAGGTAAGAAATATTATACATTGTGATACATAGAAGATACTACTCAATTACAAAGGACATGTCACCATGATTCATAGATTTTATTTCTTGCTCAATCGTTTGGTGGAGGTTTGGCTATCAAGTGAGAGAATGTTGGACAAGTGGCTTTGGCTAAAATTTTTAGTTGATTTGATAAATCGTGGTCATGTCTTTAAATTTAGAGGGTTTTCACAGATAAAAAATCTAAAACTACAACGGACATGACATAAAACATGCACAGACTGTTAGAATAGGTGACCAGAAAGTCAATGGTATTGGCTATTCTGAGAACCATTCGTCAATCTTTGAACAAGTAATATTATGTTAATGAATGTAGTAAGGATTCATAGGCATCAGTTTGTTGTCCTTACTGCTTGCATCGTTTCGATGTCACAACAAATGCCCACAGACTGAAATAAAATTTCGGAAAATTGGACCTGCGCTTGGAGGTAGGTTCATGAAATCAGTTTCGCCGAATCGGTCTGAAATACTCCAAGTCAAAGGAATCTTGAGACAGGGCATCAAGAATCTATTTGAGACTTGCACTAAGCATCTGCAGTCGCATTTCATCAACAAGTGACGAGGCTCGTCCATGCAGTGTTAGTGGGTCAGCAAGCTAGGTGGCTGCTGACTGAGGTGACTCGCGGGAATCGTCATATGGAAGCCACTCGGGCTTGGTCGGTATGACTCGTATTCCCAATTTCGATAGTACGGGATTAGTCCTCGAACTTGAGGATCACGGAAGTCCCCTACATACAAAGCTTGTATCTTGGATCTGGTGAAATTTGACCGCGTTATACCATATGGTCATCATAAGCCTTGTCCAGTGCAGTCGGAGTACGTAAGAACGGTGTATTCAAAGATAGAATCTTTCCCCTATCAAAGGATATGACAGCGAGATCTCCTATGCGCTCTGAGATGGTTTAGACTCACAAAGTCTATGGCCATAGCACTTGATCTAGTGGGAAAGGATTTCCTACGTCGAGTAAAACCTATCTCATGCATTAAACATAGATGCCTAAGTCAAGGATGGGAACCGACATCCTAATTCCATGCCCTAGACTAAAGGTCGGGAGACAGGCGACAATAGGACCGTACCCGTACGTATTGAGCATCGGTAGGACCGCACCTGCGTATAACTCAGAGCCTAAATGTTCACACCAAATATTCATCTATTCTCTAGTGCCATGGACCGTTGCTAGATGGCCACCCATGGTAACGGACTACTTTGGTTATAAAATAACAAGAAGTAGGTCCAAGTCTAGCTGAAAGGTGAACCTAAAGAGTCATACCCGCTACACCATATCAAAGGAAAATAATTTGGAATTAATTTCGGGAGAAGGTTTAATTTAATGGAATTAAATTATACTTCTTGGAGTTGAATGCCTCGATGGATTATTTTGAATAATTGGGCTTGACTTCATAAATTAGATTTATGGATTTTATAAAGCATGGGCTTCCCTTTAATTAGATTAAAAGGGTGAATTAATTAATGGGCTTGGTATATATTAAATAGGATTTAATATAAAGCCCATGGGACTATTTAATTTAGAATTAAATAAAGTCCATTCCATTAATTAATTAATGGGTTTGGTATATTAAAATAGGATTTAATATAAAGTCCATGGGACTATTTAATTTAGAATTAAATAGGCCCATTCCATAAAGCCCATCAAAATGGATGGACAAGATTTGATCAAGGGATTGATGAGATGAAGGGCCATGATTAATTTGACTTAATCAAAGCCTAGTTTAACTAGGATTTGACTAGGTCAAAATCCTAGTCAAAGTGTGTCTCTTCAAAAGAGTTTGAGTAGGAATAGGAAATTCTATCTTCTATAAATGCTCAAAAACACACACACACGCACACCTACTAATCTCTACAACACTCATCTCACAAACTCTCTCAATTTTTGTCCATCTCCCTCTCACACTCTCCAAGATTTCTACTTTTTTCTTCTTGATATATTCAAGCTAGAACATAAGAGATGTCGATTGCGTTAATTGATAGCGTGTATCGATGTCTCTTCTCGCCAAATAATTTCTTGCTAGAACAAGGGTTCTTTGCTTTCCGGTGTAGCGAGTGAGATGATTTAGAGGGTCTCTTCTTTGAGATCTTGGTGCAAAACGGGGAACAATGCATGTAGCCGAACAAAGACAAAACTACAACCGGGTAGGTTCTTTAATTATGTTTTTCGGTTCTAATTCTATGGCCTCCATGTTGTTTTTCTTTTAACATGAGATACACCGAACGCCCGGGAGAATCAAGGGGACACCCCTTGATTCGTTTATGTATGTTATGCATGATTTAAATTCCGTTTAATTATGCTTTGCAATTTTTATTATGCTATCTTTCGCGCTTCCGCTATTCTCGTTCATCTCCCGGGCCGATCCACATAACGTTTTCAGTGGTATCAGAGCCCGGTTCGGTGTATAAGCCTAGAATTCTGTGTGTTATGTGCGTTTAAGCATGACAAACGTGTTTTAATTTACGTTTTATAGCATGTTTAGCGTATATCTTGATTGGCGTTTAATTTTGCATGGGATTTTAGATCTTGGTTTTCTTTAATATGTATATACATGTTCTTGGGTTGAATTTATCTTGGTGTTCAGAAAAAGGCATGAAAAGTCGAAAAATAGTCGAAAAATGGTGAACCGGCAGCAGCACCACGCTGGCCGCGCGTGCAGGCAGGGGCCTGCGCGCGCCCAACCAGCGCGCGGGCGCACTGGGCGCGCGCACGGCAGGCAGAGGTGCCTGCGCGCGCGCGCCTGGCCGGCCGGCTGTACCGTTTTTCGTTTCACTCCCATTTTTGGCTCATTTTTCAAAACTGTTTTTACTGAATTATTTTTATGATATTTTCTGCATTATTCTGAACCCGTTGACTTAGAATTTTTATTTTTGAGATTTGGAATTTCCCAAAACAAATGTTGCTTTGTTGATGAGGAAAAGATTTCCTAACAAGATTTAATTCTTGCAATTGTTGCACCAATGATCAAGATTTAAATGTAAAATTTCGCTATAATTTTTGCGTTTTATGATGTTGGACATTATGGTTATTTTATGGCATGAGCATGAGTAGATCATGACATGTATTAATATTGCACAAATGTTGGATTCTGAAATTCTTGGATATATGGGCATATTCTTGAATTATTGGTTCTTGTGTTTCAGAAAATTAATTGCAAGAAAACATTTAAACATGAAAAATGATGGTGGTCGGCAGGGAGGCCGCACGGCAGGCAGCAGGCGCGCGCCTGCACGCGAGGGCCTGTGCGCACTGCACTGCGTACGTGTGCCGCTGCGCAGCAGCTGGGCGAGGACAGCACCTGCGCGCGCAGCAGCTGGGCGAGGACAGCACCTAGCCGACCGCGCTGGACCATTTTTCGGTTTTTCGTTGTTTTCGTGCGTTTTCAGAAAATCTGATTTTCTGTATTATTTTGGGAATTTTTCTTAACTAATTAACTTGGGGCATTTTAATTTTGGTTGAAATTGGTTTTCCTAGAATTAATATTGCCTTGTTAATTATGGAAAAGGATTTTTCAATAGAAATCGTTGTGCATAGGTTGCACCATTATCCAATGTTTGGTGTGAATATTGTACATGTAATTTCTGCATTTATTTTATTGTATGGATATCATGGATTCTTGAATAGCATGTTTTACATGATTTATGTATTTATGCTATTTGTGTTAATTGGATTGACGAAGGATGATCACAAAGCCCCTAGACCGCATGTATGGTTTATTTATATTCATTTGTGGGGTTGTGGCCAGTGTGCCTCTTTATTTTCTTCTCTCTCTCTCTCTCTTCTAGTTGTCTTGGAATAATAAGGCTTTCTCTCTCCCTCCTAATGTACTCCCCCCAAATGTTTAATTGGGGTTTCTTATTTTATGATGTAATGAGAGTAGAATTAGGGGAGAGGTTTTACTTTTGTAAATAAAAGCTGCAAGAGAAGACAAGCCCAAGGTGTTGGAGGCCCATGGCGGTAGCCATCAGATGGCCTACGGAGGATCCATGGAGAAAAAGCCCGGTGTAGGCCTACGATGGAGAGCCAAGAAGATAAAGAGGACTTACAAGGCCCATTGCATGTAATGGGTTATTAAAACCTTGTAATAGCATAGGGCCTACCCTTAGATTGACCATAGATCTACTGCGGGCTCAGTGGGCCGTATAGGTTTGGGCTTGTGATCATCCTATAGGGGCGTGCTAGGCTTTATTTTGCATGCGATGCATTTTATATGCTTATGAGTATTCTATATGGTTATGTATGTTTACATTCATGCTTAGAATATTTCTGCTATAACGCATGCAATGCACTTAATAAGTGATGAGGTCTCGTTCTATCAAAACTCTCACTTGGCTGAACCAAGTTAAATATAGACCCTTAATAAATGGACTAGGACTCTGGGAGTTTGTCCAAGCCTTCCATCCATGGCAAAGTGAGGAAGATCTTTTAGGTCGATAGCGTGGTCTCACGAGTCATGGCACGACTATCGTGCTTAAATGAAGCTGCACTTTGTCATGAACGAGGAGTAGACTGTTGTTACCTGTCTCACGAGTCGTGGAGGTAGCAGTAGGTCTATGAATCGGTTGATGGGTCGGGTCTAAAGCCCGAATAACGTGATTCGCTTGGAGTCCTCGGGATCATGTGAAAGGGTGAGGCAATTATCTTGGAAATCTCGTAGAACGAGAATGGTATGGAATACCTCCCATGGGTTCTTTTCCCATGCGAATCGTAAAAGCGGGGTATGGGGGAGATCGCTGTGGATCCCGAGCCCACTAGGAAAGGATTTCCCCAAAACAATGTTTGAGAGTGCCGTGTTTTCGTAGAAATAGTGGGAGGGGTTAAGGACTAAATACCGAGACTTAACCAAAATATTACTTCATTCTGCTTATTATTTTCTGCTTTATATATATTGTGAATGTCTAAGAATCCACCAAACATATTACTAAGAGGCTTATTAAAAGGGAACCAATTACACAAATTAACTGCGAAATCTTAAGATGGTCTTAGATTTCCAGAAGTTTAACTCACATACCAGATGAGGACGTTCCTCAGCCCTTGCCGGAGGGGTCGACAACTAAAGCAACGATTGGTGTTCAAAAGTTGAAGGATGACCACCGGCAAGTAGGATATAATGATGTTGGCTCAAACTATGCTTCGTTTGCATCATGTCTATATGGTCCCGGACCAGCATGTAGGGTAAAATGCAACAAAGGCATTTTTGAAGCTAAGATGACAGAAGGGATGTCTGTACAAAGAACATGGAGTGATGATGCAATCCCTAGTGGAGAAGCTTAAAAGATCTCCACGTCAGTCTTGAAATAGAGACGTATATTGACATGATCCTTCAGTCTATTCCTCCTCCTACGAACCATTAATTATCAACATGAATGAGCTTAGAAAGGATCTTCATAGGTTCGTAATTATGTTGGTCTAGTACGAGGCAACGATTGTGAAATCTACCGTCAAGTACTAGTTGGAGAGGCTTCAACCTCCATAAGCGAAAGACAAGGGTGCCAGACGCCAAAAGGGGAAGAAGGGTAAGGTGACATCAACTATTAAGCACTTCAAGTGCTATTCCTTTACAACACAAAGTGGAGGTAAAGGAAAGAGCAAAAGGTTCAAGTAGTCAAGTTTATAAATTTCTAAGAACGTAAGCATTCACTGCTGTAAAGAGGGCCATTGGAAAAGGGAGTATCCTAAACCCCTCTCCAATGTAGGTAAAATTTGATATTGAGTATTGACATGATCACTTTTACTCTATTTGGTATTTGATACCGTTCCTGTCACTAATCTGCAGGTGGTTTGCAGAAAGTGAATAAGGACTTAAAAGCTAAGAACAGTTCTAGGATTCAACAATGGCAAGGTCCATTGATGGAAAGGACTAGAGATTTGTTAGGCCCATAATGATGATCATGTTAGGAATTACGTAATCTAGCATGATCAAAAGTATGTCTGTTTGTTAGACAAATGTTTTATTTCATACATATTTGATCAAATAAAATTATTGAATATTGATTCATGTTTGCTAGTAGTTACACGTAAATTCCTAGAATACCATCCCATAAAAGGTTTATGGATACTCAAAATTCAAATTATCTAAATGGATTAATCAAGACTAACTTACAGATTTGGCATCTGCAATAGCTAGGATGTTTCCTCTCATTAAAGATAAGTAAATTGGAAAGTTCGATGAATCTAGAAATAGATGATTCGAATCGACTAAATCTACGAGTCTTTTATGAAGAAGAAAGTCCCAAAGCTCTTTGTTGGACGAAGTAGGCTTGACAAATAATCTATTGGAAGGGATCCAATAAGACAACTGTAGGTTAGTAATGCACAAGACCATAAGAAGGTTCAAATGTCTAAAGGTCCCATAGGAGGTTTGGGAATTAGACTTAAGGTGGTGAACCATAAATGATTGCAAAATTAAACCAGTTTCAATAGGATCGTAAAGGCCGTATATTTAGTGGGAGCTCTTGAGCATCCAAGTTGAGAATGGAATTCTCAATGAAATGTTTCCGGTAAAGGCCAAGTATGACGGTCTCTGATAAAGGGAACGATCGAGCCTCGTTGGACGAAGATCGATCAAAGTTTTACCAAATTACCTTAGCCCGTGAAGACGTAGACTCAAAAATTGCCAATATAAGGAACGTGGCACTTTGCTAGGAGTCACGCACAAGGAGCCATGGTTTGGCAAGCTTGTGTCCGACAAAGTCATTGAGCATGTAAAAGGATCCTACATGCATCAAGGGACTAGTGGGAGACAAATTAGACTCGGTGTCTGGTTTGTATAGGTTTGCGACAGAATAATGCTAAACATTAATCGTATTTCTTACTTAATTGATCATATTCAAGTCCCCTTAAGAACGAACCCGAAAGTCATAAGAGGTACGAGTGATCGGGTTAAGCTCAATCAAAATTGGATAGAAATCCAAAATGACCTGCGGGACGTGATGTTGGACATCGTAGTAGGATTTATGGAGAGGAGCCATAGAATCCGCTAGGAAATTCAAACAAGGTTTGAAACACCGCATAACTGGAATATTCGTTTTGACGAGCTCATACGGAGCATAACTCGGTCTTAAACGACGTAGGTGATTAGTGGGAGTAGAAATGGTGTTCCATGTGTTTAAGTGTGTAATGTCTTGATTCATGGATGAACTCAAGACATTTGGAATCACTAAAACATAACTGTAACTCACGAAAATTCTCCATGACATTTTAGAGTTCCCACATACACATCATGAATTGAGCTTTTCAAAGACTCAGTCATGGTAGACTGATGAGAAAACTCAGATATGTAGAGAGACAAGTTGTTCAAGACTCAGTCATGATAAGACTGATGAGAAAGCTTAGATACTATGAATAAAGCATCATGTCATTCGAGACTTAGTCACGGTGGACTAATGAGAAGGCTTGGATGTTGAGTATCCCCTACGTTTTAACCCTAGGAAAACATACGATATGTTTACTCGGTGCATAGGAACCAATGTTGAGTATGCTTCTTGCATGACTCAACATGACTCAACAGAAATCGGTAATGCACTGAGGGGTTGAAGACAGCAATCAAGAACGATCCTTAGTACCTGAATAAGGATAAAGATGTGTTCATGATGAATTGTATGTTGAGAGTTTCTTTGGAAGGCTAAAGCGATACTAGCTTCCAGAGCATAGTGAAAACAAGTTAGTCTCGAAGGTATGCACAGTCAGGCCTAATGAGTAGTGCATCGGATGGTGGTCACTGATGAAGACCGCGTCCATAGGATGAACGTGGTGCCTAGCACGACCAAGCCTTGTTGGCCTATATGACAGGAAACTTGGCTATGGGAGTATTGGCAAGAGATCTCATCACAAGATCCACGAAAATATTCTTAGACAACCACCATCTCTAGGAGGCAATAGTGGATAGAGGTAACACGTTTAGACCGTATTGCTTCGGCAAGGAAATATGAGCGGAATCACAATACCTTAGTGGGTATCGTAGATTACTCATACTCAGTGTTAGAATAGGTGACCATGTAAGCCAATTTTGGCGGGTATATGTAACCTATGTCTAGACAATTATAGGTGTTTTGATAAATCATTAATGAATAAAGAAGTGAATTTTCATTTGGCATTACTTTGTTTGTGTTCACTTGCACCTATTTTTCCATATCTGTTCACTACGCAAACAGAGCCCACGGACTGAGATTCGATTTTGGGGACTGGGACTACGCTTGGAGGTAGGTCCATGAAATCAGTCTTCCCGAATCAGTCCGGAAATCTCCAAGTCAAGGAATCCCGAAAATGGGTACCGGGATTCCATTTGAGACTTGCACTAAGCATCTGCTGTCGTGTTTCATCGACGGGTGACGAGGATCGTCTAAGCAGTGTTAGTGGGTTAGCCTGCTAGGACGCAGCTGACTGAGGTGACTCGCGGGAACCGTCTTACGGAGGACCTTGAGTATGGTCTGCTAGGTATGACGTGTATTCCCGGTTCCAACGGTACAGGTAAAGTCCTTTGACTTGAGGAATTACTGAGTTTACCTGTACATCAGGATTGTATCTTAGATATGGTGAGAGATTGCCAGAATTCCATTTGGTAGTCATAAGCCATGTCTAGTGCAGTTCTGATGTACAAAGTGACAGTAGTTTCCAAGAAAGGATCTGTCTCCTGTCAATAGGTTTTGACAGTTGAGTCTCATGTATGCTCTAGGTCTTGTCCCTAAAAACTGTGGCCACAGTGACTGAACAGAAGGGAAGGGTTCCCTCGCGGCGTTTAGTGTGGAAAGACCGACACTTAGGTCCAAAATGGGTACCTGCATTTTCCGTGCCTTAGACTCTAAGTGTTGAGACCGTAGACAGAAGGACAAGCGTACTGTTAGAGCCTAAATGTTCATCCCTGAATATTTCACCTAGTCTCTAGTGCCATGGACCGTTGCTAGATGGCCACCCATGGTAACGGACGGGTTCTAGGAACCCGACCAAGTCTAGCTGAATGGTGAACCTAAAGAGTCACACACTATCCACACACAATTAAATATTTAATTTGGAATTAAATATTGGAGTGAAGGAATGATTAAATTAGATTTAATCGGGACCTTTATTTTTCTTGGAGAAATAATTCTTTCTATTTGATAGAAGGAATTAAATTGATAAATTGGATTTATCAAAAGGATTTATTTAATGGGCTTAAATAATATTTATATTTATTTTAGCCTCTTGGAAATATTTAAATAGGTTTTAAATATTTCCATTAAATTAAATTAAATCAACGGTTGAGATTAATGGGAGAGATGGATGGCTAGGATCGTTTTGACTAGGTCAAAACACTAGTTTGACTAGGACTTTGACTAGGTCAAAATCCTAATCAAATTAGAGTTCTTGAAAGAGGAGTTTAAAGAGGATTAAACTCCTCTTCTATATAAACCCCTAGCATCCTACAATTTACATGATGATGAAACTCCAACACACACACACAACACACACACACGGTTTCTCTCTCTCTCCCATCTCTCTCGTCCGCCCCTCTCTCTCTCAAGAAAATAGTTTTTCTTGATTCTTTTGTTCTTGGAACATTAGAATCTTGATGAATCAATACCATTAATTGATAATGTGTTATTGATTCATCCACTCCAAAATTATACACTTGTTCGTTGCTAGCACGACGTGCAAGATACGTGGGTGGATCGTGTGTCACGAATTAGAGGGTCTCAAAGACGGGATCTTGGTGCAAAACGGGGAACAACGCGTGTAGCCGTTGAAGACGAAAACGACAACGGGTAGGTCTCGTTTTAAATTTTCGTCCCTCTTTAATTTTCAACCCTATGGCCTCCATGATTTATTTTATGTTATACGTTCATGAGATACACCGAATGCCCGGGAAAATTTCAAAGGCACACCCTTTGAAACGTGTTTTAATTTAAAAGCATGTTTAAATTCCGTTTTAATTTTTAATTATACCGCGCTTCCGCATTCGCGCTTTTCCCGGGACGATCCACATAATCTTTCACTCAGAAGATTCTGAAAAGGGTGGGTAATTGATTTAATGGTCAAGTGGGAGATTGTTAGAATAGGTGAACAGAAAGTCAATGGTATTGGCTGTTCTGAGAACCATTCGTCAATCTTTGAACAAGTAATATTATGTTAATGAATGTAGTAAGGATTCATAGGCATACATTTGTTATGCTTACTGCTTGCATCGTTTTGATGTCACAACAAATGCCCACAGACTGAAATAACATTTCAGGAAATTGGAACTGCGCTTGGAGGTAGGTTCATGAAATCAGTTTCGCCGAATTAGTCTGAAATACTCAAAGTCAAAGGAATCTCAAGACAGGGCATTAAGAATCCATTTGAGACTTGCACTAAGCATCTGCAGTCGCATTTTCATCGACAAGTGACGAGGCTCGTCCATGCAGTGTTAGTGGGTCAGCAAGCTAGGTGGTTGTTGGCTGAGGTGACTCACAGGAATCGTCTGCGCGCGCGCGCCCGGCAGGCACGCCCAGTGCGCGTCTGCGCGCGCGCTCTGCGCACGACGCAGGGACGCGGCCGGTGGCCAGCAGGCCAGCGCGCGCGCACAGGCAAAGGAGCCTGCGCGCGCGTCGGCCTACCGATGCGCCAGGCCGCGCAGACTGATGCCGGCCAGGCGCGCGCGCACACAGGAAGGGGCCTGCGCGCGCGCGCCCGGCAAGGCGGTGCCTGCGCGCGCAGAGGCGGCAGGCAGGGCCTAATGCCCTGCGCGCCCGGCGGCCGACTGCTGCAGGCGGCGGCGGCCGGTGGCTCCTTGGCTAGGGTTTTGAAACCCTAGTGTAATTTTATTTTTAAAATTTATTTTCAGTTTTAATTTTAAATTAATTCTGAAAAATTCGTTTTTTGGGTTCAATTTTTCCTAAATTCCTAAAGACATTATTTTAGGAGTAAAATAAATGGATTTGGAATCCCGGGGTTATTTTACTTAAAATAATGAGGAAAGGTTTTCCTAAAACGAAAAATTTTACATTGCCAATATTTATATTTTATTTTCACACGTTACGCACATGTTCATTTATTTTCATCTTGGATTGATGTGATTGGAAATCATGTGTTGTTGGAATATTATGATTATGTGATTGGATCATGTAATTATGTGTGTTGGATGGAAATGGATGATCACGAGCCCTAGACCGAATGTATGGTTTAATTTACTGTTGGGCCTGTGTGCCTCTTTAAACTGCTTTCTCCTTCTCTCTTTCTAGTGCCTTGGAATAATAAGGCTTTCTACCTCCCTCCTTATGTACTCCCCCCGGGTTTTCGCTGGGGTTTCTAATTTTTTAATATGTAATGAGAGTAGACTAGGAGTGAGGTTTCCATTTTTGTAATTGGTGGAGAAGAAGGAAGGACCACATGGAGAGCACAGACCGGAGGTCCCTTGGCTTTTTCCATGAAGTGAAGAAAGAGAAAAAGAGACCAAGGCCCATCAGAATGATGATTGGGTTACTATTATTATAATAGTATAGGACCAACCCTAGATTGACCATAGATCCACTGCGGGCTCAGTGGATCGCATAGGATTCGGGCTTGTGATCATCCAACAGGGGCGTGCTAGGCTTTAATTTTGCATGTGGTTATTGTGATGGATGAATGGGTTTTATTTATCATGTATAACTGCTATGGATGAATTTCATTTATGCATTTTTTGGATGAATGTATGGATATAGTATGAGATCTCGGTCATTATTACTCTCACATTGGTTGGACCAATGTTAAAATATTAGACCCTAGATAAAGTGGACATGAACTCTAGGAGTTCGTCCATGCCTTCCAATCCGTGGCATAGTGAGGAAGCTGTCTTAGGTCAATAGCGTGGTCTCACGAGTCGTGGCACGTTATTGTACTTAAAAGAAGCTGCACTATGTCATGAACGAAAAATGGGCTGCTGCTACCTGTCTCACGAGTCGTGGGGGTACTAGTGGGTCCATGGCTCGATCGATTGGGTCGGGTCTAACGCCTAATTAGCATGATTCGCTTGGAGTCCTCGGGATCATGCAAAAGGGTGAGGCAATAATCTTGGGAATCTCGTGGAACGAGAATGGTATGGAATACCTCCCACAGGATCTTTTCCATGCGAATCGTAAAAGCGGGGTATGGGAAAAATCGCTGTGGATCCCAAGCCTACTAGGAAAGGATTTCCCGAAAACTACGTTTGAGAGTACCGTGTTTTCGTATAAATAGTGGGAGGATTAAATGACTAAAGACCAAGCATTTAATTATTTTTTATCAAACCACCGTCTTTACTTTCTGCTGATCGCGCGTTGTTTTTCTACATGTAGATTTTAAAATGTCTAAGAACCCACTTTCAACCATTCTTGAGATAAACAAATTTAATGGAACCAACTACAACGACTGGTTGCGCAATCTCAGGATAGTCCTGGATTATGAGAACCAAGGCTACGTCATGGACGAGCCTCTCCCTAGGACCTTACCGGAAGGATCCACGCCAGAGGAACGTGAGACGTTCGAGACTTGGCATAAGGATAACCGGAAGGTTCGTAGCATCATACTTGCTTCGATGACCAATGAGATTCAGAAGCAATATGAAAGGCTAGACGATGTCCCTTCCATAATGGCTCGCCTTAAGGATTGCTATGCAGTCCCGGACCGGCATACTAGGTATGTCGCGACCAAGGCGTTTTTTGGAACTAAAATGACAGAAGGATCCTCTGTACAAGAGCATGGGGTTAAAATGCTTACCCTAGTGGAAAAGCTCGAGGACCTAAAGGCAGGTCTCGATAACGAAACGTACATAGATGTGATCCTTCAGTCACTCCCACCCTCCTTTGATCAATTTATTGTCAACTACAACATGAATGCACTTGAGAAGGGTATTCATGAGTTGATCAATATGTTGGTGCAATACGAGGCAACGACTAAGAAGTCCACGCCTTCGGTATTGTTTGGAGGTGCTTCTACTTCCAAGACGAAAGGCAAGGGTGCCGGACGTTGGAAAAGGAAGAAAGGGAAGGGAAAGGTAGTCATAGCAGCTACGAACACTCAGAGTGTTCCCATTGCCAAAGAGGGGAAAGGCAAAGGTAAGGGAAAGGTTGTCTCCAAGCAACAGTCAAAGGCATATGACATGTGTATCAACTGCCGTGAGAAAGGGCATTGGAAGAGAGAGTGCCCCAAACTCTTCTCAAACCAAGGTATATTTGTGATTGAGGTTAACATGGTCACTAATTCTGCCTCTTGGGTATTGGATACCGGCTGTGGAGCTCACATTTGCAATGATCTGCAGGTGTTGAAAAGAAGCAGAAAACTAAGTAGCGGGGACATGATTGTGAAGCTCGGAAATGGCAAGGCCATCTCGGCAGAAGCAGTAGGATCCGCCACTTTAGTTATTAGTGATACCATTAGCATAGAATTAGAGCAAGTTTATTTTGTACCCAGTATGATTAAAAACATCATTTCCATTCCATTGTTAGACAATAATGGTTATGAGTTTAAAATCAATAATAATTGCTTTTATTTGATGAGGTGTGGAATTGCTCATCTACTTGGTACATTACATAATGGGCTCTATATCTTGCAACAAACGAATTTCGTTCTTAACGCTCAACACAAATGGAAATTAGATAATAACGGGAACGCACGTCTGTGGCACGCTAGGCTAGGTCACATATCCCAAGATAGGATGAAAAGGTTGGTAGACTCAATGAACCTAGAGGTTGGGAACTTGAGTGATCTACCAACTTGTGAATCTTGTCTAAGAGGGAAAACGACCAAGAAGCCCTTTGTAGGACAAAGCAGGCTTGCCACAGGTCTGTTGGACTTGGTCCATACAGACGTGTGTGGACCACTAAGGACGCAGGCCCGAGGTGGGTTCTCCTACTTCATAACCTTCACCGATGATCATTCACGGTATGGTTATGTTTACCTGATGAGGTACAAGTCTGAAGCTCTTGAGAGGTTTAAAGAATTCAGACTTGAAGTGGAGAATCAAACCAACTGCAAAATTAAAGTCCTACGGTCAGACCGAGGCGGTGAATACCTTAGTGCCGAATTCCTAGATTATCTAAAGGAACATGGTATAATATCAGAATGGACACCTCCCGGAACACCACAGTTAAATAGCGTCTCTGAAAGGAGGAACCGAACCCTGTTGGACATGGTTCGTTCCATGATGAGTTTTACCAAATTGCCCCTATCGTTTTGGGGTTATGCATTAGAAACGGCAGCCAAGTTATTGAATTTGGCGCCTACTAGTGTCGTGACCCAAACGCCATATGAGATATGGCACGGCAAGCCTGCATCCTACAACTACTTGAAAGTGTGGGGTAGCCCCGCATACGTCAAGAGGTTAGTGGGAGATAAGCTAGAATCCAGGTCTAGCCTATGCAGGTTTGTTGGATACCCTAAAGAAACTGCGGGTTATTACTTTTATGACCCTTTGGAACAAAAGGTGTTTGTTTCAAGGAATGCAGTATTCTTGGAGCAAGGCTTCCCGGAGGATATCCAACCTGATGAGCTGATCCTTGAGGAATCAAGTGATGGAACTCAGCCATCAGAAACAGTCGCGGAAACCTCACCTAGAGGATTCAGGATAGACACTAGGAGGACTGACCTACCTAGAGAAGTCCAACATGCTAGGCATGAAGGAAAACCTCAAGGGAGGCCAGCCCCGGCCCCTGAACCGCCGGCTCCGATACAGTCAGCGCCCATAGTTACCACTAACGTTCCCGTTCTCCGAAGGTCCACTAGAGAATCCAGACCACCAGTGAGATATGGATTTCTAGGTGCGACCGATCTTCTGGATAACGATCCTAAGACATACGGGGAAGCGATGTCAGACATCGACTCTGGGAAATGGCTTGAGGCCATGAAAACCGAAATGGACTCCATGAGCGAGAACCAAGTTTGGAGACTTGTAGATCCACCGAAAGGTGTTAAGCCAGTGGGCTGTAAGTGGGTCTACAAGCGCAAACTCGGCGTTGATGGAGAGGTCACTACCTTCAAGGCTAGGCTTGTAGCTAAGGGATACACTCAACGACCCGGGGTCGATTTTGAGGATACCTACTCGCCAGTAGCCATGGCTAAATCCATTCGGATCCTGCTTGCCATAGCAGCATGGTATGACTATGAAATATGGCAGATGGACGTGAAAACGGCCTTCCTCAACGGTTTCGTTGAAGAAGAGATCTATATGGATCAGCCGGAGGGTTTCACGGTCGCTGGAGAAGAACAGAAGGTCTGTCGTCTCCAGAAGTCCATCTATGGCCTCAAACAAGCTTCCCGGAGTTGGAACATTCGATTTGATGAAGTAATACGGGGTTATGACTTCATCAAAAACGAATCCGACCCTTGTGTATACAAGAAGGTCAGTGGGAGCTCCATAGTGTTCCTAGTGCTTTACGTGGATGACATTCTGCTCATTGGAAATGACGTCAGAATGTTAGGAAACACGAAAGCATGGTTGTCAACCAATTTTCCATGAAGGACTTGGGTGAAGCATCCTACATCCTAGGCATCCAGATTGTCAGGGACAGATCTAAAAGGATGTTAGGGCTCACCCAAAACTCGTATATGGAGAAAGTCCTAAAGAGATATCGAATGGACAACTCCAAACGAGGGTTCCTTCCTATGAGGCATGGGATCAAGTTGTCCAAGAAACAGTCCCCGCAGACTGATGAGGAACTTGAAAAGATGAAAGTCATCCCCTATGCTTCTGCCGTAGGTAGCATCCAATATGCGGTCCACTGCACCAGGCCTGACATTGCATACGCTTTGAGCGTGACTAGCAGATATCAGTCCTGTGCAGGAGAGGCACATTGGAATGCAGTTAAGGGCATCCTTAAGTACCTAAGGAGAACTAAGGAAATGTTCTTAGTCTATGGCAATGGAAAACTAATTCTGGAAGGCTTTAGCGACGCCAGCTTCCAGTCTGATGACGATGATGCCAAGTCTCAATCTGGGTATGTATTCAAGCTCAACGGAGGAGTAGTGGCTTGGAAAAGTTCCAAGCAAGCAACCACTGCTGACTCCACCACTGAGGCTGAATACGTAGCAGCTTCAGAAGCTGCCAAGGAAGCGGTTTGGATGAGAAACTACATCCAAGAGTTGGGTGTGGTGCCTAGCATCGCCGAGCCCGTTGTCATCTTCTGTGATAACAACGGTGCAATAGCGCAAGCGAAGGAACCGAAATCTCACCACCGTTCCAAACACATTCTTAGACGCTACCATCTTCTTAGAGAAATGGTAGGAAGAGGTGACGTTCGGATGGACCGAGTCAACTCAGACAACACAGCAGACCCGCTGACAAAGCCTATGTCGCAAAGTGCTCATACGCAACATCTTGAGAAGATGGGGATTAGGCATATGGGTGATTGGCTTTAAAGGTCAAGTGGGAGATTGTTAGAATAGGTGACCATGTAAGCTAATTTTGGCGGGTATATGTAACCTATGTCTAGACAATTATAGGTGTTTTGATAAATCATTAATGAATAAAGAAGTGAATTTTCATTTGGCATTACTTTGTTTGTGTTCACTTGCACCTATTTTTCCATATCTGTTCACTACGCAAACAGAGCCCACGGACTGAGATTCGATTTCGGGGACTGGGACTACGCTTGGAGGTAGGTCCATGAAATCAGTCTTCCCGAATCAATCCGGAAATCTCCAAGTCAAGGAATCCCGAAAATGGGTACCGGGATTCCATTTGAGACTTGCACTAAGCATCTGCTGTCGTGTTTCATCGACGGGTGACGAGGATCGTCTAAGCAGTGTTAGTGGGTTAGCCTGCTAGGACGCAGCTGACTGAGGTGACTCGCGGGAACCGTCTTACGGAGGACCTTGAGTATGGTCTGCTAGGTATGACGTGTATTCCCGGTTCCAACGGTACAGGTAAAGTCCTTTGACTTGAGGAATTACTGAGTTTACCTGTACATCAGGATTGTATCTTAGATATGGTGAGAGATTGCCAGAATTCCATTTGGTAGTCATAAGCCATGTCTAGTGCAGTTCTGATGTACAAAGTGACAGTAGTTTCCAAGAAAGGATCTGTCTCCTGTCAATAGGTTTTGACAGTTGAGTCTCATGTATGCTCTAGGTCTTGTCCCTAAAAACTGTGGCCACAGTGACTGAACAGAAGGGAAGGGTTCCCTCGCGGCGTTTAGTGTGGACAGACCGACACTTAGGTCCAAAATGGGTACCTGCATTTTCCGTGCCTTAGACTCTAAGTGTTGAGACCGTAGACAGAAGGACAAGCGTACTGTTAGAGCCTAAATGTTCATCCCTGAATATTTCACCTAGTCTCTAGTGCCATGGACCGTTGCTAGATGGCCACCCATGGTAACGGACGGGTTCTAGGAACCCGACCAAGTCTAGCTGAATGGTGAACCTAAAGAGTCACACACTATCCACACACAATTAAATATTTAATTTGGAATTAAATATTGGAGTGAAGGAATGATTAAATTAGATTTAATCGGGACCTTTATTTTTCTTGGAGAAATAATTCTTTCTATTTGATAGAAGGAATTAAATTGATAAATTGGATTTATCAAAAGGATTTATTTAATGGGCTTAAATAATATTTATATTTATTTTAGCCTCTTGGAAATATTTAAATAGGTTTTAAATATTTCCATTAAATTAAATTAAATCAACGGTTGAGATTAATGGGAGAGATGGATGGCTAGGATCGTTTTGACTAGGTCAAAACACTAGTTTGACTAGGACTTTGACTAGGTCAAAATCCTAATCAAATTAGAGTTCTTGAAAGAGGAGTTTAAAGAGGATTAAACTCCTCTTCTATATAAACCCCTAGCATCCTACAATTTACATGATGATGAAACTCCAACACACACACACAACACACACACACGGTTTCTCTCTCTCTCCCATCTCTCTCGTCCGCCCCTCTCTCTCTCAAGAAAATAGTTTTTCTTGATTCTTTTGTTCTTGGAACATTAGAATCTTGATGAATCAATACCATTAATTGATAATGTGTTATTGATTCATCCACTCCAAAATTATACACTTGTTCGTTGCTAGCACGACGTGCAAGATACGTGGGTGGATCGTGTGTCACGAATTAGAGGGTCTCAAAGACGGGATCTTGGTGCAAAACGGGGAACAACGCGTGTAGCCGTTGAAGACGAAAACGACAACGGGTAGGTCTCGTTTTAAATTTTCGTCCCTCTTTAATTTTCAACCCTATGGCCTCCATGATTTATTTTATGTTATACGTTCATGAGATACACCGAATGCCCGGGAAAATTTCAAAGGCACACCCTTTGAAACGTGTTTTAATTTAAAAGCATGTTTAAATTCCGTTTTAATTTTTAATTATACCGCGCTTCCGCATTCGCGCTTTTCCCGGGACGATCCACATAATCTTTCACTCAGAAGATTCTGAAAAGGGTGGGTAATTGATTTAATGGTCAAGTGGGAGATTGTTAGAATAGGTGAACAGAAAGTCAATGGTATTGGCTGTTCTGAGAACCATTCGTCAATCTTTGAACAAGTAATATTATGTTAATGAATGTAGTAAGGATTCATAGGCATACATTTGTTATGCTTACTGCTTGCATCGTTTTGATGTCACAACAAATGCCCACAGACTGAAATAACATTTCAGGAAATTGGAACTGCGCTTGGAGGTAGGTTCATGAAATCAGTTTCGCTGAATTAGTCTGAAATACTCAAAGTCAAAGGAATCTCAAGACAGGGCATTAAGAATCCATTTGAGACTTGCACTAAGCATCTGCAGTCGCATTTCATCGACAAGTGACGAGGCTCGTCCATGCAGTGTTAGTGGGTCAGCAAGCTAGGTGGTTGTTGGCTGAGGTGACTCACAAGAATCGTCATATGGAAGCCACTCGGGCTTGGTCGGTATGACTCGTATTCCTAGTTCTAATAGTACAGGATTAGTTATTGGACTTGAGGATCACGGCAGTCCCCTACATACTAAGGCTGTATCTTGGATCTGGTGAAATTTGACTGCGTTATACCACATGGTCATCATAAGCCTTGTCCAGTGCAGTCGGAGTATGTAAGAACGGTGTATTCCAAGATAGGATTTGTCCCCTGTCAAAGGATATGACAGCGAGATCTCCTAGGCACTCTGAGATGGTTTAGACTCACAAAGTCTATGGCCATAGCACTTGATCTAGTGGGAAAGGATTTCCTACGTCAAGCATTAAGCATAGATGCCTAAGTCAAGGATGGGAACCGACATCCTAATTCCATGCCCTAGACTAAAGGCCGGGAGACAGGCGACAGTAGGACCATACCCGTAAGTATCGAGCGTCGGTAGGACCGCACCTGCGTATAACTCGGAGCCTAAATGTTCACACCAAATATTCACCTATTCTCTAGTGTCATGGACCGTTGCTAGATGGCACCCATGGTAACGGACTACTTTGGTTATGAAATAACAAGATGTAGGTCCAAGTCTAGCTGAAAGGTGAACCTAAAGAGTCACACCCGCTACACCATATGAAAGGGAATTAATTTGAAAATAATTTCGGGAGAAGGTTTAATTTCATAGAATTAAATTATACTTCTTGGAGATTCAAGCTTCGATGGATTATTTGGAATAATTAGGCTTGAGTTCATAAATTAGATTTATGGATTTTATAGAGCATGGGCTTTCCTTTAATTAGATTAAAAGGGTGAATTAATTAATGGGTTTGGTATATTTTAAATAGAATTTAATATAAAGTCTGTGGGACTATTTAATTTAGAATTAAATAAAGTCCATCCCATTAATTAATTAATGGGCTTGGTATATTAAAATAGGATTTAATATAAAGTCCATGGCACTATTTAATTTAGAATTAAATAGGCTCATCCCATAAAGCCCATCAAAATGGATGGACAAGATTTGATCCAGGGATTGATGAGATGAAGGGCCATGATTAATTTGACTTAATCAAAGCCTAGTTTAACTAGGATTTGACTAGGTCAAAATTCTAGTCAAAGTGTGTCTCTTTAGAAGAGTTTGAGTAGGAATAGGAAATTCTATCTTCTATAAATACTCAAAAACACCCACACACACCTACTAATCTCTACAACTCTCATCTCACAATCTCTCTCAATTTTCGTCCATCTCCCTCTCACACTCTCCAAGATTTCTACTTTGTTTTTCTTGATTTATTCAAGCTAGAACATAAGAGATGTCAATTCCGTTAATTGATAGCGTGTATCAATGTCTCTTCTCCCCAATTTCTTGCTAGCACAAGGGTCTTTGCTTTCCGGTGTAGCGAATGAGATGATTTAGAGGGTCTCTTCTTTGAGATTTTGGTGCAAAACGGGGAACAATGCATGTAGCCGAACGAAGACAAAACTACAACCGGGTAGGTTCTTTAGTTATGTTTTTCGGTTCTAATTCTATGGCCTCCATATTGTATTTTATTGAACATGAAATACACCGAACGCCCGGGAGAATTAAGGGGACACCCCTTGATTCGTTTATGTATATTATGCATGATTTGAATTCTATTTAATTATGCTTTGCAATTTTTATTATGCTATCTTTCGCGCTTCTGCTATTCCCGTTCATCTCCCGGACCGATCCACATAACGTTTCACAGACATTTCTGTCTAAGAGCCAAAGAGAGCAGAAAATAAGCCGTTGACCATTGCTTACCGCATAAACATTCTTGTTACTCATTGTAGAGCGCGCATGGCATATGTCGTGACCACGGGCTTATTTCGGTGTAAAGGTTTTCCACATATGGTCCATTATTTAACATTATATAGATTTTGGGTTACCGCCATAAATATAAATATGAGATACTTTTTAGGAGGGAAAAATGCAATTACCCCCTTGTGATATGTAAAATTATAAAAAAATCCCTGTGAAAAAATAAATAGCAATTTACCCCTTGTATTTTAAAAAATGGAGCAAAAAATCTCCTAAAAATGGAGCAAAAATCCCACTATGAGGGGATTGTTTGCTGCATTTTGAATAACACAAGGGGGTAAATTGCTAGTTATTTTTTCACTGGGGGGTAATTGCTCTTTTCGGCTAACACAGGGGAGCAAATTGCATTTAACCCCTTTTTAGGATTAGTTATACTTAGACCCCATTTGAAAATGTGAAATTACACTTTTCTCCAAAAAAGTTTTAAAATTATAGTTACAACCACTCGAAAAATTGTTTGTTTATACCGACCTCCTGCCATTTCGTTTTGGACGAAAAATGTTTACATAAATTTTCAATTTTACCTCTCATTTAACATTCTCATGTAATATTCTTATACTTATTGGGGGATAATTGTAATATATATAAGTAGAAAGGCTGCAATTGTGATAAAATATTATCCCTAAATTATAACCATCCGATAAAAAGTAGCCATTTATGAATGAAAAGCCTAGTCATTTTTTTTGTATTTTATTTTCTATATATGGGCTGAGGTGAACACCATTATTGCATATATTTCTACTTGTCCAGCAAATATTCCGAGAAAAAGAAATAAATGCAACTATAATGCCTACCTCCCTCCGTATATAAGAAGTAAAAGAAGCGCACCAACAGATGACTACTTTTTTGGTTCATTTATGGCTCCTATCTATCCAATAGCTATAGTTTGAGAGAAATATTTGATTACAATTACACCCGTTTGACTTTATACATATTACATTTGTCGTTACAAGTATAAAAATATTATAGGGAATGTTGAATGAAGGGTAAGATTAAAAATTTATGTATTTTTTTATGACATCAGCATTTTTGTGCAAATCTTAATGGAAGGGTGTCAAGTGTAAACGGAGAACTTTTTGAGGGGATGTAAGTGTAATTTTGAAATTTCATTGGGGGTTGCTGTATTACACATTTTTAGAGGTTTTAAGTGTAATTAACCCTACTTTTTGTGAAAAAAAAAATGGGGAGAAAATGTTAATTTTTGCTAGAGTTTTCATTTAAAGGCATTTAAGGCTTGGGTCCTCGAACATCTCGTAGTCATGAGTAAACATGCTATCACATTCAATTGCATAAGGATTTAGAAGAATCCAACATAATTTTTCTACAGACTTTTCAGTTCCCTTGTAAATCAATCATTTGAATCATTTATCGGAGGCAAGTATCCTAAAATCTTACACTTCCACACTAGATCTAACATGTATATTGAGAGTTCAAGCATGTATGTTAGATGTAATTTGTTGTACCAATAATCGTTGGAATTTTTTTAGGTTAAACTCCAATTTATCTGTGTGTTTTGTTAGGAAAGTTAAACTCCCCCTCTGATTTTGAAATAGGCAAAAAAATTCCTTGTATTTTCTTAAACTCAGTCAAAAGCCCCCATTTGGCTAGTAATTAACGGAGTGTGTTGTGAACGCGCAAAATATGCATTTGGTTGTGCTTTTCAGCTGGTTTAGTGGCCATTTTTGACCATAGTACCCTTATTTTATGTATATAAGAGACATAAGCCTTTTTGACTTTTTTTTTTTTTTTTTTTGCATTTCTCTCCCTAAAAAATAGTAATGGAGCTAGTTTTTTTTTGTCCTTTCATTTTGCAACCTTTATTTACTTTTTTATCTGAAAAATATCTTGTGAATATTTGTGGTGTATATATATTTAACTTGGTCATCTTTGACCTGTTTTTGTTTTTTATTTTTTGTTTTTTTTTTTTTTGCCATTTTCATCTATCTAAAAAGTTAAACATTTTTTTATAAATATATTTACTTAAAAATATGAAATAAGTATATAAAATTTTTAAAGTTTTATAATTTAAATTGAAATATTAGTAAAAAGATTAACATAGTAAATTCATTTTTAGAGTTTAAATATCTTAACGAATATAAATGTTGATTAATCATAACAATTATATATTATTAATCAATTCAAATTATTATTTAATTGAAAATATTTAAATAAATTATTTTTAATTACCATAAACAATATTAAAATTTAAATCATTATTATGAGTATATAAACTGAATAATACTTTTATTAATTATTATAAATTTAAAAATATTTAAATGAATTACTTTAAAATTAATTAATTTAAATTTTTAGTTATTTTTAACTTAGAAAAAAAAAAACAACCAACCTAGGTAGCCACAACGGCCGTCGTCGCCCAGATCAACACCAATTTGAGCGACAACGGTCGCCCGATCATCGTCAAGATCTGCGTTGGGCGACGGCAATGGGCGGTCACCCTCTTCTGTGGAGGGCTGCCAGGTGGGGGGTGGGTGGCGCGGTGGTGGGGGTTCGAAGGCATAGGGCCAGGGGAGGTGGGGAAGGGGGGGGGGGGAGATGGGAGTTGATTTTCTAGTTATTTTATATTTTTAAATAATAATTTTATTTTTTATAATATATTTAGAATTAATTAATGAAGGACAAGCGAATTCGCAGGGGAACGTGAGCGGAAGCGATAAATTTGAATTTTAAGAGATTTCATAAATGAAAGCCAATTAACAAAGTCTCAAGGGTGTACCCTGGGGTGCTCAACCGGGCGTTCGATGTAGGATATGATAATAAAATGATGTATGTATCATATAGAGCAAAGATATACAAAAGAAACTACAAAAGCGTAAATCAATGATTACCTTTGTAGCTTTCTTCCTTGCACGGCTACAAGCGTTGTTCCTCTCCGAAAATGTTCACTAAGTTCAAACATATGAACTCTCTAACGAAGCCCACACCACACTGGGAGAGATCCCGTTTTTCTTGCTAGAGAAAAAACGGATCTAAAAGGATATAATCCAAGAAGATACAAAACTATCATGTTAGTGTTTCTTCTTGATCTAGCTTTGTTCTTCAAGATGATGCAAGATCAATGAAGAACAAAGAGGGTACTATATGTGTAGAGAGGGGCCAAAAATTGAGAGAAAAATGAGAGTGTGTGTTCTTCTTTTTTCTAGAAAGAGATGAATTATAATTCTATTTCTTTGATGATAGTATATATACTCATATATATACTTAATTAATGTGATTTTTGGAATGTGTCTAGGTTCATCCAAGGATGTCTAGATATATCCCAATCAATCCCACTAATTCATCAATCAAGCCTACCATCTCATAAGGTATGCTTTAATCATACCAAATGAAAGAGGCTTGATTGAAATTAATTTGTCCCTTACCAAAAGAGACAAGTCAACACTCCATCAAGACCATGCATGGCCGATTTTAAGACTTCTAAAAGAAACAATTTTCGGTCATGCTTATTTGGAAAGATGTCTAACTTCTTCTCATTCCAAAAGTCGAATTAACACACATCTTGAGCCAAAATTTAATGGACCAGGTTTTATTGTAATTCAATTACAACAAGCCCAAAATTAAATCCTATTTAATTCAAGGTCCACTTAAATAATTCTCATTAATCTTTTAATCTAATTTTCGACTATCTACTTTAATCAATAAATCCCATTTACCAATTAAAACGAGGGCCCGATACAATATCGGCCCGTCCATCCAATGGACAATCCCTTAAGTAATATTATTACTCATTATCCTCTGAAATTGACTCCAAGTCAATTTCTTCACATCCTCGGTGATTTGTGTGTGACCCTTTAGGTTCATCCTCAGCTACATTTGGGCCCGTGTCCAACAGGAGCCCGTTACCATGGGTGGTCATCTAGCAACGGTCCATGGCACTAGAGACTAGGTGAATGTTGACGTGAATATTTAGGCGCCAATTCCGTAAAGGTACAAACTTCCGTCTACTGTCTTCCGGCCTTAGACTAGGGTATGGAATTGAACGTCGGTTCCTATCCTTGACTAGGCGTCTATGCTTAATACTCAAGACTACGTATGCCTCATTGCATCAACACGGGAAACCATTTCTTGTCCAATCAACCACTGTGGCCACAGATTTAAGCAGCATGAACGTGTCTGGGAGTGCATACGAGATACCTCTGTTACATAGTCATAGGGGACGGATCCTCTTCTTGAAACCCACCGTCGTCGCTACACATTCTGACTGCACTGGACAAGGCTTATAATGATCATCTTACAGAATGACCACCATGCTACATCCAAGATACAACCATCGTGTGCACGTGACTGTCATGGTTCCTCAAGTCTGAGGACTACTCCCGTACTATCCGAATCGGAGAAATCCAATCATACCGACCAAGCCTTCCAGGCTTCCATATAATGATCCCCGCGAGTCAGTTCAGTCGGCTCGATCCCAGTCGACCAAGCCTTCCAGGCTTCCATATAAGACTCTCAATGCCCTATCTCGAGATCCTCAACTTGGAACGTTTCAGACCCAACCGTTTATCGGTTTGTTTCATAACCACCATCCAATGCGTGGCCCAACTGCATGAGTTGTTAATCGTAGTCTGTGGGCTTTGTTGTGATATATGTCAAATAGTATTTAATATATGAAAAATGAGCACAACAAAGAAAGTACCAATAGTAATGAACACTCATTTTATTCATTATATAATATTACATTACATCAAGTTGTCAAATAGGTTATAAAATACCAAACCTATTGACTTTCTTGTCACCTATTCTAACAATCTCCCACTTGACCTAAAGCCAATCACCCATTCACCCCAAACCCATCTTATCCAGATACTAAGTATGGGCAACATGCGACATGGGCTTAGTAAGTGGATCTGCTATGTTTTCTGCCGAGCTGACTCGGTCCATCCGAACGTCACCTTTGCTAACCATCTCTATGAGCATATGGTAGCATCTAAGAATATGCTTGGATCGGTGATGAAATCTAGGTTCTTTTTCTTGCGCTATCGCCCCATTGTTATCGCAGAAGATAACTATTGGGTCAGTGATGCTAGGTACTACACCCAACTTTTGGATGTAGCTCTTCATCCAAACCGCCTCCTTAGTAGCTTCTGAAGCTGCTATGCATTCAGACACTATGGTGGAGTCCGCCTTGGTAGCTTTCTTGGAACTCTTCCAAGCAACCACGCCACCATTTATTCTGAACAGAAAACTCAGCTGAGACTTGGCATCGTCGTCATCTGACTGGAAGCTAGCGTCCTTGTAGCCTTCTAGTATCAATTCTCCACCACCGTAGATCAGGAACATATCCTTAGTCCTTTTAAGGTACTTGACGATAGTCTTGACCGCACTCTAGTGTGCCTCTCCGGCACACTCCTGATATCGACTTGTCACGCTCAAAGCGAAAGCCACATCAGGTCTACTGCACTGGACAACGTACTGAATGCTGCCTACGGCTGAAGCATAGGGGATGTCCAACATCCATTTAAGCTCCTTATCAGTCTTAGGAGACTGCTTCTTGGACAGCTTAATTCCATGCCTCATAGGAAGGAATCCTCGTTTAAGTTCTCCATCTTGAATCTCTTCAAGACCTTCTCAATATACAAGAACTTGGCCATTCCTCACATCTTTCTAGATCTATCCCTGTAGATCTTGATGCCAAGGATGTAGGATGCCTCGCCCATATCCATCATGGAAAATTGTGTTGACAACCAAGTTTTAGTGGTTCCCAACATCTTAGTATCATTCCCAATGAGCAAGATGTTCTCCACGTAAAGCACTAGGAATGCAACAGAGCTCCCACTGATCTTTTTGTATATAGAAGCATCGGACTCATCCTTGATGAAATCATATCCCCATATGACTTCATCAAAGCATATGTTCTAGCTTCAGGAGGCTTGTTTGAGACCATAGATGGGCCTTTGGAGACGGCAAACCTTCTGCTCTTCTCCAACAGATATGAAACCTTTCGATTGATCTATATAGATCTCTTCCTCTATGAAACCGTTGAGGAAGGTGGTTTTCACGTCCATCTACCATATTTCATAGTCATACCATTCTACCAAGCAGTATCCGAATGGACATAGCCATTGCTACGAGCGAGTAGGTTTCCTCAAAATTGATGCCGGGTCGTGAGTGTAACCTTTCGCCACAAGCCTGGCTTTAAAGGTCGTAACCTCCCCGTCAGCTTCAAGCTTACGTTTGTAGACCCATTTACACCTTACGGGTTTTACTCCTTTCGGTGGGTCCACTAGGGTTCAAACCTGGTTTGCATCCATCGAGTCCATTTCGGATTTCATGGTCTCAAGCTACTTATCTGAATCGATATCCGATATCACTTCTACGTACATCTTTTGATCATTATCCAATTGACCGATCAGGCCCAGAAATTGGTACCTATCAGGTGGTTGGGGTACTCTATCCGACCTACGAAAGAATGGAACATTATCAATGGAAATTACAGGCTCAAATGTCGCTACTGTCTCATGGGGCACCTCACTTGACTCCTCAAGGAGTACCTCATCACGTCAACTATCCGATGGAAAACCTTTTTCTAAGAACACTACGTTCCGCGTGACAAAAACCTTTTGCTCATAGGGATCATATAAATAAAACCCCATAGTTTCTTTCGGATATCCGACGAACCTACATAAACTAAACCTGGAGTCCAGTTTATCTCCCACTAATCTCTTGACGTATGCGGGGCAGCCCCACACTTTCAAGTATTTATCGGAGGCAGGCTTGCCATGCTATACTCATGTGGCGTCTGGGATATCTTCTTAGATGGCGCCATGTTCAAAAGTTTGGCCGCCGTCTCAAGAGCATATCCCTAAAAGGATAAGGGGAGTTCGGTAAAACTCATCATGGATCGGACAATGTCCAACAAGGATCGATTCCTCCTTTCATACACACCATTCAATTGTGGTGTTCCACTGAGAGAGAATTCCATTCTTTTTTAGATAATCAGTGAATTCACCACTTAAATACTTTCCACGTCGGTCCAACCGAAAGGCTTTGATCTTACGACCGATTTGGTTCTCTACTTCAAGTCTGTATTCCTTAAACCTTTCAAAGGCTTCAGACTTGTACCTCATCAGGTAAACATAACCATAACATGAGTGATCATCGGTAAGGGTTATGAAATACGAGTACCCACCTCTAGCTCAGTATTTAATGGACCACAGACGCCTATATGGATCAAATCCAACAGACCGTTGGCTAGCGTGTTTTGTCCAACAAAGAGTTTATTGTTCATCTTTCCCTTTAGACAGGACTCACAGGTCGATAGGTTGTCCAAATCGTCTATTATTAGACTCTTTGAGTCCACCAACCATCTTATCCTATCTTTAGGGATATGACCTAACCTCACATGCCATATCTGTGCATCATCTTGATTATTGTGTTTTCGTTTGTGTTCTACAGTCATAATCCAATTAGACTGTTGAAGTATGTACTAACCGTTTAGTAATGTACCAAGCAAATGAGATACACCATCACTGATAATATAAAAAGCCACTTTTATTGATGGTGAAAGAATAACCCTCCTTATCCAGGATGGGTATAGATATAATATTCTTTATCATGCAAGGTACATAGATACAATCATTCTGTACTATCCTAACATGACTACTAATGGCTAACTCTATTGATCTTACGGCTTCCACAGCAACGGCCTTGCCATCGTCTAGCCTCAGGATCATTTCATCCTTGGTTAGCCTTCTGCTTCTTTACAGCACTTGAAAATTATTGCAAATGTGAGCATCACATCCAGTATCCAATACCCAATAAGCAGAATTAGTTATCATGTTTACTTCAACCACAAACATACCTGGATTGGAGAGGAGTTGTGGGCACTCCCTCTTCCAATGCCCCTTTCCTCGGCAATGCATGCAGACATCATTTTCCTTAGACCGCTGAGAACCCCGGGCCTTCCTTTCTCTTTGCCCATTCCTACTAGGGCAACAAGGGTGCTAGGAGCGCGAGCAGTGGGTGCAACTACCTTCCCCTTTCCCTTCTTCCTCTTCAGCGTCCGGCCCTCTTGCCATTTGCCATGGAGGTCAAAATCTCTTCTATCAATACCGATGGCACAGACTTGTGGGTCGTTGCCTCATATTGGACTAGAATGTTGATCAACTCATGAATAGACTTCTCAAGTCCGTTCATGTTGTAGTTGACAACAAACGAGTCATAGGACGGAGGAAGCGACTGAAGAATCACATCAATGTACATGTCATTATTAAGCCCAAATTTTAGGTCCTCGAGCTTCTCCACTAGGGATAGCATCTTGATCCTATAACTTTGTATAGAAGATCCTTCAGCTAGCTTGGTTCCAAAGAATGCTTTTATGGGGGCATATCTAATATGCCTATCTAGAACCGCATAAACCTCGTCCATGCGGAGCATTATGGCGAAGACGTTGTCCAGCCTATCATATTGCTTCTGGATATCGTTAGACATCAAAGTCAATATGATACTGTGTACTTTCCGGTTGTCCTCATGCCATTTCTCGAACGTCAACCGTTCTTCTGGCGTGGACTCCTCCGGTAAGTCGCTCGGCGGTGGCTCGCCCAAGACGTAGCCTTGGTTCTCGTAACTGAGGACAATCCTCAGGTTTCTTAGCAAGTCTGAATAGTTCGTGCCATTTAATTTATTGGTCTGTAGTACCATGGTTAAGTGATTCTTAGACATATCTATATTTATAAAATGTAAAGCAGAAATTAGCAATTGATGGTAATATTATAGTTCAAGGTGAAGACATGGTCTTTTAGTTAACCCTCCCACTATTTCTACAAACGTCCACTACTCGCAAGTGGAGTTTCGAAAAATCATTTCCTAGTCGGCTCGGAATCCATAAGCGTGATCTCCATGCCTCGCTTTTACGATTCACATGATAAAAACCTCATAGGAGATATCCAATATCATTCTTATCCAATGAGATTCCCAAGACATTTTTCCTCACCTATTTGCATGATTTCGATGACTCCAAGCGAACCATGTTACTCAATGTTGTGCCCGACCCATCAACCAAATCCTGCTTCAATTATCGCCCCACACGACTCGTGGGATAGGGAAATAACGAGTGCAATCTCTTTGTTCACAACAAAGGTGCAGCTTTTCCCTAGTCCAAGTGTGCCACGACTCGTGATACCACACTTAGGTAGTGGTAGCTTCCTCACCACATTTCTGTGGATGGAAGGCTTAGACAGATCAAAACCGTTTTGATACAAGTTCATTCTGGACCTAATATTTTATTTGGTCCAACTAAATGAGAGTTAGTTTTGATAGCGACCGAGACCTCATCCCATTAAGTGTCTTTGCATGTATAAAGATCCCATATTCATAAAGCAATAAATAAATACGCCGCATGCAATAAACATAGTATAACCCCTATTAGGATGATCACAAGTCCAACTATGCAACTCGCTGAGCCCGCAGCGAGTCTATAGTCTGTCTAGGGTGGTCCTACACTATTACATAAGTAATCAACCCATTGTCATTCCAACGGGCCTTGATGTATCACCTTGTGCCTCCGACTCCGGGGGCTTGTTATTATCACAAATTGAAACCTCACCAAAATTCTAACTACTTTCATTACATTTAAAACTAATACATGGAAAGAGAAAATGGGCAAGCCTTAACATCATGAGCCAAAAAACGGAAGATGATAGTCCCAAAAAAAAGAGGTACGCGGGCCCCACCGGACATAAATATAAATAAATATCATTCGTTCATACATAAGGTCTAGGGCTCTTTTGATCATGCCATGTTGATTTCATCAACACATATTGCACAATTATACCAAATAATCATGCCAACATAGATATTCAAAATATCCAAGTGAATATATAAATAATGCACAAGCTTCAAATTTTAAATTTAATAAATATTATACACAATGCATCCAATGCACGTTCAAAATCCAAATTAATTAAGCAAACCTGATCAAAGGAAAAATCCAATAATTCCAAAATCAAATATGTAAAATTAATCCATTTTTAGCAAATATACAGAAATTACCCGAAAATTAAATTGTCAAAAGAAATTGAAAATCGGCACAAAACGGCCAGCCGTTGTGCCTACTGGCCGGCCGCCCGCACAGGCACGCGTGGGCGCGCACGCGCAGGCACCCAGCCTACGCGCCTGGCACGCAGGCGTCCCATGTGCGACGTTGGCTCAGCCAGTACCCTGTGCGCAGCGCCTGCGCGCCCGCACCCATACGTTGAAGCCCAGCGCGCACAGGTGCCTGCTTGCACGTAGCATGGTGTGCGCGGCCGCCCCTGCCAGCATGCACGCTGGCAGGCACGCCGGCCAGGCTACACGCAGGCGTGAGCCGATGTGCGCCTGCTAGCTAGTCGCCGGCCAGCAGGGGCGGCAGCCAACCGCTGCCGCTGCTATTCAATTTTTGTTCTATGTTCATGGTTTTTTGTTTCTCATTTAAGCACATTTATATATAAGAACAACTGATAATAAACATGCCATTTTTAAGATCCAATCCATAAAATTGCACATATGATGTCTATCAAATTTAAACAAATGACCAAGTTCATTCATCTATATATTCATATACATAAACATGCTCATAAAGCTGTAAACACAAGTTGAACATGCCAAGCACATAAATCTATGCTCCTTACATCGAATTGGGCTCTAATACCACTTGAAGGACAAGCGAATCCGCTCGGGAGCGCGAGCGGATGCGATAAATTTGAATTTTAAGAGATTGCAAAATCCCCAAGGGGTGTACCATTGGTGCTCAACTGGGCGTTCAATGTAGGATATGATAATAAAACGATGTATGTATCATATAGAACACAAATATACAAAAGAAACTACAAAAGCGTAAATTAATGATTACCTTAGTAGCTTTCTTCCTTGCAGGCTACAAGCGTTGTTCCTCTCCGGAAATGTTCACCAAGTTCAAACGTTTGAACTCTCTAACGAAATCCACACCACACCGGGAGAGATCACGTTTTTCTTGCTAGAGAAAAAATGGATCTAACTAGATATGATCCAAGAAGATACAACAGTATTATGCTAGTATTTGTATTTGATCTAGCTTTGTTCTTCAAGCTGATCCAAGATCAATGAAGAACAAAGAGGGTATTATATGTGCAGAGAGGGGCCGAAAATTGAGAGAAAAATGAGAGTGTGTGTTCTTCTTTTTCCTAAAAAAAGATGAATTATAATTCTCATTCTTTGATGATATTATATATACTCATATATATACTTAATTAATGTGATTATTGGAATGTGTCTAGGTTCATCCAAGGATGTCTAGATACATCCCAATCAATCCCACTAATTCATCAATCAAGCCTACCATCTCATAAGGTATGATTTAATCATGCCAAATGAAAGAGCCTTGATTGGAATTGATTTGTCTCTTACCAAAAGAGACAAGTCAACACTCCATTAAGGCCATGCATGGCCGATATTAAGGCTTCTAAAAGAAGCAATATTCGGCCATGCTTATTTAGGAACAAGTCCAACTTCTTCTCATTCCAAAAGTGATATTAACACACCTCTTGGGCCAAAATTTAATGGACCGGATTTTATTATAATCCAATTACAACAAGCCCAAAATTAAATCTTATATAATTCAAGGTCCATTAAATAAATTCCATTAATCTTTTAATCCAATTAAGAGATACAATTTTTTATTTCTACTTTAATCGATAGAATCCCATTTACCCATTAAACAATGGGCCCGATACAATATCGGCCCGTCCATCCAATGGACAATCCCTTAAGTAATCCACTTACCATTCAATGGACAATCCCTTAAGTAATCCACTTACTCATTATCCTCTAAAATTGACTCCAAGTCAATTTCTTCACCTCCTCAGTGGTTTGTATGTGACCCTTTAGGTTCACCCTCAGCTAGTCTTGGGCCCTTGTGCAACAGGAGCCCGTTACCATGGGTGATCGTCTAGCAACGGTCCATGGCACTAGAGACTAGGTGAATGTTGGCGTGAACATTTTAGGTGTCGATTCTGTACGGTCCTTCTGTCTACCGTCTACATTCTACCGTCCTCAGTCTAGTGTATGGAATTGGGTGTCGGTTCCCATTCTTGACTAGGCGTCTATAGTTAATACTCGAGACTACGCATGCCTCATTGCATCAACACAGGAAACCATTTCCTGTCCGATCAACCACTGTGGCCACAAGTTTAAGCAGCATGAACGTGTCTCTGAGTGCAAAGGAGATACCTCTGTCACAAACTGACAGGAGACAGATCCTCTTCTTAAAATCCAACGTCCTCGCTACACATTCTAACTGTACCAGACAAGGCTTATAATGACCATCTTATAGAATGACCACCTTGAAAGCGAGGGTGGATCATCCCAGGAGGACCACGAATGCGGAAGCGCGATAATTAAAAAACAAGAAAACTAAACATGCTTTAAACAAAATTAAAGTACACGTTCAAGGGGTGTTTCCTTGAACCTCCCGGGTGTTTGGTGTATCTCATGAATAAGGAAAATAAAACATGCTATGTTCATGGTGGCCATAGGGTTGCAACAAAAGAAACATTTAAGGAACGTGACATACCCGTTGTAGTTTTCTTCGAACCGTTACACGCCTTGTTCCACGTTTTGCCACCACAATTCCAAGTTAAGAACCCTCTAAATTGTCCATGCAATCCACCGGATCTTAATCCCCATGCTAGCAAGAAATCAAGAGGAATATAGGAGGACAGACCGACCTAGCGTTATGAATTAAGGTGATCGATTTGCTTAGAGTTGTATCAAAGATAAGGAAGTAGACTAATCTTGGAATGAAGAGAGGAAGTGGACGAGAGAGAGAGATGCCGTGTGTGTGAGTGTGTCTTTGTATGTGAATGAGATGATCACCTTGTGTGTGTGTGTCTCTATGAGAATTTATAGGAAATGAGTTCTCCAATTCCTCTTCAAACTCTCATTAAGAGGCATAGGTTGACTAGGATTTTGACCTTCATCTCTCCATTCAATCTCGTTCGTCCATCACTTGATGGATTTTATGGAATATTTAAATCTAATTTAAAATAATCCATTGGGCTTTAAATAATTAAATAATTATTTTGAGCCAATTTCCTCAATTCTAATAAACCCTATTTATTAGTTAATTCCATTTAATCTAATTAAAAAATTAAACAATTCAAGAAAAGGGAACCAATTTAATCCAGTTAAATTATTCTATCTCCAGGAATTAATCCCAAATTAATTCCTCCATTACCGTTGTATTGTATGTGACTCTTTGGGTTCACCATCAACTAGACTTGGCCGAATTCCAATCATCCTATGATGAAAATTCGTCTGTTACCATGGGTGATCATCTAGCAACGGTCCATAGCACTAGAGACTAGGTGAATATTATGGCGTGAACGTTTAGATTTTTCAGTACGTTTGTCCTTCCGTCTACCATCTCACAGCTATAGTCTAGGGTGTGGACCTTAGATGTCGGTACCCATTCTTGACTAAAGCTTTAGCTCATCCACACCAAACGTCATAGGGATCTTATTCCACTGTTCAGTCACTGTGGTCACAGATTTACTGGAGGACGAGTCTCAGAGTGTAAGTGAGACATCACTGTCAATCCTTCTTGAGAGGAGACGGATCCTTTGTTAGGACTTACTGTTCACACTACACACCTTGACTGTACTAGACAGAGCTTATGACAACTGAGTTTGTGGACTTGGTAGCCTCTTGCCAAATCTACAATACGGGCATGGTGTGCATGTGACTACAATAGTCCCTCAAGTCCGAGGACAAAATCTGCACTGTTGGAACCGGGAATCCCACTCAAGGTTTCTCATATGACGATTCCCACGAGTCACCTCAGTCAGCCGACACCAAGTTGGCTAATCCATTAATGTTTCATGGACGACCCTCGTCACTTGTCAATAAAACGCGATTACAATCGCTTAGTGCAAGTCTCAAACGGACTCTCAATACCCTATCTCGAGGTCCTTCGACTTAGAGTACATCAGATCGATCCACAGAAACTGATTTCATGACCTACCATCCTATCCACAGTCCAGTTTCTTGGATTAACTTTTTGGTCTGTGGGCTTTGTTTGTGCATTGAACAGTTTATAATATAATGCAGTAAGTAAACACAAACAAAGTATTAACGCCAAATAGGAATATCACTTTTATTCACAATCTTTATTTAGACACCATATCGTCTGAAATATGTTACATAAGCCTAACAAGATTGGCTTCACGGTCACCTATTCTAACACACCTCTCGCCAGATCCAAGATACAACCATCGTGTGCACGTGATTGCCATGGTTCTTGAAGTTTGAGGACTACTCCCATACTATCATAATCGGGAAAATCCAACCATACCGATCAAGCCTCAAAGGCTTCCATAGGATGAACCCCACGAGTCAGTTCAGTCAGCTCGATCCCATTCGACCAACCCACCAAGATCGTATAGGCGTCCCACGCCTGTCACCGATGAAAGACGACACTCATCCAATGAATACGATTCTTGGTGCAAGTCTCTATAGGACTCTCAATGCCCTATCTTGATGTCCTCAACTTGGAACGTTTCAGACCCAACCCTTTATCAATTGATTTTATAACCAACATCCAATGTGTGGCCCCCCCCAACTGCATGAGTTGTTAATCATGGTTTGTGGGTTTTTTGTCGTGATATATGTAAAACAGTATTTAACATATGGACATCAGCACAACAAAGAAAGTACCAATGGTAATGAACACCCATTTTATTCATTACATAGTATTACATTACATCAAGTTGTCAAATAGGTTACAAAATACCAAACCTATTAGCTTTCTGGTCACCTATTCTAATAATTAAATTTTAAACCCTTGATTTTTTTTTTATAAATTTCAGATCAATGATTAAGATTAATGATTTGATCTAATAGCTCTTGTATAATCAATAAAGATCCAACAATCATTAAATAATAATAAATATATAATAAATAAGGACATAACGATCATTTAGCAAAAAAATCAACACTGTTAGTGATTTTTAACAGAGAAGGACGACTAAGTTACATTAAGAAAAATAGAAAATAATTTTTAATCTATTATATAAAGGGGTTTTTAACTGAGTTTTCAAAACACATGGGGTTATGCATTTTAACCGTTTTTTATGGTAATTTGGTAGATTCATGATTCTCCAATCATATTCCCTATGATTTTATATGTTGCTTATGTACTAAATATGCTAAAGTAGACCAACGATTACTGCACATGATATCAAGACCTTTTTTCACCAACTAAACTAGTCTCATACTATTTCAATGATGAGAACATGCTGTGATTACCAATAATTTCACCATCACTCAATATACCCTATCATTAATTTATTTCTTTTCTTTTAATGTAAATGATTTAGAAGCCTAAGGAAATTAGAGAGTTCAGTTAATCTAGCTTAAGCTTTTAATTAGTTTGAAATCAAGACAAATTGGTTCCAATATCAATGTCTGAAACAGGAGGTCATTGCGACCAAAAATTAAAAAGTAAAAAGAGAAAAATAAAGAGCAACATATATATATATATATATAATAATGAGATGATGGAAACTATACGAAACCAAACAGTATCGAGATATATCGGATGATTGTTGGATCGACAATCTTGTAATTCGGATGGGGCAGAGCCGTTAATCTTAAGTCGTTTTCCATGTCTGCGGCAATAAATTTTCCTCCAGTACCAGGGTACATAACTCATGTAGCTCCTCAATGTACCCACACCCACATATCTATATACACACGCATTCACCTAAAAAATATTTGTAATTCTTTTCATTACCACTGCACCAAAAGAAAGTATAAGAAAACGACTCAATATTAGTTACGAAAAAAAATTTGATGTTGAAATTATCGTAAAATTAATTAGCAAATAAAATTTTTGTTGTTAATAAAAAGACGAAAATCCCTTTGTAATAAATAAATAAGCAAAGAAAAAAAATCCTGTGTAAAAATTTAAATAGGCAAAATACCCTTGGAGTTGGATTTTGGTACACGAGCCAATGGTGCACGGATTTTTTGTTTTTGATATACAAAACGAAAAAATTGCCCTTATTTATGAGCCGTTAGATATTATTTTATATGAATCAACGGTCTATATTTAAGTAATACAAATCAAAAGCCCAAATTTTTCAAGCTAAAACCGAAATGTTCAGATTTAACTCAACAAATTTATGGTTTATATTTTCTTTGATCAAAATGACTGGCCATTTAATTTGAATCAATGATTTTGAATTAAAATATATATATAAATATATAATGAAAATTATATATATGTAATATATATACATACAATTAAAATATATATTTCTATACATATATATAAAGATATGTCTATATATAGAGAGAGAGAGAAGTGGTCGCCAATGGAATGAGGCGGCGCTGAGGAAGGGGAGGCGAGGGGCTGTGGGGAAAGGGGAGGAGGATCTGGAGAGGGGAGGAGCATTGGAAGAGAGGAGCGGGAGAGGGGAGGGAAAGGTATTGTTTTAACTTTTTTTTGGTTTACATATTAAATTGGATTAAATACGCTAACGAGGCCTAATTCAATTGACGAAATTGAGGCCCCATAATTTTTAAAAATCATGGGTTCAAACCTCTTAATAGGTATTGTTTGTTGTTGTAATAGTTAAATATTAGTTTATATGATATAGTTGATATGATTGTTGTATTTATTTCTGTTCAATATTGATACCGATAGGGCTGATTGTAATAACTTTATTTCAATTAATAAAGTTCATCGCTTCCAACTCAAAAAGAAAAATTAGATTAAATACATTTTACACAGTTAAAGTATAGCATCCTCATTAATAACCCCTCTAAACTAAATAAATCTTCAATTACCCCCTATTTTTGAGATAATCCTTTAAAGTAAATGAAAATAGACAAAAACATAGTTGACTATATATTAATAATATAATACATTCACTTTAATGCCCTCTATAATTAAATATATCAATCAATTTAAAAATTTTATTCAACTACGATGTTTATAAATTATAATCGATCAGTATAAATTACTTAAATATAAAACAATTATTCTAAATTTAAGTGTATAAAATAGTCGTATTGATTTAGCAAAAAATTATAAATATCAATAATTTTAAATTAATAAATAAAAATGCATTTTTGGATATTAAAATTTTACTTGAAGGTATTTTAAGGCATAGGCTCTGGCAATACCCAAAAAATCATTACAATAATTATGTGTTTGAGTCTGAATTTAATGTAGAAATATTAGAAACGAGTCTGGGTAATAACTAATAAAATTGGTCTAGTCTAGCTATTGTCCATCAACGGACAGGCGTAACGTGTCGAACCTAGGATTAGATTAAGGGGTGAAATAGAATTACTACTTGAAAAAAAAATTACCTCATTAACCGCACATTACCTCATTTCACATTTTGGTGCCAAAATAGTAGGCTCGGCGACAACTTACAATATTTTTGTCATTAACATTATACCTAGTGTAATGCCCGAATACAAGTTTACATTACAAAAAAATGCGGAAATTGGAAGGGAGATAGTCGACCGTTCCAATGACCGTTCCTAAATAGGAACGGTAAGTGAAACTATTGTGGAACGGAAAACCGTTGATGACGTCACTTTCGAGTTAATGGATGTACAAACGAATAGGAACGGCACGACCTTTCCTATATATGTGCCAACATATATGTGCCAATATGTAAACCTATTACCGTTCTTAAAAAGGACCGGATATATTTTGGTATTCCATTTGGAACACATGTGTGAAAGTTGGAACGGTTTCTCCACCTAGAACACTGACCATTCCTTTATGTGTTCCAAACACCAGTTCTATTTGGATCAGTTGCTTGACCGTTCCAATATGTAGTGCTATATGAGACTCTTTTACGCCATGAGCAAAAATGTAATGCAATGAGTGTTCCAAATTGTGGGTATATAGGAAATGCAATATTATTACAATTACCGTTTTCAATTGTGCTCCAGGTAGGAACGGTCGTATTTTGTGTGCCACATACCGTTCCTAATATGCCCTAACGGCTATATTACAACAGTACCCGTGCCTGAGACTGTTCTTAGCTTGAATAACGGTTATATATCAACGGCTAGTTTTGTGTTCCAAATAATATTCCAATACCCATTCCAATATTTTCTATATATATGTCCCCCTTGTTTTTCATTGTTCTTATAATTATTCTCCAACTCATTTTGTTGTAACTCCCCCCGTTGATTCATTATACGGAAAATTGAACATATCAATTACTTGCGCAAATTTTGCATTGATATTGATAGGTGTTTTGCTCAGGTAAGTATGCAAAATTCTGTAATTGTTATATATATATATAATATATTCTCGTCATTTAATTACGTACTGTTGTGAATTATATTATACGTAGGACCAATCATGTTAAGACAGTTAAGGAAATGGATGTATGATCAAAACGTCTTGTGTGTGATGCCGGAGTTTGAGGACGGTGTTACAACATTTTTAGGATGGGCCCAGTTTCAGCGTACATATACGGACGGGGACAAGATTAAGTGTCCATATCGGAAGTGCAAAAATGAACGATTTAAAACACCAGACGAGGTAAAATTTTGATTTGTGTATGAAAGGGTTTATGCCAGGAATATTTTGAAGCATTGACAGAGCGCCCTGTGCAGCAGCAGCAAACGCCACCTGTTTAGGAGGAGGGTAGTTCACATTGGGGTGATGCGGCTTAGGATGGTATTCGATGCCGCTAGGCCGTCTTTCTGGGAGCCGTCTTCGTACAACCAGGAGGGATCGGCTGATGATGGTACTCGGTATTGTCCATTTGATGTGGGTCCTAGTTCATATTAAGATTCGGGGCCCTACGATTATGTGTCTGGCTTGTCAGACCGTTCTTTTGATGTAGTTCATGCTGCGGACCAATCATTGTGGAACGGCTGCGCCACCTCTCAGTTGATGTCAATTGCCTCTTTGGTGAATATCAAGGCCGAAGGGGATTTTTTCGAGCATACATTTGATCGGTTATGCCAGTGGGCTAATACTATAATGCCCCGCGATCACACTTTTCCCGCCGATTATTACAATACGAAGAAATTGATAAGAGAATTGGGTTTACCAGTTCAGAAGATTGATGCTTGCAAAAATGGTTGCATGTTGTACTGAAAGGACGATATTGATTTGGAATATTGCAAAGTCTGTGGAGACGCTAGGTACAAGCACACCAGGGACAGAAATCCTAAACGCAAGAAGTACCCGTATGCCATTCTTAGGTATCTATCGCTTACCCCTCGGCTGCAGAGGTTGTATGCGTCGGAGGCCACAACAGACCATATGACTTGGCATGCGAGTCATCAGACGAAAGAAGGATCCATGTGTCATCCGTCCGATGCAGAGGCTTGGAAGCATTTTGACCGGACGTATCCTGATTTTGCAGCTGAGCCTCGTAATGTTAGACTTGGATTATGCACGGATAGGTTTACACCGCACGACCACTATAGTAAAACTTACTCATGTTGGCCCGTGATACTTACACCGTACAATCTCTCACCGGGAATGTGCCTGAAGTCTGAGTATATGTTCCTAACGATGGTGATCCCTAGCCCATCGAATTCGAAATGTCTTATTGATGTCTACTTGGAACCGTTGATTGAGGAGTTACAGAATTTATGTCATGTAGGGTGTACGTACGCACAATACTATGACAAACCAGACATTCATGATACATGTCGCATTGATGTGGACAATGAACGACCTTCCTACTTATGGGATGGCGTCTGGATGGAGTACCGCCGGTGTTATGGGGTGTCCAGTTTGTATGGAGGACACACAGGCATTCTTTTACAGCACGATCGGAAGGCATGCTATTTTGACTGCCACAGGCAGTTCCTACCACCGGATCATCCTTATCGCAGGAACAAGAAAGCCTTTACTAAAAATCGAATCGAGAGAAAGGTTGCATGTCGAGGGTGACTGGAGAACAGATCCGAACCCGTGTCGATGCGTTTAGTGTGGCAGTCGAACAACCGTTGAGTGAACCGGAAGGCTACGGTGTCGACCATAAGTGGACAAAGAAAAGCATTTTCTGGGAGCTTGAATACTGGGGAGCGCATTTGATTCGACGCAATCTTGATGTCATGAATATTGAGAAGAATGTGTTCGATAATATATTCAATACTGTGATGGACATCAAGGAGAAAATGAAGGACAATCTAAATGCACGGAAGGATCTTACGATCATATGTAATCGGCTGGAGCTTGAGGTGGACGAAAGAAGATTGAACGTGATGCCCATAGCGGTATATACACTGACGAAGGAGCAAAAGAAGAAGATATGAGTGGATTCATTGTCTTAGATTTCCTGATGGGTATGCCTCTAACTTGGCCCGTTGTTTCGACATGAAGGAGTTAAGGATGCACGGCATGAAGAGCCATGATTGTCATGTATTCATGCAGAAGTTGATTCCGGTTGCCTTCCGTAAAATGCTTCCAAAAAACGTGTGGGGGGCCTTGACTGAAGTGAGCCTTCTATTCCAAATCCTATGCTCAACAACACTAGATGTGGCCAAGGTAAAAGAATTGGAGGATAGTGTAGCCGTTATGCTGTGCAACCTCGAGAAAATATTTCCTCCTTCTTTTTTCGACTCAATGGAGCATCTAATTGTTCACCTTCCATATGAGGCGCGCTTTGGGGGGCCCATGCAATACAGGTGGATGTACCCATTTCGGAGGTAATTAATTAACTATTGTTAAATATATTATTTTTAAGTAGCAATTAGATTGCAACTTAATAAATACTCGTATGAATAGATTCCTACGCAATTTGAAAAAAAAGGTGAAAAACAAAGCACACGTCGAGGCGTCAATTGTAGAGGCGTATATTGTCAAAGAAATCGGGCTTTTCTCCTCTCATTACTGAAGGACAAGCGGACCCGCCCGTGAGCGCGAGCGGAAGTGAGAAAGCGAGAAAAGTGCGTAAATTTAAATCTAATTTAAATAAACGAATCCCAAGGGGTGTACCCTTGGGTGCTCAACCGGGCGTTCGTTGTAGAATGTGTAAATATTGGAAACATATATTTAAACACATAGGGCATAGATGTATATTAAATCAATCAAAGTGTAGTAAAAACCATTACCTTTGATTGTGTTACCTTTGATTGTTTAGCGTATGCTCCCGGATACTAGCGTTGTTCCTTATCCGGAATGCTCACGAAATCCAAATGTATGGATTCTCCAAAGGTGATCCACACCACACCGGAAGAAACACACGTTCTTCTTGCTAGAAAAGAACGGGTTTAAGAAGGAATCGGTTTAAGAGAAGAACACTATGAATTAGTGCTCTCTTAAAATTACTTTGTTCTTCTTCTTGATTCAAAATCAAGTGAAGAACACAAGTGTGAGAGAAGGAGAGAGGCCGAGAGTTGAGAGAGAGGAGAGGGGTTTTTTGTCTTCTCTTTTTTCCTAGAAAAAAAATGAATAATAAATCACTAATGCTTGGTGTTGTATATTCTAATATATATACATAATTAATGTGATTATTGGAATGTGTCTAGGTTCATCCAAGGATGTCTAGATTCATTCCAATCAATCACCATCAATTCTTCAATCAAGCCTACCAAAATTTATGGTATGATCAAATCATACCAAAAGGGAAGAGCTTGATTGGAGTTGATTTGTCTCTTTCCAAAAGAGATAAGTCAACATACCACCTAGCATGAAACATGGCTAATTTTGCTTCCTCCAAGAGAGCATGTCGGCCATGTTTAAATAAGGGAAGAAGTCCAACTTCTTCATATTCCAAAATAGGGATTATTTCTCCTCTTGAGTATATTCAACGGACCGGGTTTTATCGTAATCCTATTACGATGAACCCAACATTAAATCCAATTTAATGTCCATTTAAATAATTCTCGTTGATCTTTTAATCCAATTAAAAGATCCAACGTCTCAACGTCTCAACTTTCCATATTTAATCGAAAATCCAATTTACCGATTAAACGAAAGCCCGATACAATATCGGCCCGTCCATCCAATGAACTTTCCTTTAAGTAATCCAATTACTTATTTTATCCTTCGAGATTGACTCCAAGTCGATCTCTCAACCTCCTCGGTGATTTGTGTGTGACCTTTTAGGTTCACCCTTAGCTAAACTTGGGCCCGTGTCCCATAAGGGCCGTTACCATGGGTGGCCGTCTAGCAACGGTCCATGGCACTAGAGACTAGCTGAATTGGCGTGAACATTTAGGCGCTGATTCCGTACAGGTACGATCCTTCCGTTTACCATCTCCTGGCCTTAGTCTAGGGTATGGAATTGGGCATCAGTTCCCATCCTTGACTAGGCATCTATGCTTAATACTCGAGACCACGTATTCTTCATTGCGTCGACACAGGAAACCATTCCCTGTTCGACCAACCACTGTGGCCACAGCTTCAAACAGCATGAACGTGTCTCCGAGTGCATAGGAGATACTTCTGTCACATACTGACAGGGGACGGATCCTCTTCTTGGAATCCACCGTCCTCACTACACATTCCGATTGCACTGGAAAAGGCTTATGATAATCATCTTACAGAATGATTACCTCTCGCCAGATCCAAGATACAGCCATCATGTGCACGTGACAGCCATGATCCATCAAGTCTGAGGATTATTCCCGTACTATCGGAACCAGGGAAAACCAATCATACCGACCAAGCCTCCAAGGTTTCCATATGATGATCTCCCCGAGTCAGTCCAGTCGGCTCGACCCCAGTCGACCAACCCATCAAGATCGTGTAGGCGTCCCACGCCTGTCGCCGATGAAATACGACACTCATCCAATGAACACGACTCTTGACGCAAGTCTCAATAGGACTCTCGATGCACTGTCTCGAGGTCCTCGACGTGGAACGTTTTAGACCCAACTCTTAATCAGTTGGTTTCATGACCACCATCCAATACGTGGCCCAACTGCATGAGTTGTTATCCATGGTCTGTGGGCTTTGCTGCGATATAAGTTAAACACCATTTTAAACAAATGTGAAATGAGCGCAACAAAGTAAGCACCAGAAGTGATAAATACTCATTTTATTCATCACATAATAATATTACATTTACATGGAGTAGTATAATAGGTTACAAATCGCCAAACCTATTGGCTTTCTGGTCACCTATTCTAACAATCTCCCACTTGACCTAAAGCCAATCACCCATTGACCTCAAACCCATCTTATCCAGATGCTGAGTATGGGCAACTTGCGACATGGGCTTAGTAAGTGGATCTGCTATGTTTTCTGCGGAGCTGACTCGGTCCATCCGAACGTCACCCCTACTAACCATCTCTCGGAGCAGATGGTAGCGTCTAAGAATATGCTTGGATCGGTGATGAGATCTCGGTTCCTTTGCTTGCGATATAGCCCCGTTGTTATTGCAGAAGATAACCACTGGCTCAGCGATGCTAGGTACTACACCCAACTCTTGGATATAGCTCTTCATCCAAACCGCCTCCTTAGCAGCTTCCGAAGCTGATATGTATTTAGACTCTGTGGTGGAGTCCGTCGTGGTAGCCTGCTTGGAACTCTTCCAAGTGACCACGCCACCATTAAATCTGAACACATAACCAGACTGAGACTTGACATCATCGTCATCCGACTGGAAGCTAGCGTCGCTATAGCCTTCCAGTATCAACTCTCCACCGCCGTGGATCAAGAACATGTCCTTAGTCCTTTTCAACTACTTCAGGATAGTCTTGACTGCACTCCAGTGTGCCTCCCAGCAACGACTGATATCGACTTGTTACGCTCAAAGCGAAAGCCACACAGGTCTAGTGCACTGAACAGCATACTATATGCTTCCTACGACTGAAGCATAGGGGATGTCCAACATCCGTTTAAGCTCCTCATCAGTCTTAAGAGACTGCTCTTGGATAACTTAATTCCATGCCTCATAGGAAGGAATCCTCGTTTTGAGTTCTCCATCTTGAATCTCTTCAAGACTTTCTCAATATACGAGGACTAGGCCATTCCTAACATCCTTCTAGATCTATCCCTGTAGATCTGATGCCAAGGATGTAGGATGCCTCGCCCATATCCTTCATGGAAAATTGCGTTGACAACCAAGCTTTAGTGTACCTATCATCTTAGCATCATTCCTAATGAGCAAGATGTCATCCACGTAAAGCACCAGAAACACAACTAAGCTCCCACTGATCTTCTTGTATACATAAGGATCGGACTCGTTCTTGATGAAATCATATCCCCGTATAACTTCATAAAAACGTATGTTCCAGCTTCGGGAAGCTTGTTTGAGGCCATAGATGGACCTTTGGAGACGGCAGACCTTCTACTCTTCTTCAACAGTTGTGAAACCTTCCGGCTGATCCATATAGATCTCTTCCTCTACGAAACCGTTGAGGAAGGCCGTTTTTTCACGTCCATCTGCCATATTTCATAGTCATACCATGCTGCTATAGCAAGCAGTATCCGAATGGACTTGGCCATTGATACGGGCGAGTAGGTTTCCTCAAAATCGACCCCGGGTCGCTGAGTGTAACCTTTCACCACAAGCCTGGCTTTGAAGGTTGTAACCTCCCCATCAGCTCCAGGCTTACATTTGTAGACCCATTTACACCCTACGGGTTTTACCCCTTTGGGTGGGTCTACTAGGGTCCAAACATTGTTTGTACCCATCGAGTCCATCTCGGATTTCATGGCCTCAAGCCACTTGTTCGAATCGATGTCCAACATCGCTTCTCGGTATGTCTTTGGATCATTATCCAACTGACCAGTCAGGCCCAGAAATCTATACCTATCAGGTGCATGGGATACTCTGGCCGACCTACGGAGGACTGAAACAATATCAGTGGGAACTACTAGCTCAGATGTCACTGCCGCCTCATGGGGTACCTCACTTGACTCCTCAAGGAGTACCTCATCGCGTCGACTATCCGATGAAAAATCCTTTTCCAAGAACATTGCATTTCGCGAAACAAAAATCTTTTGCTCGGAGGGATCATAGAAATAATACCTCGTAGTTTCTTTCGGATAGCCGATGAACCTGCATAAACTAGACCTCGAGTCCAGTTTATCTCCCACTAATCTCTTGACATATGCGGGGCAACCCCACACTTTCAAATATTTGTAGGAGGCAGGCTTGTCATGCCATATCTCATATGGCGTCTGGGATACCTTTTTAGATGGCGCCAAGTTCAAAACTTTGGTCGTCGTCTCAAGAGCGTATCCCCAGAAGGAAAGGGGGAGTTCGGTAAAACTCATCATGGATCAGACCATGTCCAACAAGGTCCGATTCCTCCTTTCAGACACACCATTAAGCTGCGGTGTTCCAGGAGGGGTCTACTGAGAGAGAATCCCATTCTCTTTTAGATAATCAGTAAACTCACCACTCAAATACTCTCCACCTCGGTCCGACCGAAGGGCTTTGATCTTTCGACCGGTTTGGTTCTATGCGTTATTATGATCATCACATTTTCGTTTGTGTTCTGCAGTCATAATCCAATTAGACTGTTGAACACAAACATACCTGGGTTGGAGAGGAGTTGTGGGCACTTCCTCTTCCAATGCCCTTTCCCTTGGCAATGGATGCAGACATCATTTGCCTTGGACCGCTGAGAACCATGGGCCTTCCCTTTCCCTTTGCTCGGTCCAACCGCAGCAACAGGGATGCCCAGAGCGCGAGTAGGGGCCGCGACCGTCTTCCTTTTGCCCTTCTTCCTCTTTCAGCGTCCGGCCCTCTTGCCATTTGCCTTGGAGGTCGAAGCCTCTCCTATCAATACTGCCGGCGCCGACTTGTGGGTCGTTGCCTCGTATTGGACCAGCATGTTGATCAACTCATGAATAGACTTCTCAAGTTCGTTCATGTTGTAGTTTACAACAAACGAGTCATAGGATGGAGGAAGCGACTGGCGGATCACGTCACTGTACGTGTCATTGTTAAGCCCAGCTTTAAAATCATCGAGTTTCTCCACTAGGGAGAGCATCTTGACCCCATGACTTTGTACAGACGCTCCTTCACCAAGCTTAGTGCCAAAGAATGCTTTTGTGGCGGCATATCTAATATGCCTATCCAGAACCGCATAAACCTCGTTCATGCGGAGCATTATGGCAGAGACGTTATCCATCCTCTCATACTGCTTTTGGATGTCGTTAGACATCGAAGCTAGTATGATACTGCATACTTTTCGGTTGTCCTCATGCCACTTCTCGAACGTCAAACGTTCTTCAGGCGTGCACCCTCCGGTAAGTCGCTCGGTGGCGGTTCGTTCGAGACGTAGCCTTGGTTCTCGAAACCGAGGACAATCAGGTTTCTCACCCAGTCCGAGTAGTTCGTTCCGTTGAATTTGTTAGTCTCGAGAATCATGGTTAATGGGTTCTTAGACATATCTGCATTAATGAAAATGTAAAGCAGAAATTAGTAGATAATAGTAATATTATTGTTCAGGTTGAAGACTTGGTATTTTAGTCTTTAAGCCTCCCACTATTTATACGAAAGTCCGCCACTCTCAAGCGGAGTTTCGGGAAACCATTTTCTAGTGGGCTTGGGATCCACAAACGTAATCTCCATGCCCCGCTTTTACGATTCACATGAAAAAGACCTCGTGGGAGATATCCAATATCATTCTCATCCAATGAGATTCCCAAGATATTTTGCCTCACCTATTCGCATGGTTCCGAGGACTCCAAGCGAACCATGTTACTCAGTGTTGTGCCCGACCCATCCACCAAATCATGCCTCAAACTGTCGCCCCCCACGACTCGTGAGACAGGGAAACAGCGAGCGCAGTCTTTTTTGTTCACAACAATGGTGCAGCTTTCCCTTAGTCCAAGTGTGCCACGACTCGTGAGACCACACTTGGGTAGTGGCAGCTTCCTCACCACATTGCTGTGGATGGAAGGCTCGGACAGATCAAAATATCATTTTGATCCAAGTCCGTTCTGGGCCCAATATTTAATTTGGTCCAACCAAATGAGAGTTTGTGTATGACCGAGACCTCATCACATTATGGTGTTTTAGCATGCATAAGTATCCAATATTTAAAGCGATAAATAAATACGCTGCATGCGTAAAACATAGCATACCCTTGTTAGGATGATCACAAGCCGAACCTATTCGACCCACTGAGCCCGCAGTGAGTCTATGGTCTATCTAGGTTGGTCCTAAATTATTACAATAATAATATACCCATTGTCATTCCAGTGGGCCTTGTAGTGCTTCTTGTTTCACGCCTTGATGCTTCTCCTTGGGGTCTCCGACTCCAATTGCTTGTTAAAATTAAAACCTCACCAATCCTATCTACTCTCATTACAACTGAAAGTAATACATTGGTAATAAAGAAAACAAGCCTTAACATCATGAGGCTGAAAATACAGGAGATGATAGTCCTAAAAACAAGAGGCACGCAGGCCCCACCCAACAGAAAATAAATGATCATACATTCATCCAATTGATTCCATCAACTCACATAACACAATTATTCCAAATAATCATGCATGAAAAACCAATGGATATTCCAAATACCCATGTGATGCCCAACATCACAAAAGCATAAACATATAAATAATATGCAAAATTTAAATTTCAAATTTAATGGACATTTTAAACAATGCATCCATTGCATGTATTAATCCCAAATTAATTAAGCAAATTTAATTCAAGGAATAATCCAATTATTCCAAAATCAAAAATGCAAAATTAACATATTTTCAGAATATTGTGCAGAAAATCAAATTTTTCGAAACAAGGCGAAAAAACGACACAAAACAGCCCAGCCGTTGTGCCGGCCGGCCACCCGCCTGTGCGCTGCGTCCGCGCGCATGGCTCGCGCGTGCAGGCACCCGCCTGCCCGCGGCCGCTGCTGTCTGAACCCAATTTTTTTTTTTCAAATACTGTTTCAGCACAATAACAGTAAAATTTATCTGAAAATAAGCATGCAATTTTTAGATCCAATCTAATAAAATTAAGCATGCCAAAAGTCCATTAAATCCAAACAATTGAATCATCATATTATTCATATATTTATATAATTTAACATGCCAATAAAGCCATTAAAAGCAAGTAGATCATGCCAAACACATAGATCTATACCCCTTACATCGAACCGGGCTCTGATACCACTTGAAGGACAAGCGGATCCGCCCGGGAGCGCGAGCGGAAGCGACAAAGTGAGAAAAGTGCGTAAATTTAAATCTAATTTGAATAAACGAATCCCAAGGGGTGTACCCTTGGGTGCTCAACCGGGAGTTCGATGTAGAATGTGTAAATATTGGAAACATATATTTAAACACATAGGGCATAGATGTATATTAAATCAATCAAAGCGTTGTAAAACCGTTACCTTTGATGTTTAGCGTATGCTCCCGGCTACTAGCGTCGTTCCTTCTCCGGAGTGCTCACGAAATCCAAACGTATGGATTCTCCGAAGGTGATCCACACCACACCGGAAGAAACACACGTTCTTCTTGCTAGAAAAGAACGGGTTTAAGAAGGAATCGATTTACGAAAAGAACACTATGAATTAGTGCTCTCTTAAACTTACTTTGTTCTTCTTCTTGATTCAAAATCAAGTGAAGAACACAAGGGTGAGAGAGGGAGAGAGGCCGAGAGTTGAGAGAGAGGAGAGGGATTTTTGTCTTCTCTTTTTTCTAGAAAAAGATGAATAATGAATCACTTATGCTTGGTGTTGTATATTCTAATATATATACATAATTAATGTGATTATTGGAATGTGTCTAGGTTCATCCAAGGATGTCTAGATTCATTCCAATCAATCACCATCAATTCTTCAATCAAGCCTACCAAAATTTATGGTATGATCAGATCATACCAAAAGGGAAGAGCTTGATTGGAGTTGATTTGTCTCTTTCCAAAAGAAATAAGTCAACATACCACCTAGCATGAAACATGGCTGATTTTACTTCCTCCAAGAGAGTATGTCGGCCATGTTTAAATAAGGGAAGAAGTCCAACCTCTGCCTATTCCAAAATAGGAATTATTTCTCCTCTCGATAAATTTAACGGACCGGGTTTTATCGTAATCCAATTAAGATGAACCCAACATTAAATACAATTTATTGTCCATTTAAATTATTCCCGTTGATCTTTTAATCCAATTAAAAGATCCAACGTCTCAACTTTCCATATTTAATCGAAAATCCAATTTACCGATTAAACGAAAGCCCGATACAATATCGGCCCGTCCATCCAATGGACTTTCCCTTAAGTAATCTAATTACTTATTTTATCCTTCGAGATTGACTCCAAGTCGATCTCTCAGCCTCCTCGGTGATTTTTGTGTGACCCTTTAGGTTCACCCTCAGCTAGACTTGGGCCCGTGTCCCACAAGGGCCCGTTACCATGGGTGGTCGTCTAGCAACGGTTCATAGCACTAGAGACTAGGTCAATTGAGGTGAACATTTAGGCGCCGATTCCGTACGGGTACGATCCTTCCGTCTACCGTCTCCCGGCCTTAGTCTAGGGTATGGAATTGGGCGTCGGCTCCAATCCTTGACTAGGCATCTATGCTTAATACTTGAGACCACGTATGCTTCATTGCGTCGACACAGGAAACCATTCCCTGTTCGACCAACCACTGTGGCCAAAGCTTCAAACAGCATGAACGTGTCTCCGAGTGCATAGGAGATACCTCCGTCACATACTGACAGGGGACACGACACTCATCCAATGAACACGACTTTTGATGCAAGTCTCAATAGGACTCTCGATGCCCTGTCTCGAGGTCCTCGACTTGGAACGTTTCAGACCCAACTCGTAATCAGTTGGTTTCATGACCACCATCCAATGCGTGGCCCAACTGCACGAGTTGTTATCCATGGTCTATGGGCTTTGTTGCGATATAAGTTAAAACACCGTTTTAACAAATGTGAAATGAGCACAACAAAGTAAGCACCAGAAGTGATAAATACTCATTTTATTCATCACATAATAATATTACATTTACATCGAGTTGTATAATAGGTTACAAATCGCCAAACCTATTGGCTTTCTGGTCACATATTCTAACGACTACTTTGAACCGCACATCCTCTGCAAGCGAAGCAGACCCGGTCGAAACGATTATCTTCCGAGCAACGCCGATCGAATAGTACGGTCCATTTTTTAATTACCCAGGCCGAGCAAGTGGAGCCTCAAAGAAAAGATGGCTGAGCGGTGAGGAACTTCATGTTATCGAGACATAAGTCTTGTGTAATTGTTAAGTTGTTGCACCGTACTACGAGTAAGTGTCTTATACAAACCTAATTATCGCAAGCCTTCATTTCAGTTTCAATTACATGTATATTTATAACTATCAGTTTTACTGTAACAGGTCATTCTTGAATGAACTGTTCGAGCAACACAATTCGGAGGACCCGATAATTGATCAACTAGTGGTAACACAATTCAAGGATTGGTTCAAGCGTCGCGTAAGTTTCACTTTCTTGAAGTGCATGCGATCTACTCATTAATTTATAATCCAATTATTTCAATTGTTATATGATGAATTGTAGGTGAAACCCGAATTGAACCACACAAACAACGAATTATTGAAGTTGCATTATTGGGGCCCTAGAGCAGAAGTGACGGCATACCCGTCTTACTTTGTCAATGTCTTCAATTTCCACACTGAACGTCACAATGTTGGGAAGTCAACAATGAATTGTGGTGTTTGTGTGAAAAGCTCATCATATACAGACACGAATTCTAACTTCTACGGAATTTTGGAAGAGATAATTCAGCTAGATTACCCACTAATTCCAAACATGCACATTGTACTGTTCAATTATCGTTGGGTCGATCCGGTCAGAAGCATGAAGATACACCCTCGTTATCACGTCGTTGATGTCAAGTTCAAAAAGCTCTACCAAAAGAATGAACCATTCATACTGACTCAACAAGCAATATAAGTCTACTACGCGGATTACCTGAGCATGAAGAGAGATAAAGTCGACTGAAAAACTGTTTGCAAAATCAAGGCTCGAAGAATAATCGACGACTCGTGTTGGACCGAGGTCCCCTATCAAATGGATGAAGTCGTACCTAATCCAGATGTCGTAATATATAACCAAACCTTTGAACTGCATGACCCAACAGGAATATAGTTGGTCGTTGACCATGGAGCAGGGACATCGTGCTCGCCAGACAGTGAATCCGAAGATGAAGATAGCTTTGACGAGGCTGAGTCCGATGAAGAGACTTATTGAATTTTCTAATTTTTTATTAACCTTATTGTAAAAATTATATTAGATATATGTATTATTAAGAAATTGGAATAAAATTTAAAAATTGGAATGGACATTATGTACTATGACCGTTCCTAATACAGGTACAACTTTTTGAATAGGCGCCAAACAAAAATAAAAATTGGAAAATTTGAATTAGGAATGGTCGTAATTTCCTACGACCGTTCCTATTTCAGGTACATTTTTTTAAAATATGGCGGCAACTTAAAAAAAATTAAGGGAAATTTGAATTCGGAATGGTCAGTGAAAACCTATGACCATTCCTAATCTAGGTACAGTTTTCAATGGCACCTACTGGAAAAATGGCTCCAAGTTTGAATTAGGAACGGTCATACCAATTGGCCGACCGATCCTAACTGAGGTCCAATATTTTGTTTTGGCGCTCAACGAAAAATTGGTGGGAAATAAACTTTTGGAGCGGTTAGTTTGTAGACGACCGTTCCTAGGGGAAATTGCTACAACCCATTCCTAAGACAATGACGACCGTTCCAAATTTGGTTACTATAATGTGTATTTTGTCTAATTTGAACGATATCTCAACATCCGTGAGCCGGATGGACACCATTTTTGAACACATACAAGATTATGGATATGAATTGACATCCAACGGTCTGATTTTCAATCAGCAACCCAGATTTAAGGATGCATCTGGTTTTCTTACGATGAATACTGATCAGATACGATATCTCGAGATCCACACACCAAAATTTTTCAAAACTACATTCAATTGTATTCTTTTGTGTGTTATATCATATCTAACGGTCTGATTGAAATTTTGACGGTCTGATTATGCCGTGCAGTACAACAATATAGGATGCTAGTTACATCTGTGAAATACAATCAAACATAAAATTTACAAATATACTTCATATTGTGAACGTGTGTCTATATTGCAGAAATTACTATGTAATTTTAAATTTTTTAAATATCCAATTGTGTACCTTTATTCAATCATATGCGTGTTCAGAACGTGTTTTTCTTAATTTATATATATTATCTACGAAGATCCAAAAAAAAGTTGCAGTACATATAGGAACGGTCACTAGTGGAAATAGGAACGGTCATCGTTTACAGATCTGCATACGGCGTCGTATTGTTTGGTAGGAACAGTTATAGTAACACTTTGACTATTAATGAATCGTTCCTATGAAGTACTATATCAATAAATAGTCCTGTAAACGGCGTCGTTTTAATATCAATACGACGTTGTTTTTTCTTTTAGAATCGGTAGTAGGAAAGGTTAGGTCTAAAGAAGACCGTTCCAAACTTATAATATAATACAACACTTGACAGATTTTTTCCCCCATTTCTGCAATCCCTCTCCCTCTCTCACTGTCTCTCTCGTCTCCACCATCCGCCATCGCCTCCATCAACGTCACCACCGTCTGTAGCCACCATTCCCGTCGCCACCATCCCCAGTCGCCACCATCCGCCGCCGTCACCATCCGCCGCCGCCACCTACCAAGTAGGGTTTCAGAAAACCCTTTACCCTATTTTTTTGTTTTCTTTTTTTTGTGATTTTTCATTTTATGTAATATTATGCCTTGTTTGGGATTCTGTAATTTTTTGTAATATTAGGACTTGTTTGGGCATTTTCTGTAATTTTGAAAATTTATGTAATTATTGTATAATTTTTTGTATTTTTCTGTAAATTTTCTGGATTTTTCTGTAATTTTTTAGGGAACTTTCTGTAATATAAATGTTAATGGATACAATATTAATTTCTGTAAATTTTGTTAATTTATGTGATTTTGTGTTAATTTCTGTTAATTTTTCTGCAATTTCTGTAAATTATTTGAAATATAGGATAATTATTAAATTTGGTGAAATTACATAATAAATTTCATGTAATGCTTATATAATTTTGGTCAATTTTCTACAATTTCATCAAATTTAGGTAATTTAGTGTACTTTATGAAAATTTTGATCATTTTCTGTATTTTACATAAATTTGGGTAATTTTCTGTAATTTCTGAAATTTTTTATAATTTTCTGAGATTTATGAAAATTGTGGGTAATTTTCTGTAATTTGAGAAAATTTTGGTAATTTTCTGAAATTTATGTAAATTGGGGTAATTTTCTGTAATTTGTTAAAATTTTATAATTTTATAAAATTTATGAAAATTGGGGTAATTTTCTGTAATTTGTCAAAAATTTATTAATTTTCTGTATTTTAAGAAAATTTTTGTAATTTTCTGTAATTTGTGAAAAATTTGTTGATTTTCTGAAATTTATGAAATTTTGGGTAATTTTCTATAATATTTTGTGAGGATATAGGCAAATATTGCTATTTGGTATAAATATATAGGAAAATAGAAGGATTTAGTGTAATTTTAGGGTAAAATTATGGTATTTAGTATAAATATGTAGAAAAATAGAAGGATTTCGTGCAATTTTAGGAAAAAAATTTGGGATTTAGTATAAACATATAGGAAAATAGAAGGATTTAGTGTAATTAAGCGTCAATTTTGGGTTTTAGTATATATTTTAGAAAATAATTTTAGTATTTAGTAAACATTATAGAAAAAATTTCAAAAACAAAATTGGGATTCATTATCCATTTATTAGATTAATTTTGGGACTTAGTATACAATTTTAGGATTTAGTTTGCATAATTATTTTAAAAAATTATAAAAATTATCATTGTTCAAATAAATTGATACTTCACATGTATTTTTAAAATTCATACGACTAATATTTTTTCAAAAAATTATAGACCATGTCTAGTCGGGATTTCCCACCTCGAGGAGGTGGACGTGGCCGCGGTCGCAGCTCACCGGCCATACCACCGGCTGGTGCTGCTTCCCAGGATGGGGAAGCAGTGTAACGACCACCACCACCTTCACCACCACCGGCAGAGCAGGCACCGGCAGCACCTGCGCCGGATCAGCAGCAGCCCGGTCTGTCTAGCACTGCACCCGTCGAGGAGGGTGGCGGACCATCCACTACCGCACCGGTGGTAGATCCGGCCCGTCCATGGGCTGCCCCACCACACACCACCCCCACCGGCCCCACCACTTCTGCCACCATCCGCGCGCGCCAGTACATCACATTCGCCGACGTGAGGTATATTTACATTTTTTTAAAATTTTTTTTGTAATTTAAATTATTATTTTAATCTCACACTAATTATTATATAAGTTCAGGAGGGATCGGAAGGTACACGAGCGCATCAACGCGGTGGTGCGAGAACACTATGCCCCACCTTGGGGCAGTTTGCGCAAGGTCCTGCCCAGAGGACCAGCATTTCTGGTTTGAGAGCCTGAAGGTAAGGTTAATTTCAATTATTAATTAAATTTTTATTTTAATATTTTAACAATTTCAGTTCATATATATATATATTTTAATACAGACGACGTACTGGTGGGACTGTGACGACGAGGCGATGTTCAAGATCTTCCACATCTGGGCAGGGAAGTTCCTCTAGAAGAAGTTCATCCTCGCTAGACAGTCCTTGCAGAAGCCTCTATGGTTTGCGAACGAGGTTTGGTGGCAGCTCCTCCTGTACTGGGAGTCCCTGGAGTTCAAGGAGGAGTGCGCGAAGAACAAGGCGAACAGGTCCGCCAACCCAGCCGCATCCGCTACTGTGTACCGCGGGGGTTCTGTCTCCGTCGGTATGCACAAGCGGAAGATGGTAAGATGTTTAATGTTATTTAAAGGTATTTATTATTATTAAAATAAAATTGTAATAACTGTTTCCCATTTCTTTTTACAGGAGGAGCAGCTCGGCCGGCCAGTGAAGCAGATGGAGTTATTCTCCAGATGCTACAATAAAAAGACCGACGGCGACTGGAGCAGGCCAAGGGCAGCGGAGGTGGCGGTAAGTTGTACATTTCATATTCTAATTTATTTTTTTTAATTTTTGAAAATATTCTAACTTTTTCTAACTATTTTTTGTAAGAGACGTTCCAGAAGATGCTGGAGGATCACCAGTCTCAGGCCACGGCTAATCCGGGGATGCTCCGGCCGAATTAGAGGGCTCGATGGCGCAGACCGAGCAGGAGATGTGGCTGGCTGCGGTCGGGGGCAAGAACAAGGGCCGAATATTCGACCTTTTTTTTGAGGCCCATGGTCTTAGCCAGACCGTTACCTCGCCATCACCACCGCCAGTGCCTTCGTCAAACCGGGAGGGTCGGATGGTTCGCCTCGAGGAGATGATGGTGGACATGATGGGCATGATGAAGGCCCTGCAGACCAGTCACTCCGGCGCCGGCCCGTCACGGCCTCCTAGAGACCCCCCTCCCAGATGTTGACGAGATGGACGAGGACGAGGACGAGGGGGACGAGGAGTAGATTTAGAACTTTTTATTTAATTTTTGTAATTAAATTGGATAATATTCTTATTTAATATAATTTTTATTTCTAAATTATGTATTTTTTCATATTTAAATAATAATTATAAAATCAAATTCAAAAAGTATTATTAATAATTTAATATATATTTTAATGATAATATTAGCATAAAAAAAATAATTCGTTATTTAGGGACGGTACTTTCGATGGTCATGGAGCGTTTACAAACCGTTCTAATGTGTGACTGTTTAGAAGAAGTGATCGTTCCTATTATCGGGTAAACAACCATTTCAAATTTATATAACAACCGTTACTAAACGTGGGTAAAAACGAATTCCAAATTATGGATAGACCGGTCCTACATGTATTCCAAATTCAATGCTTTCATGGTTAGGTTTGCGTTCTAAATACAATACCAAAAACCGGTCCAATATCGTATTCCAAATTAGGAGTACAAAATCCATTCCCAAGGACCGTGTCAAAATGTATTCCACTGACCGTTCCTAACTTGCAAACACGAACGTTCCAAGACGTATTTCAGAAATAGTGCTAAAATGTATCTTTAACTTATGCTGACAATTCCAAAACGTGTTCTAACGACCGTTCCTAATTGCGTGCATTTCTTTTGATATGACCGTTCTAGTAATTTATAAGGTATTCCAAATGCAAAAATTATAAATTCATACATACAAAGGTAATTAGGAACGGTAAAACGATTGTATGCCAACAACCGTTCCTAAAGTGGAACGATCGACCTTCTCGCGTTCCTAATTATTAGGAACGCCTCGCCTTGGAATGGATAGCCTCCCATTCTTGAACCGTTCCTAATACCTGTCCAAATGAATTCAGTGATTTATTTACTGTTCCAAATATTAAAAAAACGGTTTCTATTACTGTTGCAATTACCGCATTTTTTTTGTAGTGTTATAAATTTATTTTAATCCAAAATTCTTAACATTAATCTTGTCAATATGTGATTAATCTAATATTACTTTATTATTATAGTAAGTGAATAATATTTGAAGTCGAATTTATCAATATATTTTATTATAGAGGGTATTAAAGTGAATATATCATATTATTAATGGTTAAAGGTATTTTTGTCTATTTTTATTTAATTTAAAGAATTATCACAAAGATAAGGGGGTAAGTGAAGGTTTTTTTTAGTTTAGGGGGGTAATTGGTTAGGGTGACATACTTTAGGGGTATAAAATGCATTTAACCCTTTTAAATTTAATTTGTTTTATATTTGTCACTTATTTTATATATAATATGTATTATTATATAATTTTTAATATATTATTATTATATTAATATATATATATATAATTGAGAATAGGCTCGTACTATGCACTCATCATGTGAGGGGGGGTTTTTTGCCTATTTAAATTTTTCACTGGGTGTTTTTTACTAATTTATTAATCACAGGGGTTCTTTTATCTTTTTTTTTTGGTTTCATAGGGGGATAAATTGCTTTAAACCCCTATTTAATATTTATTTTTAAAAATTTATTACTAAATTTATTAGCAAGTAAATTTCTTTACGAAATTCATTAAGAAGTAAATTCTTTTTATGAAATAATATGTATTAACAATGAAAATTTTACTTGTTAATTAGTTCGACGCTGATCTTTCTTAGTTTTGAGCCATTTTCTTGTAGTGGGATAGTATAAGTGGTAAAATTTCAATAGACAACTTTAAAAGTACCGCTAAAAACATCTATATTTTTTATATAATTGAAGAACATCCATTTGGTGTCTTCAATTAATTGATATGTCAATCTTTTTAAATTATTTTATTAATCTCGATCTCTCCCCCCTCCCCCCTCCCTTTTTTTTCTATTTTTTTCAATAATAATCTTCCAATTTTCTTCTCTATTTTTCAGTTTTCTTTTTATTTTTCTATTAATATATATTTTTTAAAATAATAAAAAATTTAAATCTAAATTAAATATGAACACAGATTTGTGTATATCACATATACTAGTATGTATTAAGTGACAATTAATATTTTTGATTTCATCTTAATATACTATCGGCCACAAGAATTGTACATAGAGTTATTACTAAAAATTATTAATGATATATTTATAGTAATAATTTAATGACAACACAAACATATTTCTAGTCACTACGTTGTCAAATATATAAATATAACACTAATTATTTTTGGTGCCAAAAAGGAGAAAATTAACGATAAAAAAATCAGCTGACAATATCATTATAAATATTTAGTGATAAACAATTTTATTTTGTCACAATAATAAATTTTATGATTTCAATAATTATTATTGTTTTGTAAAAATTTTTATTAATAAAAATTCATGACAAAAAAAAAGTATATAGATGATCAACTTAATGGCAACAAATAATTATTGTAAATATATTGTGTTTTCAGTGTATATGTGTCACGAATTATAATATATATATATATATATTTATTGACAATTGATGTACAATTCTTTGTCACTGATAAATAATCATGTAGTGACAATAAAAAAATTATGGTCACCCATTTTCTTTCCTTTCTTTTGTTAGTGGGACCACTTTTGTTCAACCTTCGCATGTAATTACAAGTCCTGATATTGTAATTTAGCTTTTTACTTGTATATTTGTGGGAGAAATAACTTTTCCAATAGTTGGGAGATGACATCTTGCTGGTCTGCTGTCCATGTCAAGTCCATACGATCATAGAATTGGAAAGATCCTAATGATATCTTATAAGTTTTTCAGAAAACATTATCAAATAGTTTTATAAGGCTTTATAAGTTATCAAACATTTTTTATGATATTTTAAAAAGTTTATAAATTTAGCCAAACATATCTGTAGTCCCAAATTTTGGGGAGACGGTTTAATTCTATCTAACATATAGATTTAAGTTCAAGCGTGTTTTAATACTTAACTTAAGTTTCCTTCTTGTCTTGTCCTCCACTTTAATTCAAGAAACAAAACTCAAATCTAACTACTAAACAAGTGACATTGATTGTGGATAATCCATTTTGATTACAAATTATGTTGTAATCTCATTAATAGTTTACTAAGGCATTATTTGTATAAGTTTAGAAAAAAATATTTTTTATCGTCCGGTTAGTTTATCTAATATTAGATTTAGTCCTGTAACTATACCCTTTATTTATTTAGTTCAATAAGTAACAAAATTAATAATATTTTTCCAATTTAGGGTTTTTACTAAATTTTATGCATTTTTCACTGAAATTTGCCATGTGGGCAGAGAAATTTCAAACTGAGGGAGAAATTGATGATGTGGCGGTGATGTGGCACACACATGAGTGATTAAATTTTTTTGTTGCTCATAGAGTTTGAACTTGAGTCTCTCAAAACACGAAATGTTCCTTTTGCCACTTGAGCTATAACCAATTAACCATATTCCTTGCCCAACCATTATCTATAACCTACATATGTGGAAATACTTTAATATAAAATTGATATTAATATTACTAAAAATTGTAGTAAAAGTTATACCTAAAAGTATCAATATTTAATGATATAATTTATTTTATTATTCAAGAAGAATATAATTAAGTATTGAAAAATATATATATTAACAAAATTATATATTAAATTTCATATGCTAATTTATATAATTTTACATAATTGTTTCTTACGTTAAAATTTATTGTTATATATTATATATTTTGGAAGATTTACAATTTTTTTTTTTAAAAATTAATAAACATGTTATGATTTATACACTTAAAACAGCTTATATATTAATTTTAATATAGTAATATTTTAAATATTATATATAAGTAGTTTTGTATATAAGCTTTTTTTATGTAGAAAAATATATAAATTAGCATATGAAAATAAATATATAATTTTTTTTAATATATCACTACAAAAAGAATAAGGGATTTGTAACGACTTTTTTGGAACGGCCTTTTATTACAAACGACTTTTGCCACAACTTTGTAATGGAAAAATCTTCATGACATCATTTTGAAACCCCAAAAAAATTCAACTTTTTGTAACGGTCGAACCGATAACAAAAGCCGTTACAAATAAGAATTATAGCAAAAGCCGATACAAAAATTCATACCGTCATAATTTGTAACGGCTTTTGTAATTCCGTATGAATATTGGGATGGTTCAATTTTTTCCTCAACTGAACCATTCCAAAGGACGTACGAAACGTCGTTCCAAATATATAAATGTAAAACCGTTACCAAAGCCATTCCAAAAACTTCGGCTATTACTAATTTCATATGGTTTTTTGGCATGGTCTTATTATTTTCTAACGATTTGTAAAAAATAAGACAAGCCATTCCAAGAGTCGCATAAAAAACAGGTACAAAATTTTATAACGGCTACATTTTTGAACGGCTAATTATACTCTCTCCAGAAGCCGTTCCAAAGGCCGCTACAATTTAACTTATATATATGTGTGTAATTCCACGTTGTTTTCATTTCATTTTATTTCTTGTAGAATTATTTACCAATCACAAATCACACTCTCAATATCTTTATGATTTTTGTGCATATACACTTGGTTAGGTAGTATTGCTAAATTTTTGGACCGACAATTGTTGATCTCTTGATTTGGTTGACTAGGTAACAACTTTAACCCAATTTTTTTAATTAAATTGTAGTTTAATTATTTTAATTTTCTGATTTTTTTGATCTTATATGTTATGTATTATAATTACTGTAACATAATATTTATAATTTTATAGGTCGAAATATATATATATACGTATGAATATGTAGTGATATAACATCTTGTCATGACAACTGAGGAGATGGTTGTATGATAAGAACCTCCCGGGGAGGGCAAGTCTTGAAAGAATTGGGTACGGCCCGGGAACGCAATGGAAGCAAAAAAAACGTAAATTTAAAGCATAATTTAAAACGGATTCAAAGGGGTGTTCCCTTTGAAGTTCCCGGGCGTTTGGTGTATGTCATAGCATAAATAGAAGAGGAGAAGAATGCTGGACATGTGGCTAAAAGGATATGAACAAAAGATACATGAAAACGTAAAGAAAATCAACCTTTGATCATAACACGTACAACCGGTTCTAACATTGTTCCCTTTCCGTTTCCCCTTCCGTTCACTTGAGGATCCAAATTAGAATCCCTCTAATTTGTCCACACCACACTATGGAATGTATATCCTCTAATCTATTACTAGATAGAAGTAGAGAAAAGAAGAAACAAACAACTCCAAATGAACACTATTAATTAGTGCTTTTGGAATATTTTTAGTTCAAACCTTTCCAAAAGGTATGAACACAAAAAGGAGAGTTTTTTCAGAGATTTTGGAGAGTTATTTGATGAAAAGTTTCGTGCAAGACTATGTCATACAAGTTATGTGAATAGTTTGTGTATGTAGAATTGTTGAATTCAAAATCCAACTTCTATTGTTAAGTTCCAAAGCAACCTAATAGAAACCATGCACCTTTATAGAAAATAAACCACCCATAAAACCACATAATGGCTGGTCACATGTCCCTCACATGTAGAGGATTTTAATTCCTTGTTCACTTGCTATAAATTATATTTTTCCATGGACTAGGACTACTAGTCTTGAATTTCTATTTAATCTAATTAAATTAAGTCCAAACAAATTCCATTGGGCATTAATTAATCCAATTAATTTCAATCCAATTGAAGCCCATAAGTTTATTTAATCCACTTAAATAAACATACATCCAAACTCTAATTAATTGATCCAATCAATTAATTAAGCCAAACCCGATAAATTAATCCAATTAATTTATAGGTTCTAAGTACAAAAATTAAGTAATCCAATTAATTAATTCTTGGACCATCCATCAAATGAATTTTCCAATAAATAATCCAATCATTTATTTTTTTTTCTTAAATTAATTCACCTTTTCTAGAATTAATTCGAAATTAATTCTACCAATTCCATAGTGATTTGTGTGTGAATCTTTAGGTTCACCCTCAACTAGACTTGAGCTTGTGTCCAACATAATTGGTCAATTAAATCCAATTTAATTAACTATTTTCCAATTAACCATTAATCGGAAAACGCTCGTCACCATGGGCGGCCGTCTAGCAATGGTCCATGGCACTAGAGATTATGTGAATATTGGCGTGAACATTTAGGCCCCCGAGTTCCATATGAGTATGGTCCTTCCATCATCCGTCTCCCGATTTAAGTCTAGGGCATGGAATTGGGTGTCAGTTCCCATCCTGGACTAGACAACTATGCTCAATAACTCGAGACACGTTTTCTCTATTGATCGACGTAGGAAACCATTGCCTACTCGATCAATCGTTGTGGCCACAGACTTAAAGAGCTTAGACTGTCTCAGAGTGCATAGGAGACTCGACTGTCATATACCGATAGGTGACAGATCCTATCTTGGCATCCACCATCCTCAATACATATTCCAACTGCACTGGATAAGGCTTATGATGAACATATACTAGATACGGACATCTCTTGCCAGACCCTAGATACAGGCATCATATGCATGTGACTGCCATGATTCCTCAAGTTCGAGGACTAATCTCGTACTATCGGAGCCGAGAATTTCAATCATACCGACCAAACCTCCAAGGCTTCCATATGACGATTCCTGCAGGTTAGTTCAGTTAGCTGACACCCTTGTCAACTAACCCACTAATATTGCATAGACGCCCAACGTCTGTCACCGATGAAACACGACACTCATCCAATAAATGCAATCCTTAGTGCAAGTCTCTATAGGACCTTCAATGCCCTGTCTCGAGGTCCTCGACTTTGAACATTTCAGACCAACCCTCAGAAGTTGGTTTCATAGCTTCCATCCAATGCGCAACCCAACTACATGGGTTATCCAATTGGTCTATGGGCATTTGTTGTGACGTTAAAACGCCGTTTAACATAATCTGTAAGCACAACAAATACATAGTGCCACGGATGAATACTTACTATATTCATCAAGTCAATATTACTCTAATAAAGATTGCTAAATAGTACCCAAAACCGCCAATCCAATTGGCTTTCTGGTCACTTGTTCTAACAAGTCTTACACCGGAGTTTGAGGATGGGATTAAGACTTTCATAGAAGGGGCTCGATTTCAACGTGGATATATGGATGGAGACATGTATGGAGTGCATTAACGGAGGTAAGTCTTTTATTCCAGAGCATATGCTCGACTATGCTTGATGTCACCAAGCTATATGAGATGGAAAACAGTGCTGTCGTCACCATGTGCAAACTTCAGAAGATATTTCCTCCAGCCTTCTTCGACTTAATGGAGCACCTCATTATTCACCTGCCATACGAGGCGCGCGTAGGGGGCTAATGCAATACAGGTGGATGTACCCCTATGAAAGGTTCCTATGTGACTTGAATTAAAAGCTGAAGAACAAAGCACATGTTGAGGCATCCATTGTCGAGGCATACATTGTCGAAAAAATTGGTTTGCTCTCATCCCACTGCTTTGAGGCGCACTACTTTGCAAATGAAGCAGGCCCGGTAGAAACGATGATCTCACGAGCAGCAGAGATAGAATCCAGCTGTCTATTTTCAACCACCCAGGCCGAGCTAGTGGGGCTTCAAAGAAGAGATGGCTCAGTGGATCAGAACGCCACGTAATCGAGACGTATATTTTGTGCAACTGTGAAGTAGTCAAGTCATATTATCAGTAAGTTGTAATTTCCCAACTTTGCAATTTTAATTACAAATAAGTGTGCACTTCATTTAATTGAATTTCCAAACAAATCATAATTGAATGAACTATACCAGCACCACCATTTGGAAGACCTAATTATTGATCGACTTGTATCAACTAATTTCAAGAATTGGTTCAAACAACGTTTAAGTTTTTGCATTTTTTAGTAATTGATTTGATTGAAAATTATAGACAAAATTGTATATGAAGGACAAGAGGATCCACTCGGGAGCACGAGCGGAAGCGATATTTTAAAGAAAATAACGATAAGTGCATATCATCAAGATCCGAAGGGGTGTACCCTTGGGTGCTCAATCGGGCGTTCTATGTAGAATATGATAACAAAAACAATATATGTATCATATAGAGCATAGATAAGTCATTAAAGAAACTACAAGAGCATAAACTTAAATACTACCTTTGTTCATTTCTTTGTTGTATGGCTACGAGCGTTGTTCCTTGGCCGAAAACGTTCACAATGTTCAAATGTATGAACTATCTAACGAAGTTCACACCACACCGGGAGAGATCTCATTTTTCTCTGTAGAGAAAAATGGATCTTAGAGCATAGGATCAAAGAAGAGACAACACTGTTATGTTAGTGTTTCTTCTTGATCTTGCTTTGCTCTTTAAATGGTCCTAGATCAATGAAGAACAAAGAGGATAGTATGTGTAGAGAGAGAGGGCTGAAAAACTTGGAGTGTTTCTAGAGAGAGTGTGTGTTCTTCTTTTCCTAGAAAAGATGAATAATTATTCTCATGCTTTGATGATAGTATATACACATATATATAATTAATTAATATGATTATTGGAATGTGTTTAGCTTCATCCAAAGATGTCTAGATACATTCCAATCAATCCCCACTAATCATCAATCAAGCCTACCATCTCATAAGGTATGATTTAATCATACCAAATGAAAGAGATTTTATTGGAATTGATTTGTCTCTTACCAAAAGAGTCAAGTCAACACTCATCAAAGGCCATGCATGGCCGATTTTTTGAGCTTCTAAAAGAAGCAATTTTAGGTCATGCTCTTTTGGGAAGAAGTCCAACTTCTTCTCATTCACGAATTGGAATTAACACATCTCTTGGGCCAAGATTTAATGAACCGGGTTTTATTGTAATCCAATTATAACAAGCCTAAGAATTAAATCCTATTTAAATCATGGTCCATTTAAATAATTCCCATTAATATCTAATTAAAAGATCCAAGTTTCAATTCTCTACTTAATCGATAAATTCCATTATCGATTAAAACGAGGGCCCGATGCAATATCGGCCTGTCCATCCAATGGACAATCCCTAAAGTAATCCAATTACTCATTATCCTCTGAAATTGACTCCAAGTCAATCTCTTCACCTCTTTGGTGATTTGTGTGTGACCCTTGAGGTTCACCCTCATCTAGACATGGATCCGTGTCCAACAGGAGTCCGCTACCATAGGTGGTCGTCTAGCAACGGCCCATGGCACTAGGGACTAGGTGAATGTTTGCGTGAACATTTAGGCGCCGATTTCATACGGGTATGATCCTTCCGTCTATCGTCTCCCGGTCTGAGTCTAGGGTATGGAATCGGGTGTCGGTTCCCATCCTTGACTAGGCGTCTATGCTTAATACTCGATACTACGCATGCCCCATTGCATCGACACAGGAAATCATTTTCTGCTCGATCAACCACAGTGGCCACAGGTTTAAACAACATGAACGTGTCTCCGAGTGCATAGGAGATACCTCTGTTACATACTGACAGGGGACGCATCCTCTTCTTGAAACCCACCATCCTCGCTACATATTCTAACCTCACTGGACAAGGCTTATAATGACATCTTACAAAATGATCACCTCCTGTCAGATCCAAGATACAACCATCGTGTGCACGTGACTGCCATGGTTACTCAAGTCTGAGGACTACTCCCGTACTATCGGAACCGGGAAATCAAATCATACCGACCAAGATTCTAGGGCTTCCATATGATGGTCCCCATGAGTCAGTTCATTCGGCTCGACCCCAGTCGACCAACCTATCAAGATCGTATTAGCTTCCCACGCCTGCTGCCGATGAAACACGACAATCATCCAATGAATACGACTTTTGGTGCAAGTCTTTATAGGACTCTCGATCCCCTGCCTCGAGGTCCTTGACTTGGAATGTTTCAAACCCAACCCTTTATCAGTTGGTTTCATAACCACCATCTAATGTGTTGCCCAACTGCATGAGTTACTAATTGTGGTCTCTGGGCTTTGTTGTGATATATGTAAAACGACATTTAACATATGAAAAATGAGCACAACAACGATAGTACCATTGATAATGAACACTCATTTTATTCATTACATAATATTATATTACATCAAGTAAATAGGTTACAAAATGCCAAACCTATTGGCTTTCTGGTCACCTATTCTAACAATATAATACTGGAACGTGCAGGTTCATCCTAAATTGAGGACACGGACAACGAGCTCCATAAGTTTCATTATTGGGCTCCCAGTGTAGAGGTGTCAATGTTCCCTTGCTACTTTGTGAATGCATACAACTTCCACATGGAACGTCATAGCTGCGGCAAGTCAACTATGAATTGTGGGGTGTGTGTAAAAAGTTCATCATATACAAACGAGGAAAATAACTTCTATGGGATAATCAAATAGATAATTCAGTTAACATACCCACATATTTCGAACTTGCACATCATTCTGTTCAAGTGTCGGTGGGTCGATCCAGTAAAAGACATGAAGGTACACCCTTGTTATCACCTTGTGGATATAAACTTTAAAAAGGTGTACCAAAAAGATGAACCATTCATACTGCCACAACAAGCAGTCAAGTTTACTACACACCGTACCCAAGTATGAAGCGAGACAAAACGTATTAGATGGTTGTTTTTAAAACCAAGGCTCGGAGAGTAGTTGATGAGTCTTGTTGGACTGATATGGCATGTCAGTCGGAGGAAGTCATGAAGGGGGCAAGCGGATATTCCCGGGAGCGCAAGCGAAAGCGTGAGAATTGAAAATTGCATAAATTGAAATAATTCAATCACCAAATCCCAAAGGGTGTACCCTTGGGTGCTCAACCGAGCGCTCAATTTAGGATGTCATAATATTAAGCATAAATATATATTGATCACATAGAGCATAGACATAGAACAAAATACTTCAATCGCGTAAAAAATCGATATTACCTTTGTAATTAAATTGCTTGCACGGCTACTAGCGTTGTTGCTCTCCGGATATGCTCACTAAGTTCAAACGTATGAACTCTCTAGAGTAGTCCACACCACACCAGTATAGATCACGTTTTTCTTGCTAGAGAAAAACGGATCTAGAAGACACGGTTCAAGAAACTAGAACACTATTGAATTAGTGTCTTTTCTTAAACTAGCTTTGTTCTTCAAGATGATCCAAGATCAAATGAAGAACAAAGGGGGTATGTATGAGAGTCGATAGGGGTCGAAAATCAGAGGAAAATATAAGGTGTGTTTTTCTTCTTTTTCCTAGAAAAATATGAAAATATATTTCTCTTGCATTGGTGATTGTATACACTCATATAAATACAAAATTAATGTGATTATTGGAATGTGTCTAGGTTCATCCAAGGATGTCTTGATACATCCCAATCAGTCCCACTAATTCATCAATCAAGCCCTACCATCTCATAAGGTATGATTTAATCATACTAAATGAGAGAGGCTTGATTGGAATTGATTTGTCCCTTACCAAAAGGGACAAGTCAACCTCACCAAGGCCTTGTATGACCGATTTTTACCTCTCCAAAAGTGGTAATTTTTGGCCATACCAATATTGAGAAGAAATCCAACTTTTTCTCATTCCAAAAGTGGAATTAACACAACTCTTGGACCAAAATTTAATGGACCAGATTTCATTGTCATATAATTACAACGAACCCAAAATTAAATCCCATTTAATTTAAGGTCCTCTTAAATAATTCCCATTGATCTTTAATCCAATTAAGCGACCCATTTTTTCGACTCTCTGCATTAACTGATAAATCCCAAGTCTCTCCAAGTCTCTATAGGACTCTCGATGCCCTGTCTCGAGGTCTTCGACTTGGAATGTTTCAGACCCAACTCTTTATCAGTTGGTTTCATAACCACCATGTAATGCATGGTCCAACTGCATGAGTTGTTTAACCGTGGTCTGTGGGCTTTGTTGTGATATATATAAAAGAACATTTTAACCAAAAATAAAATGGTAATGAATACTCATTTTATTCGTTACATAATATTACATTTATATCAAGTTTTCAAATAGGTTACAAAATGTCAAAGCTATTGGCTTTCTGGTCACCTATTCTAACAGTCTCCCACTTGACCTAAAGCCAATCACCCATTGATCTCAAACCCATCTTATCCAGAAGCTGAGTATGGGCAACTTGTGACACAAGCTTAGTAAGTGGATCTGCTATGTTATTGCGGAGTTGACTGGGTCCATCCGAACGTCACCTCTGCGAACCATCTCTATGAGCAGATGGTAGCGTCTATGAATATGCTTAGATCAGTGATGCGATCTCGGTTCCTTTGCTTGTGCTATTGCTCCGTTGTTATCGCAAAAGATAACCACTGGCTTAGCAATGCTAGGCACTACATCCAACCATTGGATGTAGCTCATCATCCAAACGGCCTCCTTAGCAGCTTCCAAAGCCTCTATGTATTCAGACTCTATGGGGAGTCCGCCATGCTAGCCTGCTTGGAGTCCTTCCAAGAAACCACGCCACCATTTAGTCTGAACACAAAACCAGACTGAGACTTGGCATCATCGTCATCCGACTGGAAGCTAACGTCATTATAGCCTTCCAGTCTCAATTCTCCACCACCGTAAATCAAGAACATGTCCTTAGTCCTTTTTAGGTACTTGAGGAAAGTCTTGACCGCACTCCAGCGTGCCTTCCCGGCACACGCCTGATATCGACTTGTCACGCTCAAAACAAAAGCCACGTCAGGTCTAGTGCACTGGACAACGTATGGAATGCTGCCTACGGCTGAAGCATAGGGGATGTCCAACATCCGCTTAAGATCCTCATCAGTCTTAGGAGACTGCTTCTTGGACAGCTTAATTCCATGCCTCATAGGAAGGAATCATCGTTTTGACTTCTCCATCTTGAATCTCTTCAAGACCTTCTCGAGGATATTGATCTTGATTCCAAGGATGTAGGATACCTCACCCATATCCTTCATTATAAGGCTTGTCCAGTGAAGTTGGAGTATGTAGTGAGGATGGTGCATGCTAAAAGAGAATCTGTCTCCTGTCAGTATTTGACAGCTATGTCTTCTATGCACTCTGAGATTGTTTAAACTTTTCAAGTTTACGGCTGTAGCGATTGTCGAGAATGGAATGGTTCCCTAAGTCAATCAATAGAGTAAATGCATTACGACTATGAAGCATAGTTGACTGGTCCAGGATGGTAACCGACACCCAATCCATGCCCTAGAGTAAGGTCAGGAGACGGTCGATGGAAGGACCGTACCTGTATGGAACTCGGAGCCTAAATGTTCACGCAACATCCACATAGTCTCTAATACCATGGACCGTTGCTAGACGACCACCCCTGGTGATTGGCGTTTCTGATTAATAATTAATCAGAAATAATTAATTAAATTAGATTTAATTAATCAATTATGGTGGACACAAGCCTAAGTCTAGCTGAGGGTGAACCTAAGAGTCACACACAATGTTAGAATAGGTGACCATGTAGCCAATCTTGGAAGGCGAATTGTAACCTATGTCTGAACAATTTCGAGATTTTAATAAATCATTGATGAATAAGAAGTGAAATTCATTTGGCATTTACTTTGTTTGTGTTCACTTTATCTGCTTTATATATCTATTCACTACGCAAATAAATCTCTCGGACTGAAAATGCATTTCGGAGACTGGGACTACGCTTCGAGGTTGGTCCATGAAATCAGTTCCGCTGAATCAGTCCGGAAATCTCCAAGTCAAGGAATCTCGAAGGTGGGTACCGAGATTCCCCTTGAGACTTGCACTAAGCATCTGCTGTCGTATTTCATCGACGGGTGACGAGGGTCGTCTAAGCAGTGTTAGTGGGTTAGCTTGCTAGGGAGCAGCTAACTGAGGTGACTCGCGGGAACCGTCTTACGAAAGACCTTGAGTAGGATCGGTTAGGTATGACGTGTATTCCCGGTTCTCACAGTAACTGAATAGAAGGGAAGGTTTCCCTTGCGGCGTTTAGTAAAGGACAGACCGACACTTAGGTCCAAAATGGGTGCCTGCATTTTTCGTGCCCTAGACCCTAAGTGGTGAGACCGTAGACGGAAGGATAGATGTACTGTAGAGCCTAAATGTTCATCCGTGTATATTCACCTAGTCTCTAGTGCCATGGACCGTTGCTAGATGGCCACCCATGGTAATGGGCGGATTCTAGGAATCCAACCAAGTCTAGCTGAAGGTGAACCTAATGAGTCACATACAATCCGCACACATTAAAGTATTTAATTTGGAATTAAATATTTGGAGAAGTAGAACGATTAAATTGGATTTAATCGGGTCCTTATTTTCTTGGTAAGAATTAATTCCTTTTATTAGATAAAAGGGATTTATCTAATAAATTAGATTTATTAGAAAATTAATTTAATGGGCTTAAAATAAATATTTATACTTAATAGATTTATTTATTGCCCTTGGAATATTTAAATAGGATTTTAATATTCCATTAAATTAAATTAATGGTTGAGATTAAAAAAGGAGAGATCTATAGTAATATTGGTTTGACCAAAAAGAAGCTAGTGTTGACTAGGATTTGACTAGGTCAAATCCTAGTTGTGAAAGAGTCTTCAAAGTGTGGGGGATTGAAGAGGAAAAGGATTCCTCTTCTGTAAATACTCCTTAGCACACACATTGAAGGATGATGAATCTTGGAACACACACACACTCGTCCTCTCCTCTCCCTCTCTCGGCCGCGCCTCTCTCTCCAAGAAAATAGTTTTCTTGTTCTTTTGCTCTTCAACAATTGAACATAGGAGGATTGATCTCGTTAAACTAATAACGTTTGATCGATCCATCCTCTCCCAAAATAATACTTGTTCTTTCGTTAGCACGAAGTTCAAGATACGTGAGTGGATTGAGTGTCACAAATTAGAGGGCCTCCCATACGAGATCTTGGAGCAAATCGGGGAACAACGCGAGTACCGGTTAGAAGAGGAAAACGACGAATTGGTAGGTTTTCATTTACGTTTTTTCGTTCTCTTTCTTTTTGAATCCTATGGCCTCCATGATTCTTGTGTATGTTTATTATTCAAGAGATACACCAAACACCCGGGAGTTTCAAGGGCACACCCCTTGAACGAGTTTTATTTTAATATATGTTATGCATGTTTAAATTTTCATAATTTAAATTATACCACGCTTCTGCATTCGCGCTACTCCCGGGACGATCCACACGCCTACCCCAAGGCTTTCACACAAATCACTATTGAAGTGATGGAATTAATTTGGAATTAATTCCAGAGGAAATGAATTAATTTAATTGGATTAAACTAATTCAAGGAGAATATGAACTATTAGGTCATTTATTGGGAAAGTCCATTGGATGGATGACCCAATAATTAATTAATTGGATAATTTATTTTGGGCTTACCTTTAAATTAATTGGATTAATTTATTTTGTTTGGTTCAATTAATTGATTGGATCAATTAATTAGTGCTTGGGCTAAAGTTTATTTAATTGGATTAAATACGTTTTTGGATTTCAATAAGGTATAAAATTAATTCGATTAATTTGAAACCCATGAATCACTTGATTTAATTTGATTATATCAAAATTGATCAAACCGGTCCATCACTTGAAGTCCAAGCTCAAGGGGTTAAAGCAAGTTGAGGAGGAGTTGAAAATCCTCCATCGAATGTGTGCCATATGGGAGGTGCAACAAGTAGTGCACTCATATGATGGGTAGTAGTGCACATGTTGTGCATAGTATGTAGAAGTTATTTTGGAAATAACTTGTTATTGTATGTAATTTGATTGCACTACACAGAAGATATGGATACTCTCTTCCACTCTATAACTTTCTCTCTCCTATCTTAAGCCAATAAATTTCTCTCGTTTTATCCATGTTTTGAGTTCTCCTTGAATTAGATTCAAGTTGAGAATAAGAGAAATACGTATACACTAATCAATAGTGCAATGCGGTTTTATTCTTCCTCGATTTAGCTTCTCCAACAGTAGATCTAGATGTGCTTCTACAAGTGTGGCATGGACAAATTAGAGAGTTTCTAATTTGAATGGCGCGCATGGCGCAGATGGGTGGCCGGGCGCGCATGGTGCGCGTAGATCTGGGCCAGCGCGCGCGCGGCCGAGCAACAGGCAAAAAAGGTTGGCCGGGCGCGCGAGCATGCGGGCAGGGAAGCCCGCGCGTGCGCGCCAGGCCAACGCGTTGGGGCGCCTGCACGCTCGGACGTGCGGCCAGGGTAGGTGCGCTCGATGCGTGCGCCCGGCAGGCGCGCCCGATGCTCGTGCGCACGCACGGCCTACGCAGGGCAGGGGCACGCACGCGGCCGACAGGTTGGCGCGCGCGGCAACCTGCCAGCGCGCGCGGGCGTGCGCAACATTGCCGATCAGGCGCGCGCGTGGGCAGGCAGATGCCAGCGCGCAACGCCCAATCAGGCAGGCCCTGCGCGCGCGCAGGGGCAGCAGGCTGGGCCTGCTGACCCGCGTGCGCCGGCAGACTGCTGCCGGTGGCGGCGGCCGGTTGACGTTGTCGTTTTCTCGTTGTTTTAATTTTTTTTGATTATTTTGAAAAATTTGTTTTATTTAATTTTTCATATTTTCTTTAAGAACATTATTTGGGAGGATTTTGATTTTATTGGATTTGGAATCTCGGGAATAACTTACCTACAAATAATGAGGAAGGGTCTTCCTAAACGAGAAAAATTATTGCCAACCGTTGTACCATATTTTTCATACGTAGCGCATTTATTTATCATGGATTAATATGATTGGTAATCATGGAATATTAGCATGTATTTATGTGATAGGATCATGTGATTATGTGCGTTTAATGGAAATGGATGATCGCGAGCCCTAGACCGAATGTATGATTTAATTTTATGTTGGGCCTGTGTGCCTCTTTCTGCTTTCTCCTTCTCCCCTTCTAGTTGCCTTGGAATAATAAGGCATTCTTTCTCCCTCCTAATGTACTCCTCTCCCGATTTTCACTGGGGTTTCTTTTTACATATGTAAATGAGAGTAGAATAGGAGTGAGGTTTTTTATTTTATGTATTTGGTGGAGAAGAAGGAAGGTCCACATGGAGAGCCCAGAATGGAGGATCCAAAGGCGTTTCCATAAAGAGTTGAAAGAGAAAAGAGACCAATGCCCATGAGAATGATGATCGGGTTACTATTAATGTAATAGTGTAGGACCAACCCTAGATTGACCATAGATCCACTGCGGGCTCAGTGGGTCGCATAGGATTCGGGCTCGTGATCATCCAACAGGGGCGTGCTAGGCTTTAATTTTTCATGTGGTTGTTATGATGAATGAATGGTTTTTATTTATCATATAACTGCTATGGGATGCAATTTATTATATACGCATTGTGGATAAATGTGTTTATATTTACATATGAGATCTCGGTCACTTACAACTCTCACATTGGTTGGACCAATGTCCAAATATTAGACCCTAGATAAAGTAGACATGGACTCTGGGAGTTTGCCCATGCCTTCCAATCTATGGCATAGTGAGGAAGCTAATTTAAGTCGATAGCGTGGTCTCACGAGTCGTAGCACGTCTATCGTACTTAAAAGAAGCTGCATTGTGGCATCAACGAAAAATAAACCACTGTTACCTGTCTCACGAGTCGTGAGGTATGCAGCGGGTCTATGATTCGGTTGATTGGGTCGGGTCTAACGCCCGATTAGCATGATTCGCTTGGAGTCCTCGGGATCATGTGAAAGGGTGAGGCAATTATCTTGGCAATCTCGTGGAACGAGAATGGTATAGCATACCTCCCATAGGATTCTTCCCATGCGAATTGTAAAAGCGGGGTATGGGAAAATTTGCTGTGGATCCCAAGCCACTAGGAAAAAGGTTTCCCAAAAAATAACGTTTGAGAGTATCGTGTTTTCGTATAAATAGTGGGAGCATTAAATGACTAAAGACCAAGCGTTTAATTATTTATCAAAACTTCCGTCTTATAAATTCTGCTGATCGCGAGTTCTGTTTTTAAAATGTTGATTTAAAATGTCTAAGAACCCATTATCAACCATACTTGAGACCAACAAGTTCAATGGAACTAATTATAACGACTGGTTGCGCAACCTGAGGATAGTCCTAGATTACGAGAACCAAGGCTACGTCATGGACGAGCCTCTCCCTAGGACCTTACCGGAAGGATCTACGCCAGATGAACGTGAGACGTTCGAGACTTGGCATAAGGATAACAGGAAGGTCCGTAGCATCATACTTGCTTCTATGACGAATGAGATTCAAAAGCAGTATGAAAGGCTAGACGATGTCCCTTCCATTATGGCTCGCCTTAAGGATTGCTATGCAGTCCCGGACCGGCATACTAGGTATGTCGCGACGAAGGCGTTCATTAGAACTAAAATGACCGAAGGATCCTCCGTACAAGAGCACGGGGTTAAAATGCTTACCCTGGTGGAAAAGCTCGAGGACCTAAAGGTAGGCCTCGATAATGAGACGTACATAGATGTGATCCTTCAGTCTCTCCCACCCTCCTTCGACCAATTTATTGTTAACTATAACATGAACACACTTTAGAAAGGTATTCATGAGTTAATCAATATGTTGGTGCAATACGAGGCAACGGCCAAAAAGTCCACGCCTTCGGTATTGTTTGGAGGTGCTTCAACTTTCAAGACGAAAGGCAAGGGTGCCGGACGTTGGAAAAGGAAGAAGGGAAAGGGAAAAGCCGTCAAAGCAGCTACAAACACTAAGAGTGTTCCCATTGCCAAAGAGGGGAAAGGCAAAGGAAAGGAGAAGGTTGTCTCCAAGCAACAGTCGAGGGCATATGACATATGTATCAATTGCCGTGAGAAAGGGCATTGGAAGAGGGAGTGCCCCAAACTCCTCTCGAACCAAGGTATTTTTGTGATTGAGGTTAATATGGTTACTAACTCTACCTCTTGGGTATTAGATACCGATAGTGGAGCTCACATTTGCAATGATTTGTAGGTGCTGAAAAGAAGCAGAAAACTGGGTAGCGGGGATATGATCCTGAAGCTTGGGAATGGCAAGGCCATCTCGGCAAAAGCAGTAGGATCCGCCACTCTAGTAGTTAGTGATCGTATTAGTATAGAGTTAGAGCTAGTTTATTATGTACCTAGTATGATTAAAAACATCATTTCCATTTCGTTGTTAAACAATAATGGATATGAGTTTATGATCAATAAAAAATTGCTTTTATTTGATGAGGTGTGGAATTGCTCATCTGCTTGGTAACACTTAATAATGGGCTATATATCTTACAACAAGCAAACTTCGTTCTTAAACGCTCAACACAAATAGATAACAACGGGAACGCACGACTGTGGCACGCTAGGCTAGGTCAATATCCAAGACAGGATGAAGAAATTGTAGACTCAAAGAACCTAGAGGTAGGGGACTTGAGTGAGCCACCAACTTGTGAATCCTGTCTAAGAGGGAAAATGACCAAAAAGCCCTTTGTAGGACAAAGCACGTTTGCCACAAGTCTGTTGGACCTGGTCCATACAGACGTATGTGGACCACTAAGGACGCAGGCCCGAGGTGGGTTCTCCTACTTCATAACTGAAGGACAAGCGGATCCGCCCGAGAGCGCGAGCGGAAGCGAGAAAGCGAGGAAATAGTGCATAAATTTAAATCTAATTTAAATAAAGAATCCCAAGTTTTGTACCCTTGGGTGCTCAACCGGGCGTTTCGATGTAGGATTTGTAAATATTAGAAACATATATTTAAACACATAGGCATAGATGTATATTAAATCAATCAAAGCGTAATAAACGTTACCTTTGATTATTTAGCATATATCCCGGCTACTTGCGTTGTTCCTTCTCCGGAATGCTCAACTAAATCCAAATGTTATGGATTCTCCAAAGGTGATCCACACCACCCAAAGAAACACACGTTCTTCTTGCTAGAAAATGAACGGGTTTAAGAAGGAATCGGTTTAAGAGAAGAACACTATGAATTAGTGCTCTCTTAAACTTACTTTGTTCTTCTTCTTGATTCAAAATCAAGTGAAACACAAGTGTAAAGAGGGAGAGAGGCCGAGAGTTTGAGAGAGAGGAGAGAGGATTTTTGTCTTCTCTTTTTCCTAGAAAAGATGAATAATGAATCACATATGCTTGGTGTTGTATATTCTAATATATATGGAATGTGTCTAGGTTCATCCAAGGATGTCTAGATTCATTCCAATCAATCACATCAATTCTTCAATCAAGCCTAACCAAAATTTATGGTATGATCAATCATACCAAAAGGAAAGAGCTTGATTGGAGTTGATTTGTTCTTTACGGAAAGAGATAAGTCAACATACCACCTAGCATTGAAACATGGCTGATTTTGCTTCCTCAAGGGAGCATGTCGCATGTTTATATTAAGGGAAGAAGTACAAACTTCTTTCCTATTTCCAAAATAGGAATTATTTCTCCTCTCGGGTATATTTAACGGACCGGGTTTTTATCGTAATCAATTACGACGAATCCAACATTAAATCAATTTAGATGTCATTTAAATTATTCCCGTTGATCTTTTAATCCATTAAAAGATTCAACGTCTGAACGTCTCAACTTTACATATTTAATCGAAAATCTAATTTACCGATTAGAACCGAAAGGCATCCGATATTAAGGCAGGTATACGCCAATATCCAGTCTCATGTCCAAGTGTGACTTTCCTTCTAAGTAATCACAATTACTATTTTATCCTTCGAGACTTTGACGTGTTCCAAGTCCAAATCTCTCGAACCTCCTCTGGTGACGTGTGTAGTGACCCCTTTACGTGTACTCACCCTCAGGCTAGGACTTGTGGCGGATCCATGTCGAGTGGCCACAGCAGACGGCCCGTTAGCCCTATGGGCTTGGATCTATCCCCGTCTAGCAACGGTCCATCGGTTACTAGAGACTAGGTGAATTGGCGTGAATCTTTAGGCGCCGATTCGGTCGGTTTTTAAAGTAACGATTCCTTCCGCAGTCTATTCCGTCTCCACCGGGCCCTTAGTGTAGTAGCGTATGAAATTGGGCGTCGGTTCTCCGATCCTCGACCTAGGCAATTTATGCTATAATACTTCAGAGACCACGTATGCTTCATTGCGTCGATAAAGTAAAACCCTTCCCCTGTTCGAGCGGAGACCACACACTGTGTTGGCCACACGCCTTCAAACGAGATTGAAACGTGTCTCCGAGAATGCATAGGAGATACCTTCTGTCAACATAACTGACAGCGGACAGGATCCTCTTCTTGATAAGCGGTCTCACCCGTCCTCTATAACATACACCATTTCGAACTTTCCAGCTGCACGCCTGGACAAGGCTCATGATGAATCCATCTTACAAATTTGAATTCCTCACTCGTCAGATCAAGATACAGCCGTCCCTGTGTGCAGCCTGTAGCGACTGTCCATGAATTCCTCAAGGTCTGAGGAGAGGAAGATATATCCCGTACTATCTACTATCCGCCGTTGAACTACGGACTACACTGGAAAAACCAGTGATCATAGGCGATGCAAGCCTCCAAGGCTTACCATATCGATGATCCCCCGCGAGTCAGCCAGTCCGGCTTTTCTTTGACCCCCTTCCCCAGTTCTCGATCGAACCATCAAGACTCGTGTAGGCGCCACACGTCCTGTTCGAAAAGGCACCTCCCGATGAAAACACGAATCACTCAATCTAATGAACACGACTCTTGACGCAAAGTCCTCAAATAGGATCTCGATGCACCATAATTGACTGTCTCGAGGTCCTCTGAAGACATTGGGATAACTAACGTTTCAGATCCCAACATCTGATAATCAAAAGGATGGGTGGAATCATTCGGAATTTCATCCCGAGCTAACATAATATGCCGTGAATCTTGTGTGGCTTGCGCCAACTACACCGAGTTGTTAACCATGGTCTGTGGGCTTTTGTTGTGATATAGTTAAACACCATTTGACCACAGAATGTCAGAAGATTGAAGCCGCAAACACTAATGATGAAGGTACCAGGCGACAATTGTTCGTGCCCTTTCATACGAACAACTCATTTTCTTATTTCATCACATATTTACGAATAATTAACATTAACATATACATCAGCTTAGTGTCACATAGGTTACAGAAAATGCGTCCCAAAAACCTATTGGCTTTTTGGTCTGGTGGCAGCCTATTCTAACAATCAAAATGTCTCCCACTTGTCCCCAATAGTACCGTAGCCCTTGGCTCTAATCTATCACATCCATCACCAACCTTGTTAATCATATCATTAGATTCCATTCGAACCCTTATGTCAGATGGTGAGTAACATGGCCACACAGAATTGCGCGACAAATGGGCTGATAGTTTAGCAAGTTGATCTGCTTATATGGTATGTTTTTCTGCTGAGCTGACCTCGGTCCAAACGTGAACATCACTACCCTGAGCTATCGATCATCATCTTTCTGAGCCATTTTGATGGTAGCGTCTAAGATATATGCTTGGATCTCTGATGATGAAGACTTCTTCAGTTCTTTGTTTTGCTAATAAGCAAGCTTTATCGGCATACCCGCTTTTTAGTATATTCATAAAAGATACACCACTTGGCTCAGCAAATGCCTAGGTACTACAGCCGCAACTCAGAATTTGGGTTTATAATAAGCTTCTTTTCAATCTAACAACTGGCGGCAATACTCCTTTTAGACAGCATCGAACTTCCGATAATTTGCTGCTATATGTATTGCAGGACGTCTATAGGTGGGATGTCCCGCCGTGGTAGCCTGCTTGAGTTTTCTCAAGCGACACATCCAACCGAACACCACCTATTAAGTCTGAACTTACACATAGACTAGGACTGAAGACGTTGAAGTTGGCAATCATCGTCATTCAATCGGAAGCTAGCCGTCGGCTTATATGGCACTTCTCAGTATCATCTAGCAACTCTCCTACGGACTCGTAGATCAAAGAACATGCTGCTCTTCTACGTTGTCTTTTCAGGTACTTCAGGATAGTCTTGACTAGCAGTTGCTGCACCAGAGGTCAGTGCATACCGCAGCACACGAACTGATATATCAACTTATTACTCTCATAATCTAAGGGCGCAAGGCATTCGGAAAGCCACATCAGAGTCTAAGTTGACACTGACACATTCATATTTGTTGCTGACTGCGTCCTACGGCTGAAGCAATATGGGACTGTTCCAACAGTCATCGTTTTTAAGCTCCTCATCATTCACAGTCATTTAGGAGACTGCTTCTATTGGGATACTCAACCTTAATTCCATGCCTCTAGGAAGGATGATCCTACGTTTTGATGTTCACTCCACTACTTGAATCTCTTCAAAACCAACGACTTTATCTAAAGTAAGTATACGAGGACTGCGGCCCATTCCTAGCACATGCCCCTTCTAGGGTCTATCTCCTGTAGATCTTGATGCCAAGGATGTAGGATGCCTCGCCCATATCCTTCATGGAGAATTGTGTTGACAACGCAAGCTTAGTGGTACCCAACATCTTACCACATTCCCAATGAGCAAGATGTCATCCACGTAAAGCACCAGAAACGCAACTGAGCTCCCACTGATCTTCTTGTATACACAAGGATCGGACTCGTTATTGATAAAATCATATCCCCGTATGACTTCATCAAAACGTAATGTTCCAGCTTCGAGAAGCTTGTTTGAGGCTAAGATGGACCTTGGAGACGGCAAGACCTTCTGCTCTTCTCCACAGTTGTGAAACTTTCTGGCTGATCCATATAGATCTCTTCCACTACGAAACCGTTGAGGAAAGTCGTTTTCACGTCCATCTGCCATATTTCATAGTCATACCATGCTGCTATGGCAAGCAGTATTCGAATGGACATGGCCATTGCTACGGGCGAGTAGGTTTCCTCAAAATTGACCCGGGGTCGCTGAGTGTAATTTCGTCACAAGCCTGGCTTTGAAGGTTGTAACCTCCCATCACTCCAAGCTTACGTTTGTAGACCCTCTACGGGTTTAACCCCTTTGGGTGGATCTTACTGGGGTCCAAACCTTGTTTGTACCATCGAGTCCATCTCGGATTTCATGGCCTCAAGCACTTGTCCGAGATCGATGTCCGACATCGCTCTCTCCGTACCGTCTTTGGATCATTATCCAACTGACCGGTCAGGCCAGAAATCCATACCTATCAGGTGCATGGGATACTCTGGCCGACTAACGGAGGACTGGACAACAATATCAGTGGGAACCACTGGCTCAGATGTCACTGCCCCCTCATGGGGTACCTCACTTGATTCCTCAAGGAGTACCTCATCGCATTGACCATCCGATGGAAAACCTTTTTCCAAGAGCACTGCATTTCGCGAGACAAACCATCTTTGTGCATATTATGATCATCACATTTTCGTTTGTGTTCTGAAGTCATATAATCCAATAGACTGTTGAAGTATGTACAGACCCGTTGACCAATGTACCAAGCAGATGAGAAATACCATCTTTGATAATGAAAAAACCATTTTTATTGATGGTAAATTCATATCCCTCCTTATCAAGGACCGGGATGGAAACAATGTTTTAATCATTCTAGGTACATAGAAATAGTCGTTCAGTACAATCCTAACAATGACTACTAATGGCTAAACTCTAGTGATCCTACGGCCTCCGCAGCAACGGCCTTGCCATCGCCCAGCCTTAGGATCATCTCATTCTTGGTTAGCCTTCTGCTTCTTTACAGTGCCTGCAAATCATTGCAGATGTGAAGCACCCACCCGGTATCCAATACCCAATTGAAGCAGAATTATAGTAATCATATTTACATTTCATACCACAAACATCACCTAATTGGAGAGAGAGTTGTGGGCACTCCCTCTTTCCCCATGCCCTTCCCTCGGCAATTCAATGCAGACATTTCATTTGTCTTGGACCATTGAGAAACCACGGGCCTTCCTTTCCTTTTGCTCGCTTCCAACCGCAGCAACAGGTACGCTCGTGAGCGCGAGCTAGCTAGGGGCCACGAACCCCGTCTTCCCTTAACCCCAGCATGCCCTCATTAACTCGTGGTCTTCTTGCCCAGCGGTCGCGAAATAATGCCTGCTCTCCGTATTGCATCTCGCCTTGGAGTCGAGGTTGATAAGCCCTCTCCTATCAATACCGTGCGGTGCCGTTATGATTTGTGGTGTCGTTGCCTATTTCGTATGCATGGACCAGCATGTGCATCAACTCACTCATGAATAGTAGACTTTGGGTTGCGCTCTGAAGGTCCATGGTCAATGTTATCGATAAGGTTTACCCAGGACAGTTAACGGACTGATACTCTCTCCTACGGGTCATAGCATAGGATGGAGTGGAGTGCGAGCTCGAAGACGGGATCTACGTGCAAGGTGTAGCGTCTGTATCATGCTGCCTTCTTAAGGCTCCTTAGCTCTACTCCTTCTCCGGTCCTAAACGATTCCACACAATTTCTTTCCACTATCTCCGGAGAGCTATTTGCAACCCATGGAGACTTGTACATAACGCTCGCTTCACCAAGCTGGGTGCGAAAGAAATGCTTTTTGACCTTGTGTGCTGCGAGCAATATATCTAAATATCAGCTTCTCGTCTACTACCTCGGCGAGCACATTGCATAATAATCTACCTCGTTCAGTCTGCGGAGCATTATGGCGGAGACGGTGTCAGCTTCTTTCAATATCTGTCCTTCTGGACTGATCGTTAGGACAGTCGGAAGCCAGTATGATACTGATTAGGCGTACTTTCCGGTTGTCCTCATGCCATTTTCTCGAACGTCAAAACGTTTCTTCAGGCAGTGGACCCGCCGGTAGCCGCTTTGTGAAATGGACAACGCGGATCCTCAGTGGGCTTGGGATCCACAAGCGTAATCTCCATGCCCCGCTTTTACGATTCACATGAAGACAGACCTCGTAGGAGATATCCAATATCATTCTCAATCAATGCAGATTCCCAAGATATTTTGCCTCACCTATTCGCATGGTTCCGAGGACTCCAAGCGAACCATGTTACTCAGATGTTTAGGCCCGACCCAATCAACCAAATAATGCCTCAATACTGTCGCCCCCCAACAACTCGTGAGACAGGGAAACAGCGAGCGCGTCTTTTGTTCACACATAATAGTGCAGCTTTCCCCTAGTCAAGGTGTGCCACGACTCGTGAGACCACTACTTGGGTAGTCGGTAGCTTCCTCACCACATTGCTGTGGATGGAAGGCTCGCGACAAGACCAAAATACCATTTTGATCCAAGTCCGTTCTGGGCCCCTAAATATTTAATTTGGTCCAACCAAATGAGAGTGTTTGCCATGTGTGACCGAGACCTAATCATATTATTGTTCGTGCGCATTTCCCTAGCAATGCACTCACTTATGCAATATTAAAGCGATAAATAAATACGCCGCATGCAGAAAACATAGCCATAGCTGCCCTGTTAGGAGTGAATCTCAAAGTCCCAACCTATGCGACCGAACTGAGCCTCGCAGTGAGTCTATGGTCTGTCTAAGGGTGGTCCTAAATTATTACAATAGTAATATACCCATTGTCATTCCAATGGGCCTTGTAAGTGCTCTTGTTTCACGCCTTGATGCTCCTCCTTGGGGTCTCCGACTTCCAATTTCTTGTTAAAATTGAAACCTCACCAATCCTATCTACTCTCATTACAACTGAAAGTAATACAATCGGTAATAAAGAAAACAAGCCTTAACATCATGAGGCTGAAAATACGGGAGATGATAGTCCAAGAACAAGAGGCACGCAGGCCCACCCAACAGAAAATAAATAAACATTCATTCATTCATACACAAGATCTAGGGCTTTGTGATCATCCCATGTTGATTCCATCAACTCACATAACATAATTATTTCCAAATAATCATGCATAAATAACCAATGGATATTCCAAATATCCAAGTGATGTCCAACATCACAAAAGCATAAATATATAATAATATGCAAAATTCAAATTTTAAATTTATGGACATTTTACACAATGCATCCAATGCATGTATTAATCCCAAATTAATTAAGCAAATTTAATTCAAGGAATAATCCAATTATCCCAAAATCAAAAATGCAAAATTAATATATTTTCAGAATATTGTGCAGAAAATACAGAAAATCGAATTTTTCCGAAAAAAGTCGAAAAAACGGCACAAAACGCCCAGTCGTTGTGCTGGCCGCCGCCCGCGCGCTGTGCCGCGCCTGGCCCTCGGCCAGCAGCGGCCGGCTGCGCACAGCGCGCGCGCCCGCGCGCGCTGGCCTGCGGGCGGCCACTGCCGGCCCGACCAAATTTTTTTTTTTGTTTTTCAAAACTGTTTCAGCACAATAAAATTAATATTATTCTGAAAATACGCATGCAATTTTAGATCCAATCTAACAAAATTAAGCATGCCAAAAGTCCATTAAATCCAAACAATTGAATCATCATATTATTCACATATTTATGTAATCTAACATGCATAAAGCCATTTAAAAGCAAGTAGATCATGCCAAACACATAGATCTATGCCCCTTACATCGAACCGGGCTCTGATACCACTTGAAGGACAAGCGGATCGCCCGGGAGCGCGAGCGGAAAGCGAGAAAGCGTGGAATAAGTGCGTAAATTTAAATCAAATTCAAAATACGCGAATCCCAAGGGGTGTACCCTTGGTGCTCAACGGGCGTTCGATGTAGGATGTGTAAATATTAACACATATATTTAAACACATAGGGCATAGATATACAAATGAAATCAATCAAAGCGTAATAAACCGTTACCTTTGATTGTTTAGCGTATGCTCCCGGCTAACTAGCGTTGTTCCTTCTCCGGAATGCTCACGAAATCCAAACGTATGGATTCTCCAAAGGTGATCCACACCACACCGGAAGAAACACACACGTTCTTCTTGCTAGAAAAGAACGGGTTTAGAAGGAATCGGTTTAAGAGAGAGAACACTATGAATTAGTGTTCTCTTAAACTTACTTTGTTCTTTCTTCTTGATTCAAATCAAGTGAAGAACACAAGTGTAAGAGAGGGAGGGAGCACGAAATTTTGAGAGAGAGGAGAGGATTTTTGTCTTCTCTTTTTTCCTAGAAAAAAGATGAATAATGAATCACTTATGCTTGGTGTTGTATGTTCTCATATATATACATAATTAATGTGATTATTGGAATGTGTCTAGGTTCATCCAAGGATTGTCTAGATTCATTCCAATCAATCACCATCAATTCTTCAATCAAGCCTACCAAAATTTATGGTATGATCAAATCATACCAAAAGGGAAGAGCTTGATTGGAGTTGATATGTCTCTTTCCAAAAGAGATAAGTCAACATACCACCTAGCATGAAACATGGCTGATTTTGCTTCCTCCAGGGAGCATGTCGGCCATGTTTAATTAAGGAAGAAGTCCAACTTCTTCTATTCCAAAATAGGAATTATTTCTCCTCTCGGGTATAATTTAATGGACCGGGTTTTATCGTAATCCAATACGACGAATCCAACATTAAATCCAATTAAATGTCCATTTAAATTATTCCCGTTTGATCTTTTAATCCAATTAAAAGATCCAACGTCTCAACTTTCTATATTTAATCGAAAATCCAATTTACCGATTAACGAAACCCCAATACAATATCGGCCCGTCCATCCAATGGACTTTCCCTTAAGTAATCCAATTACTTATTTTATCCTTCGAGATTGACTTCAAGTCGATCTCTCAACCTCCTCGGTGATTTGTGTGTGACCCTTTTAGGTTCACCCTCAGCTAGACTTGGGCCCATGTCCCACAAGGGCCCATTACCATGGGTGGCCGTCTAGCAACGGTCCATGGCACTAGAGACTAGGTGAATTGGCGTGAACATTTAGGCGCCGATTCCGTACGGGTACGATCCTTCCGTCTACCGTCTCCCAGCCTTAGTCTAGGGTATGGAATTGGGCGTCGGTTCCCATCCTTGACTAGCATCTATGCTTAATACTCGAGACCACGTATGCTTCATTGCGTCGACACAGGAAACCATTCCCTGTTCGACCAACCACTGTGGCCACAGCTTCAAACAGCATGAACGTGTCTCCGAGTGCATAGGAGATACCTCTGTCACATACTGACAGGGGACGGATCCTCTTCTTGGAATCCACCGTCCTCGCTACACATTCTGACTGCACTGGACAGGCTTATAATGATCATCTTACAGAATGATCACCTCTCGCCAGATCCAAGATACAGCCGTCCTGTGCACGTGACTGCCATGATTCCTCATGTCTGAGGATTACTGTCCGTACTATCGGAACCGGGGAATCCAATCATACCGACCAAGCCTCCAAGGCTTCCATATGATGATCCCCGCGAGTTAGTCCAGTCGGCTCGACTCCAGTCGACCAACCCATCAAGACCGTGTAGGCGTCCCACGCCTGTCGCCGATGAAACACGGCACTCATCCAATGAACACGACTCTTGATGCAAGTCTCAATAGGACTCTCGATGCCCTGTCTCGAGGTCCTCGACTTGGAACGTTTCAGACCCAACTCTTAATCAGTTGGTTTCATGACCACCATCCGATGCGTGGCCCAACTGCACAAGTTGTTATCCATGGTCTGTGGGCTTTGTTGCGATATAAGTTAAAACACCGGCTTAACAAATGTAAGATGAGCGCAACAAAGAGGTACCATTGGTGACGAACACTCATCTTATTCATCAACATAAATAATAATTACATTCACATCAAGTTGTCGGATAGGTTACAAATTGCCAAACCTATTGGCTTTCTGGTCACCTATTCCAACAGCTTGGTGGCGGCTCGTCCAAGACGTAGCCTTGGTTCGCGAAACTGACGACAATCCTCAGGTTTCTCAGCCAGTCCGAGTAGTTCGTTCCGTTGAATTTGTTAGTCTTGAGCATCATGGTTAATGGGTTCTTAGACATATCTATATTAATGAAAATGTAAAGCAGAAATTAGCAGATGATGGTAATATTATTGTTCAAGTTGAAGACTTGGTCTTTTAGTCTTTAACCTCCCACTATTTTATACGAAAGTCCGCCACTCTGAAGCGGAGTTTCGGGGAAACCATTTCCTAGTGGGCTTGGGATCCACAAGCGTAATCTCCATGCCCCGCTTTTACGATTCACATGAAGAAGACCTCGTGGGAGATATCTAATATCATTCTCATCCAATGAGATTCCCAAGATATTTTGCCTCACGTATTCGCATGGTTCCGAGGACTCCAAGCGAACCATGTTACTCAGTGTTAGGCCTGACCCATCAACCAAATCATACCTCAAACTGTCGCCCCCCACGACTCGTGAGACAGGGAAACAGCGAGCGCAGTCTTTTTGTTCACAACAATGGTGCAGCTTTCCCCTATTCCAAGTGTGCCACGACTCGTTAGACCACACTTGGGTAGTGGTAGCTTCCTCACCACATTGCTGTGGATGGTGTTAGAATAGGTGACCATGTAAGCCAATTTTGGCAGGAATATGTAACCTATGTTTAGACAATTTTTGGTATTTGATAAAACTATTTATGAATAAAGAAGTGAAAATTCATATGGCAATACTTTTGTTTACGTTCACTTATCTGCATTTACATTTCTGTTCACTACGCAAACAAAGCCCACGGACTGAGAAACGATTTCGGGGACTGGGATTACGCTTGGAGGTAGGTCCATGAAATCAGTCTTACCGAATCAGTCCGGAAAATCTCCCAAGTCAAGGAATCCCGAAAATGGGTACCGAGATTCCCTTTGAGACTTGCACTAAAGCATCTGCTGTCGTATTTCATCGACGGGTGAGAAGGTCGTCTAAGCAGTGTTAGTGGGTCAGCATGCTAGGAAGCAGCTGACTGAGGTGACTCGCGGGAAACCGTCTTACGGAGGACCTTGAGTATGGTCAGCAAGGTATGACGTGTATTCCCGGTTCCAACGGTACAGGCCAAGTCCTTTGACTTGAGGAACTGCTGAGTTTACCTGTGCATCAGGTCTGTATCTTAGATATGGTGAGAGATTGCCAAAATACTCTTGAGTAGTCATAAGCCATGTCTAGTGCAGCTCGGGTGCACAAAGTGACAGTAGTTTCCAAGAAAGGATCTGTCTCCTGTCAAAAGGCATTGACAGTTGAGTCTCATGTATGCTCTGTGTCTTGTCCCTAAAAACTGTGGCCACAGTAATTGAACAGAAGGGAAAGGTTTCCCTTGCGGCGTTTAGTAAGGACAGAATGACACTTAGGTCCAAAATGGGTACCTGCATTTTTCGTGCCCTAGACCCTAAGTGATGAGGCCGAAGACAGAAGGACATGTGTACTGTTAGAGCCTAAATGTTCATCCCCGAATATTTCACCTAGTCTCTAGTGCCATGGACCGTTGCTAAATGGCCACCCATGGTAACGGGCGGATTCTAGGAATCCGACCAAGTCTAGCTGAATGGTGAACCTAAAGTGTCACACACTATCTACTCTCATTACAACTGAAAGTAATACATCGGTAATAAAGAAAACAAGCCTTAACATCATCAGGCTGAAAATACGGGAGATGATAGTCCCAAAAACAAGAGGCACGCAGGCCCCACCCAACAGAAAATAAATGATCATACATTCATCCATACATAAGGTCGAGGGCTCTTGTGATCATCCCATGTTGATTCCATCAACTCACATAACACAATTATTCCAAATAATCATGCATAAATAACCAATGGATATTCCAAATACCCAAGTGATGTCCAACATCACAAAAGCATAAACATACAAATAATATGCAAAATTCAAATTTCAAATTTAATGGACATTTTAAAACAATGCATCAATGCATGTATTAATCCCAAATTAATTAAGCAAATTTAATTCAAGGAATAATCAAATTATTCCAAAATCATAAATGCAAAATTAACATATTTTCAGAATATTTGTGCAGAAAATACAGAAAATCAAAATTTCCGGAAAAGTCACAAAACGGCACAAAATGGCCCAGCCGTTGTGCTGGCCGGCTGGCCGCGCGCGCAGGCAGCAAGCCTGCGCGCCCTGCGGGGCGCGCGCTCTGTGCCGCGCGCGCTGGCCTCGGCCAGCAGCGGCCGGCTGTGCACAGCGCCTGCAGGCGCCTGCCTGCGCGCGGCCACTGCCGGCTTGATCAATTTTTATTTTTTTTTTGTTTTTCAAAACTATTTCAGCACAATAACAGTAATATTATTCTGAAAATAAGCATGCAGTTTTAGATCCAATCTAGCAAAATAAAGCATGCCAAAAGTCCATTAAATCCAAACAATTGAATTATCATATTACTCATATATTTATACAATCTAACATGCCAATAAAGTCATTTAAAAGCAAGTAGATCATACCAAACACATAGATCTGTGCCTCTTACATCGAACTGGGCTCTGATACCACTTGAAGGACAAGCGAATCCGCCCGGGAGCGCGAGCGGAAGCGAGGAAGCGAGGAAATAGTGCGTAAATTTAAATCTAATTTAAATAAACGAATCCCAAGGGGTGTACCCTTGGGTGCTCAACCGGGCGTTCGATGTAGGATGTGTAAATATTAGAAACATATATTTAAACACATAGGGCATAGATGTATATTAAATCAATCGAAGCGTAATAAACCGTTACCTTTGATTATTTAGTGTATGCTCTCGACTACTTGCGTTGTTCCTTCTCCGGAAGGCTCACGAAATCCAAATGTATGGATTCTCCAAAGGTGATCCACACCACACTGGAAGAAACACACGTTCTTCTTGCTAGAAAAGAACGGGTTTAAGAAGGAATCGGTTTAAGAGAAGAACACTATGAATTAGTGCTCTCTTAAACTTACTTTGTTCTTCTTCTTGATTCAAAATCAAGTGAAGAACACAAGTGTAAAAGAGGGAGAGAGGCCGAGAGTTTGAGAGAGAGGAGAGGATTTTTGTCTTCTCTTTTTCCTAGAAAAAAGATAAATAATGATTCACATATGCTTGGTGTTGTATATTCTAATATATATACATAATTAATGTGATTATTGGAATGTGTCTAGGTTCATCCAAGGATGTCTGGATTCATTCCAATCAATCACCATCAATTCTTCAATCAAGCCTACCAAAATTTATGGTATGATCAAATCATACCAAAAGGGAAGAGCTTGATTGGAGTTGATTTGTCTCTTCCAAAAGAGATAAGTCAACATACCACCTAGCATGAAACATGGCTGATTTTGCTTCCTCCAAGGGAGCATGTCGGCCATGTTTAATTAAGGGAAGAAGTCCAACTTCTTACTATTCCAAAATAGGAATTATTTCTCCTCTCAGGTATAATTTAACGGACCGGGTTTTATCGTAATCCAATTACGACGAATCCAACATTAAATCCAATTTAATGTCCATTTAAATTATTCCCGTTGATCTTTTAATCCAATTAAAAGATTCAAAGTCTCAACGTCTCAACTTTACATATTTAATGAAAAATCCAATTTACCGATTAAACGAAAGCCCGATATAATATCGGCCCATCCATCCAATGGACTTTCCCTTAAGTAATCCAATTACTTATTTTATCCTTTGAGATTGACTCGAAGTCAATCTCTCAACCTCCTCGGTGATTTGTGTGTGACCCTTTACGTTCACCCTCACTAGACTTGGGCCCGTGTCCCACAAGGGCCCGTTACCATGGGTGGCCGTCTAGCAACGGTCCATGGCACTAGAGACTAGGTGAATTAGCGTGAACATTTAGGCGCCGATTTCGTACGGGTACGATCCTTCCGTCTACCGTCTCCCGTCTCCCGGCCTTAGTCTAGGGTATGGAATTGGGCGTCGGTTCCCATCCTCGACTAGGCATCTATGCTTAATACTCGAGACCACGTATGCTTCATTGCGTCGATACAGGAAACCATTCCCTGTTCGACCAACCACTGTGGGCACAGCTTCAAACAGCATGAACGTGTCTCCGAGTGCATAGTAGATACCTCTGTCACATACTGACAGGGGACGGATCCTCTTCTTGGAATCCACCGTCCTCGCTACACATTGACTGCACTAGACAAGGCTTATGATAATCATCTTACAGAATGATTACCTCTCGCCAGATCCAAGATACAGCCGTCCTGTGCACGCGACTGTCATGATTCCTCAAGTCTGAGGATTACTCCCGTACTATCGGGAACCGGGGAAAACCAATCATACCGACCAAGCCTCCAAGGCTTCCATATGATGATCCCCGCGAGTCAGTCCAGTTCGGCTCGACCCAGTCAACCAACCCATCAAGATCGTGTAGGCGTCCCACGCCTGTCGCCGATGAACGCGACACTCATCTAATGAACACGACTCTTGATGCAAGTCTCAATAGGACTCTCGATGCCCTGTCTCGAGGTCCTCGACTTGAAACGTTTCAAATCCAACTCTTAATCAGTTGGTTTCATGACCACCATCCAATGCGTGGCCTAACTGCACGAGTTGTTAACCAATGGTCTGTGGGCTTTGTTGCGATATAAGTTAAACACCATTTTAACAAATGTAAGATGAGCGCAACAAAGAAGGTACCATTGGTGACGAACACTCATCTTATTCATCACATAATAATTAACATATACATCAAGTTGTCCGATAGGTTACAAATCGCCAAACCTATTGGCTTTCTGGTCACCTATTCTAACAATAACCTTCACCGATGATCAATCACGGTATGGTTTATGTATACCTAATGAGGTACAAGTCTGAAGCTCTTGAGAGGTTTAAAGAATTCAGACTTGAAGTTGAGAACCAAATCGACTGCAAAATTAAAGTCCTACGGTCAGACCGAGGCGGAGAGTACCTTAGTATTGAGTTCCTTGATTATCTTAAAGAAAACGGTATAGTATCTGAATGGACACCTCCTGGGACACCATAGTCGAATGGTGTCTCTGAAAGGAGGAATCGAACCCTGTTAGACATGGTTCGATCCATGATGAGTTTTACCAAATTGCCCTTGTCCTTTTGGGGCTACGCATTGGAGACTGCGGCCAAATTATTAAATTTGTCGCCAACTAGTGTATTGACCCAAACGCCATATGAAATATGGCACGGCAAGCCTGCATCCTACAACTACTTGAAAGTGTGGGGTAGCCCCGCATACGTCAAGACGTTAGTGGGAAATAAGCTACAATCCAGGTCTAGCTTATGCACGTTCGTTGGATACCCTAAAGAAACTGCAGGTTATTACTTTTATGACCCCTTGGAACAAAAGGTGTTTGTTTCAAGGAACGCAGTATTCTTAGAATAAGGCTTTCCAGAGGATATCCAACCTGATGAACTGATCCTTGAAGAATCAAGCGATGAAAACCAGTCATCAGAAGTAGCCGCGGATTCCTCACTTAGAGGATTCAGGATAGATACTCGAAAGGGCTGACCAACCTCGAGAAGTCCAGCATGCTAGGCATGAAGGACAGCCGCAGGAAAGGCCAGCCTCGGTACCTGAACCGCCAGCTCCTATACAATCAGCGCCCATAGTCACCACTGACGTTCCCATTCTCCGTAGGTCAACTAGAGAGTCTCGACCTCCGGTGAGATATGGCTTTCTAAATACGACCGGTCTACTGGATAACGATCCTAAGACATACGGAGAAGCGATGTCTGACATCGACTCCGGGAAATGGCTTGAGGCCATGAAAATTGAAATGGACTCAATGAGCGAGAACCAAGTCTGGAGACTTGTAGACCCACCGAAAGGTGTTAAGCCAGTTGGCTGTAAGTGGGTCTATAAGCGCAAACTTGGCGTTGATGGAGAAGTCACAACAGTTAAGGCTAGGCTAGTAGCTAAAGGGCACACTAAACGACCCGGGGTCGATTTTGAGGACACCTACTCGCTAGTAGCCATCGCTAAATTCATTCGGATCTTGCTTGCCATAGCAGCATGGCACGACTATGAGATATGGCAGATGGACGTGAAAACGGCTTTCCTCAGTAGTTTCGTTGAGGAAGAGATCTACATGGATCAGCCGAAGGGTTTCACAGTCACTGGAGAAGAACAGAAGGTCTGCCGTCTCTAGAAGTCCATCTATGGCCTCAAACAAGCATCCCGAAGTTGGAACATTTGCTTTGATGAAGTAATACGGGTTACGACTTCATCAGAAACGAATCTGATCCTTGTGTATACAATAAGGTCAGTGGGAGCTCAATAGTGTTCCTAGTGCTTTTATGTGGATGACATTCTACTCATAGGTAATGACGTTAGAATGTTGGGTGACACAAAAGCATGGTTATCAACCCAGTTTTCCATGAAGGACTTGGGTGAAGCCTCCTACATTCTAGGCATCTCGATTGTCAGGGACAGATCTAAAAGAATGTTAAGACTCACCCAAAACTCGTATATGGAGAAAGTCCTAAAGAGGTTTCGGATGGACAACTCCAAATGATGATTCCATGGGATCACATTATCCAATAAACAGTCGCCGCAGACTGATGAGGAACTTGAAAGGATGAACGTCATCCCCTATGCTTCTGCCGTAGGAAGTATCCAATATGCGGTCCACTGCACTAGACCTGACATTGCTTACGCTTTGAGTGTAACGAGCAGATATCAGTCTTGTGCAGGAGAGGCACATTGGAATGCAGTTAAGGGCATCCTTAAGTACCTGAGGAGGACTAAGGAAATGTTCTTGGTCTATGGCAATGGAGAACTGATCCTGGAAGGCTTTAGTGATGCTAGCGTCCAGGCTGATGACGATGATGCCAAATCTCAATCGGGTTATGTATTCAGGCTCAATGGAGTAGTGGGTTGGAAAAGTTCCAAGCAAGCAACCACTGCTGATTCCACCACTGAGGCCGAATACATAGCAGCTTCAGAAGCTGCCAAGGAAGCGGTTTGGATGAGAAACTACATCCAAGAGTTGGGTGTGGTGCCTAGCATCACCGAGCCCGTTGTCATCTTTTGTGATAACAACGGAGCAATAGCGCAAGCAAAGGAACCGAGATCTCATCACCGTTCCAAACACATTCTTAGACGCTACCACCTTCTAAGAGAAATGGTAGGAAGAGGTGATGTTCGGATGGACCGAGTCAACTCAGCACACAACACACCCGATCCGCTGACAAAGCCTATGTCGCAGAGCGCTCATACGCAACATCATGAGAAGATGGGGATTAGGCATATGGGCGGTTGGCTTTAAGGTCAAGTGTGAGATTGTTAGAATAGGTGACCATGTAGCCAATCTTCGAAGGCGAATTGTAATCTATGTCTGAACAATTTCGAGGTTTTTAATAAATCATTAATGAATAAGAAGTGAAATTCATTAGGCATTTACTTTCTTTGTGTTCACTTTATCTGCTTTATATATCTGTTCACTACGCAAACAAAGCCCTTGGACTAAAAATGCATTTCGGGGACTGGGACTACGCTTGGAGGTAGGTCCATGAAATCAGTTCCGCGGAATCAGTCCTGAAATTTTCAAAGTCAAGGAATCTCGAAAGTGGGTACCAAGATTCCTCTTGAGACTTGCACTAAGCATCTGCTGTCGTATTTCATCGACAGGGGACGAAGGTCGTCTAAGCAGTTTTAGTGGGTTAGCCTGCTAGGGAGCAGCTGACTGAGGTGACTCGCGGGAACCGTCTTATGGAGGACCTTGAGTAGGGTCGGTTAGGTATGACGTGTATTCCCGGTTCCCACAGTAACTGAACAGAAGGGAAGGTTTCCCTTGCGGCGTTTAGTATAGGACAGACCGACACTTAGGTCCAAAATGGGTACCTGCATTTTTCGTGCCCTAGATCCTAAGTGGTGAGACCGTAGACGGAAGGATAGATGTACTGTAGAGCCTAAATGTTCATCCCCGTATATTCACCTAGTCTCTAGTGCCATGGACAGTTTCTAGATGGCCACCCATGGTAACGGGCGAATTCTAGGAATCCAACCAAGTCTAGCTGAAGGTGAACCTAAAGAGTCACACACAATCCGCACACATTAAAGTATTTAATTTGAAATTAAATATTTGGAGAAGTGGAGCGATTAAATTGGATTTAATCAGGTCCTTATTTTCTTGGGAAGAATTAATTCTTTTTATTAGATAAGAGGGATTTATCTAATAAATTAGATTTATTAGAAAATTAATTTAATAGGCTTAGAATAAATATTTATATTTAATATATTTATTTATTGCCCTTGGAATATTTAAATAGGATTTTAATATTCCATCAAATTAAATTAATGGTTGAGATTAAAAGGGAGAGATCTATGGCTAATATTGGTTTGACCAAAAAGAAGCTAGTGTTGACTAGGATTTGACTAGGTCAAATCCTAGTTGTGAAAGAGTCTTTAAAGTGTGGGAGATTGAAGAGGAAAAGGATTCCTCTTCTATAAATACTCCTTAGCACACACATTGAAGGATGATGAATCTTGAAAAACACACACACACACACACACACACACACACACACACTCGTCCTCTCTTCTCCCTCTCTCAGCCGCGCCTCTCTCTCCAAGAAAATAGTTTTCTTGTTCTGTTGGTCTTCAACAATTGAACATAGGAGGATTGATCTCATTAATTTAATAACGTTTGATCGATCCATCCTCTCCCAAAATAATACTTGTTCTTTCGCTAGCACGAAGTTCAAGATACGTGGGCGGATTGAGTGTCACGAATTAGAGGGTCTCCCATACGAGATCTTGGAGCAAATCGGGGAACAACGCGAGTACTGCTGAGAAGAGGAAAACAACGAATCGGTAGGTTTTCATTTACGTTTTTTCGTCCTATTTCTTTTTGAATCCTATGGACTCCATGATTCTTATGTATGTTTATTATTCATGAGATACACCAAACACCCGGAAGTTTCAAGGGCACACCCCTTGAACGAGTTTATTTTAATATATGTTATGCATGTTTAAATTTTCGTAATTTAACTTATACTGCGCTTCCGCATTCACGCTACTCCCGGGACGATCCACACGCCTACCTAAGGCTTTCACACAAATCACTATTGAAGTATGGAATTAATTTGGAATTAATTCCAGGAAATGAATTAATTTAATTGGATTAAACTAATTCAAGGCGAATATGAACTATTAGGCCATTTATTGGGAAAGTCCATTGGATGGATGACCCAAGAATTAATTAATTGGATTAATTTATTTTGGGCTTACCTTTAAATTAATTGGATTAATTTATTTTGTTTAGTTCAATTAATTGATTGCATCAATTAATTAATGCTTGGGCTTAAGTTTATTTAATTAGATTAAATAAGTTTTTGGATTTCAATAAGGTATAAAATTAATTCGATTAATTTGAAACCCATGAATCACTTGATTTAATTTGATTAAATCAAAATCGGTCAAACTGGTCCATCACTTGAAGTCCAAGCTCAAGGGGTTAAAGCAAGTTGAGGAGGAATTGAAAATCCTCCATCGAATGTGTGCCATATGGGAGGTTGAACAAGTAGTGCACTCATATGATGGGTAGTAGTGCACATGTTGTGCATAGTGTGTAGAAGTTATTTTGGAAATAACTTGTTTTTGTATGTAATTTGATTGCACTACACAGAAGATATGGATACTCTCTTCCACTCTCTAACTTTCTCTCTCCTATCTTAAGCCAATAAATTTCTCTCGTTTTTATCTATGTTTTGAGTTCTCCTTGAATTAGATTCAAGTTGAGAACAAGAGAAATACGTATACACTAATCAATAGTGCAATGCGGTTTTATTTCTTCCTCGATTTAGCTTCTCCAGCAGTAGGTCTAGATGTGCTTCTATAAGTGTGGCGTGGACAAATTAGAGAGTTTCTAATTTTGAATCCTAAAGTGAATGGTAAAAGGAACAAAAAGGTAAACAACGTTTATTGTGGTGCAACGTTAGAAAACGAAAAGGTAATATTTCAGTTTATATTTCGTGTAACTGTTTGTTTTCTCCTTTAGTCACATTCACACATGTTTTTATGTATAATGATGTGTTTGAAAACACCGAACGACTGGGAATTGAAATGGAACAACCCTTTGAAATGGAATTTAAATTTCTTTTATTTTATGCTTCCGTCGTGTTCCCAAACCGTACCAATTCTTTCAGTAGTATCAGAGCCTGAATTGGTCTTATGGCTTTAGGAATAACTCGATTTTATGTGATGAGCATGTTAAACATGTTAGAATAGGTGATCAGATAGCCAATTAGATTGGCCTTTATTTAATCTATTTGACAACTCGGTGTATTGTAATATTATGTAATGAATAAAATTAGTATCCACTACCATTGGTATTATCTTTGTTATGCTCATTCTTGTATGTTAATGTCTATTCACATATATCACAACAAAGCCCACAGACCGCGTTGACAACTCATGCAGTTGGGTCACACATTGGATGATGGTTATAAAACCAACTGATAAATGGTTAGGTCTGAAATGTTCCAAGTCGAGGACCTCGAGACAGGGTATCGAGGGTCTAATTGAGACTTGCACTAGGAGTCATATTCATTGAATGAGTGCCATGTTTCATTGATGATAGGCGTGGAACGCCTATACGATCTTAGTGGATGGTAGACTGGAGTTGAGCTGACTAGGCTGACTGGTGGGATTATCATATGGAAGCCTTGGAGGCTTGGTCGATATGATTGGAGTTCCCCGGTTTCGATAGTAAGAGAGTAGTCTTGGGGACATTGAGGAAGCACACCAGTCACATGCACAAGATGGCTGTATCTTAGATCTGACGAGAGGTGATCATGTCACGAACATATTCATTATATGCCTTTTCCAGTACATTCAGTGTAGCGAGGACGGTGGGTTTCAAGAAGAGGATCCGTCCCCTGTCAGTATGTCATAAAGGTATCTCCATGCACTCGAAAAAACATTCATGCTACTTGAAGTTGTGGCCACAGTAGTTGATCGAGCTGGGAATGGTTCCCTGTGTCGATGCAATGGGGCATGCATAGTCTCGAATATTGAGCATAGGCGTCTGGTCAAGAATGGGAACTGACGCCCAATTCTGTACCCTAGACTAAGGCTTGGAGGCGGTAGACGGAAGGATTGTACCAGTATAAAATCGGTGCATAAATATTCATACCAACATTCACCTAGTCTCTAGTGCCATGGACTATTGCTATCAGCTATCCATGGTAACGGGCTTTTGTTGAACACGAGCCCAAGTCTAGTTGAGGGTGAACCTAAAAGTTCACACACAATCATCGAGGAGGTGAAGGAATTGACTTGGAGTCAATTTTGAAATATGATAAATAATTGAATTATTTATGGGATAGTCAATTGGGTGGACAAGTCGATATTGTATCCGGCCCTCGATTAATTGATTTAAGTAGAGATTAAGGGCTTGGATCTTTTAATCTAATTAAAAGATCAATTAGAATTATTAAATTGAACCTTTTAATTAAATTAGATTTATCTTGGGTTTTTTGTAATTGTATTACAATAAAACCCGGTTTATTAAATCTTTGCCCAAGAGAGTTATTAATTCCACTATTGAAATTAGGAGAAGTTGGACTTCTCCTAAATGAGGATGGCAGATAGCTTCTTTTAGAAGCATAAAACTTGGCCATGTTGGCCTTGTTAAAGAGTTTGACTTGTTCCTTTTCGAAATGAACAAATCAACCCCAATCAAGCCTCCTTTACTCGGTATGATTTAATCATACCTTGTAAAGTGGTAGGTTTGATTGACGATTAATGGGAATTGATTACAGTGTATCTAGACATCCTTGGATGAACGTAGACAAATTCCAATAATCACATTAATGATCTATATATATGTGTATACACAATCATCAATAAGATGAATAATCATTATTCATCTTTTTCTTGGAAAAAGAAGAGAACTCTCATATATATATATATATATATATCTCACACACACACACGCACACACTCTCTCGGCCTCTTTTACTCTCTCTATCCCTCTCACTTTGTTACCTCATTTATCCAGGATCAATTGAAGAACAAAGCTAGATTTAGAATGATACAGTAATACGGTAGTGCAATCCTTTTCTTGATTTCATCTTTCTAGGTCCGTTTTTCTCTAGCAAGAAAAACGTGACTTCTCCCAGTGTGTTGTGGACTACGTTAGATGATTCATACGTTTAAATCTTGGTGAACGTTTGTCATCCATTCGAGAGGGAACAACGCTAGTAGTAGTGCACGGAAGATAACTACGAAGGTGATCCCCATTTATTTATATTTGTAGTTCTCTTTATGATCATCTATGTAGCCTATATGATATACTTGCATTACATTATCTTATTCTACATCGAATACTCAGATGAGCACCCATGGGAATACCCTTTGGGACATTTTATTATGACATGTGTTTCAAATATCGTTAAATTCTACATCCCTCGCTTTTGCTTGCACTCCCGGACGGATTCGCTTGTCCTTCTAGTGGTATCAGAGTCGGTTCGATGTAAGGGGCCATAGATCTATGTGCTTTACATGTGCAATTTGCTTTTACGGCTTTATTGAGCATGTTTATTGCGTAAATATATAGAATAATGCACTTGTTTAAATGTGTGAGTTTAGCGGGCACTGTGCTTGTACTTTTGTGGATTGAGTCTTAAAATTGTATGTTTGTTTTTAGTCTTTTAATATGTGGAAACAAAACTAACAAAAAAGTATTTTCATTAGCGGACGGCAGCTGCAGCGGTTGGCTGCCACCCCTATTGGCGGCCACTGGTTGGCAGGCGCGTAGTTGGACGCACGAGGGCACCAGCCTACGCAATGCCTAGCCAGCGTGCGTTTTGGCAAGGGCGGCCTTGTATACCGCTCTATGCGCAGACGAGCGCCAGCGCACATTTGGCTTTTGCCCAAGCATGCCTGTGCGTAGGCGCGCAGGCTGCTGGGCAGCGCCAACACAAGGGTGCGTGCACGTCTACGTGCGGGCAGAGGGCTGTGGCCGATCTATGCCAGTTTTTTATGTTTTCTAAAAATTTGATTTTTTGGAACTTTTTTGCATATTTTCTGAAAATGGATTAATTTTGCATATTTGATTTGGATTAATTGGATTTTTCATACAATCAAATTGCTTAATTAATTTGGGATTCAACATGAATTGGATGCATTGTGTGTGGGATGTCCATTAGATTCAAAATTGAACTTGTAAATTATTTATATGTTTATGGCATGTGATGTTGGATATCACCTAGGTATTTTGAATATCTATTATAAGCATGATTATTTGGTATAATTATGCAGTAATGTTCATTGGATGAACGTGGGATGATCACTAAAAATAGATGTATGATTTTTTTTCATTACTATTGGGTAGGGCCTACGTGCCTCTTGTTTTACGACTATTATCTCCCGTTATTGTGCCTCATGATGTTAAGGCTTATTTTCCTCTATTTCATGTATTCTATTTCCAATGTAATGAGAGAAGTTAAAATCTTGGTGAGGTTTTACATTTCATATGTAATAAAACAAGCCTATAGAGTTCGAGGCCCACGTTGAATGTGAAAAGGTTATGTGGATCGGCCCAGGAGATGAACGCGAATAGCGAAAGCGCGAAAGATTGCATAATAAAATTGCAAAGCATAAGTAAATAGAATTTAAAGCATGCATAACATACATAATCGTATCAAGGGGTGTGCCCTTGATTCTCCCCGGCGTTCGGTGTATCTCATGTTCAACAAAACACAACATGGAGGCCATAGAATTTAAACCGAAAAACATAATTAAAGAACTACACGGTTGTAGTTTTGTCTTTGTTCATCTACATGCATTGTTCCCCATTTTGCACTAAGATCTCAAGAAAGAGACCATCTAAATCATCTCACTCGCTACACCGGAAAGCAAACAACCCTTGTGCTAGCAAGAAATTATTTGGGGAGAAGAGACATCGATACACGCTATCAATTAACGCAATCGACATCTCTTATGTTCTAACTTGAATAAATCAAGGAGAACAAAGTAGAAGTCTTGGAAAGTGAAGAAGAGGAATGGACGAAAAAGGAGAGAGATTTGAGAGATGAGAGTTGTAGAAATTAGTAGGGCTGTGTGTGTGTGTGTGTGTGTTTGAGTATTCATAGAAAATAGAATTTCCTATTCCTACTCAAACTCTTCTAAAGAGGCACACTTGACTAGGATTTTGACCTAGTCAAATCCTAGTCAAACTAGGCTTTGATTAAGTCAAATTAATCATGGCCCTTCATCTCATCAATCCCTTGATCAAATCTTGTCCATCCATTTTGATGGGCTTTATGGAATGGGCCTATTTAATTCTAAATTAAAGAGTCCCATGGACTTTATATTAAAATCCTATTTAATACCCAAGCCCATTAATTAATTAATGAAATGGACTTTATTTAATTCTAAATTAAATAGTCCCATGGACTTTATATTAAATCTTTTTTAATCTAATTAAAAGGGAAGCCCATGCTTTATAAAATCCATAAATCTAAGTTATGAACTCAAGCCCAATTATTCTAAATAATCCATCGAGGCTTGAATCTCCAAGAAGTATAATTTAATTCCATTAAATTAAACCTTCTCTTGGAATTAATTCCAAATTAATTCCCTTTCATTTGGTGTAGCGGGTGTGACTCTTTAGGTGCACCTTTCAGCTAGACTTGGACCTACTTTTTGTTATTTCATAACCAAAGTAGTCCTTTACCATGGGTGGCCATCTAGCAATGGTCCATGGCACTAGAGACTAGGTGAATATGTGGTGTGAACATTTAGGCTCCAAGTTACATGCATGTACGGTCCTACTGTCGCTCGATACGTACGGGTACGGTCCTACTGTCGCCTGTCTCCTGGCCTTTAGTCTATGGGCATGGAATTAGGATGTCGGTTCCCATCCTTGACTTAGGCATCTATGCTTAATGCTTGAGATAGGTTTGACACGCGTAGAAAATTCTTTCCTACTCAATCAAGTGCTATGGCCATAGACTTTGTGAGTCTAAACCATCTCAGAGCGCATAGGAGATCTCGCTGTCATATCCTTTGATAGGGGACAGATCCTATCTTGGAATACACTGTTCTTACATACTCCGACTGCACTGGACAAAGCTTATGATGATCATGTGATATAATGCGGTCAAATTTCACCAGATCCAAGATACAGCCTTAGTATGTAGGGGACTGCCGTGATCCTCAAGTCCGAGGACTAATCCCGTATTATCAGAACCAGGAATATGAGTCATACCGACCAAGCCCCAGTGGCTTCCATATGACGATTCCCGCGAGTCACCTCAGTCAGCAGCCACCTAGCTGGCTGACCCACTAACACTGCATGGACGAGCCTCGTCACTTGTCGATGAAATGCGACTGCAGATGCTTAGTGCAAGTCTCAAATAGAATCTTGATGCCCTGTCTCGAGATTCCTTTGACTTGGAGTATTTCAGACAGATTCGACGAAACTGATTTCATGAACCTACCTCCAAGCGCAGTTCAATTTCCCGAAATGTTATTTCATTCTATGGGCGTTTGTTGTGACATCGAAACGATGCAAGCAGTAAGCACAACAAACTTATGCCTATGAATCCTTACTACATTCATTAACATAATATTACTTGTTCAAAGATTGACGAATGATTCTCAGAACAGCCAATACCATTGACTTTCTAGTTACCTATTCTAATAGGATGGAGGCTCAAGGTGAGACATCAAAGCAAAACCAGAAGAGCTACAAGTCCCATTGGAATAAGAATGGGTTAACTCTTAGTAATATGTAAGACCACCCTAGACAGACTATAAACTCAGTACGGGCTCAGTGAGTCGCTTAGGTTGCGCTTGTGATCATCCAAATAGGGGTTATGCTATGTTTATTGCATGCGACGTATTTATTTATAACTTTAACAAGTATTGGATATTTATGCATGTAAAGACATTAATTTGATGAGGTCTCAGTCATTCTAAAAAACGAACTCTCATTTGGTTGGACCAAATAAGATATTAGGCCCATAATGGACTTAGATCAAAATGGTTTTGATCCGTCCAAGCCTTTCATCCACAATAATGTGGTGAGGAAGCTACCACTACCCAAGTGTGGTTTCACAATTCGTGGCACATCTGGATTAGGGAAAAGGTACACCATTGTTGTGAACACAAAGTAAGCGCTCGTTGTTTTCCTATCTCACGAGTCATGGGGGGTGACAGTTCAGGCATAGATTTGGTTGATGGGTCGGCCCTAACACTGAGTAGAATGATTGGCTTGGAGTCCTCGTAATCATGTGAAGAGGTGCGACAAAACATCTTGGGAATCTCTTTGGATGAGAATTATATTGGATATCTCCCATGAGGTTTTCATCATGTGAATCGTAAAAGCGGGGCATGATGATCACACTTATGGATCCCAAGCCCACTAGAAAATGGTTTCCCGAAACTCCACTTGGGAGTTGTAGGCTTTCGTAGAAATAGTGCGAGGGTCAAAGGCTAAAAGATCATGTCTTCAACTTGAACTGTAATATTACCATCATTTGCTAATTTTTGCTTTTCATTTCTTAAAATGTTGATATGTCTAAGAGTCCTTTAACTATGGTTCTGGAGATTAATAAATTCAATGGTTCAAACTACTCTGGCTGGCTAAGAAATCTGAGGATTGCCCTCAATTTCAAGAACCAGGGCTATATCTTGGACAAGCCACTCCTGAGGGCCTTGCCAGAGGGATCTTCGCCTGAGGAACATGTGACATTCGAGAAATGGCATGAGGAAAACCTGAAGGTCAGCAGTATTATATTGGCTTCGATGTCTAATGGATCCAACAAAATGGTAGGCTAGATAATGTTTCCTCCATAATACTCTGCATGAAAGATGTTCATGCAGTTGGGGATAGGCATATTAGATATGCCACGACAAAAGTATTCTTGGGGACCAAGCTAGCTAAAGGGTCCTCTGTACAAAGTCGTGGGGTTAAGATGCTATTCCTTAGGAGAAAGCTCGAAGGCGTTAAAGCTGGACTTGGCAATGACATGTACATTAACGTGATGCTTCAGTCGTTTTCTCCATCCTACGACCCGTTTGTTGTTAACTACAACATGAACGAACTTGAGAAGTCTATTCATGAGTTGATCAACATGCTGGTTCAATACGAGGCAATGACCCACAAGTCTATGCCATCAGTATTGGTAGGAGAGGCTTCGACCTCCAAGTTGAATGGCAAGAGGGTCGGACGTTGGAAGAGGAAGAAGGGAAAGCGAAGGCTATTGTAGGCACAGCTTGCGCTCCTAGCGCCCCTGTGGGGACGGGAAAAGGGAAAGCGAAGGCCCAGGGTTTTCAGTAGTCTAAGGCAAATGATGTCTGCATTCATTGCCAAGGAAAGGGGCATTGGAAGAAGGAGTGCCCACAACTCCTCTCCAAATAAGGTATGTTTGTGGTTGAAGTAAACATGATAACTAATTCTACTTCATGTGTATTGGATACCGGATGTAGTGCTCACATCTACAATGATTTGCAAGTGCTATAAAGAAGCAAAATTCTAACCAAGGATGGGATGATCATGTGGCTAGGCGATGGCAAGGCCGTTGCTGCAGAAGCCATAGGATCAGTAGAGTTAGCCATTAGTCATCGTGTTAGGGTTGTACTTAATGATTGTTTCTATGTACACAACATGGTTAAAAATATTATTTCAATTCTTGTCCTGGATAAGGCGGGGTACTCGTTTACCATCAATAAAAATGATTTTTATATTGTCAATGATGGTATTTCTCATATGCTTGGTACACTAGTAAATTGTCTATACACAGTTCAACAATCTAATTGGATTAAGACTACCGAACATAAACATAAACATGATAATCTTGAACACACACAGATATTGCATGCGAGGTTAGATCATCTCTGAAAATCGGTTTGTGGACCATTAAATACTCAAGCAAGAGGTGGGTATCATACTTCATAACCTTCACCGATGATCACTCACGGTATGGTTATATTTACCTAATGAGGTACAAGTTTGAAGTCTTCGGAAGGTTTAAGGTCTATAGACTTGAAGTTGAGAACAAAACAGGTTGCAAGATAAAAGCCCTTCAGTCGGACCGAGGTGGAGAGTAATTAAGTGGTGAGTTCATTGATTATCTAAAAGGAGGAATCAAGCTTTTGAACACCGCAGTTGAACTTTTTGTTTGAAAGGAGGAATCAGACCTTGTTGGATATGGTCTGGTCCATGATGAGTTTCACTGAACTCCTGTTGTCCTTCTGCGGATACACTCTTGAGACGACGACCAAGATTTTGAACAAGGCACCATCTAAGAAGATATCTCAGACACCGTATATGGCATGACAAGCCTGCCTCCTACAAATACTTGAGAGTGTGTGGAAGCCCCGCATACGTCAAGAGGTTAGTAGGAGATAAACTAGACTCTAGGTCTAGTTTATGGAGGTTCTTCGGATATCTGAAAGAAACTGTAGGGTATTATTTCTATGATCCCTCTGAGCAAAAGATTTTTGTCTAGCGGAATAAATATTCTTGGAAAAAGGTTGTCCATCGAATAGCTGACACGATGAGATACTCCTTGAGGAATCAAGTGAGGTGCCTCATGAGAGAGCAATGACGACATCTGAGCCCATACTTTCAACTGATCATGTTCCGGTCCTTCGTAGGTCGGCCAGAGTATCCCAACCACCTGAGAGGTATGGATTTTGGGGCCTGACCAGTCAATTGGATAATGATCCAAAATGACTTCGTTTGTCCAGTGCAGTTAGAATGTGCAGCGAGGACGGTGGGTTTCAAGAAGAGGATCCGACCCCTGTCAGTATGTGACAGAGGTATCTCCTATGCACTCAGAGACACGTTCATGTTGCTTGAAGCTGTGGCCACAGTGGTTGATTGAGTAGGGAATGGTTCCCTATGTTGATGCAATGAGGCATTCGTAGTAACAAGTATTAAGCATAGCCGCCTAGTTAAAGATGGGAAGCGATCGCGCCAATTTCATACCGTAGACTTAGCTCGAGAGATGGCAGACGGAAGGACAGTACTCATACGAAATTGCTGCCCAAATGTTCATGCTGACATTCACTTATCTCTAGTGCCATGGACCATTGCTAGACGTCCACCCATGATAACGGGCAACTATTGGATACGAGCCCAAGTCTAGCTAAGAGTGAACCTAAAAGGTCATACAAAAATCACTGAGGAGGTGAAGGTATTGACTTGGAATCAATTTTGAAAGATGATAAATAATAGAATTATTTATGGGATAGTCCATCGGATGGACATGCCGATATTGTATGGGGCCTCGATTAATCGATAAATGGAATTTATCAATTAAGTATATATTAATGACTTAGATCTTTTAATCAAATTACAAGATCCATGGGCATTGTTTAATTGGACCTTGAATTAAATTAGATTTGATTCTTCGGCTTTTTGTAATTGGATTACAATAAAACCCGGTCCATTAAATCTTGTTCCAAAGAGAGATATTAATTCCACTTTTAGAATTAGGAGAAGTCCTACTTCTCCTAAATGAGATTTGTTGATTTTAGCTTCTTTTAGAAGCATAAAAATCAGCCATGTTGGCCTTATTGAAGAGTTTGACTTTTTCATTTTGGAAACGAACAAATCAACCCAATGAAGCCTCCTTTACTTGGCATGATTTAATCAAACCTTGTAAAATGATAGGCTTGATTGAAGAATTATGGAAATTGATTGGAATGTATCTAGACATCCTTGGATGAATTTAGACACATTTCAATAATCACATTAATGATGTATATATATATATGTGTTTGTGTGTGTGTATATACAATCATCAATAAGAGGATTAATCATTATTCATCTTTTTCTAGGAAAAAAGAACAGAACTCTCATATCTCTTCTCTCTCTCTCTCTCTCTCTCTCTCTCTCACTCACTCACTCTCGGCCTCTCTCACTCTCTCTATCCCTCTCACTTTGTTGTTTCATTGATCTTGGATCAATTGAAAAACAAAGCTATATTAAGAAGGATACACTAATACGATAGTTGAATCATTTTCTTGATCTCATCTTCTTAGGTCCGTTTTTCTCTGGCAAGAAAAACCTGACTTGTCCCGGTGTGGTGTGGACTAAGTTAGAGGATTCATACGTTTGAATCTTGGTGAACGTTTGTCATCCATTCGAGTGTGAACAATGCTAGTAGCGGTGCACAGAAGATAATTACAAAGGTAATCCCCGTTTATTCATATTTGTAGTTCTCTTTATGATCATCTATGTCCCTATATGATATACTTGCATTATGTTATCATACTCTACATCGAACACCCGACTGAGCACCCAAGGGGACCCCCTTGGGACGTTTTTATTATGATATGCATTTTAAATATCGTTAAATTCCGCATCCCTCGCTTCTGCTCGTGCTCACAGGCGTATCCGCTTGTCCTTCAAAATATGTTTAATTTGCTTTTAGAAAGCATGTTTTACCATTTTGAGCATGGTAATGTGTTTAGAAAAATATGTGTTACTTTTGCTTTAAATTATAGATTTCCATGCATTTTTAAAATTAAATTTTCTATAAATACATGTTTTAGTTTTAGTTTTTAATTAAGGAGTTTAAAAAAAAATTGTTGGAAAACGTGAAGCTACCAGCCGACAGGCACCTAGCACCTGCGGGTGCGCTCGTGCCCAGATGCTGCACATAGGGAGAGCGCAGGCGCTGCCGGCCGCGTACCGCCGCCCGGCCTGTTTTGAACAGCTGGGTTGTTTTTTGCCATTTTTCCCAAAAAATTGGATTTACCACATTTCTGTATATTTTCTGAAATTATTAATATTTGTTAGATTGATTTTTTCTAAAATTAAGTTGTGCCTTAGATTAATTTGAAAATGATTTACAAACTATTTTTTTTTATTTTTGTACATTGGATGTATGATGCTTGATATCGATTTTTAATTGAATTATTAAATAATATTTTTTTGCATAAAATTATAGTTTTGTTTGTGATAATGGATATCATTTTAATAAATGCATTGAATGTATTTATTTGTTAGGAATGTTTATATTTGATATATTGTGTATTAAGTATTTATTAGATAAACAATGGGGATGATCACAAAGCCCATGACCCTTATGTATGGTTTAATTTATGTCGGGTGTGAAGGACAAGCGAATCCGCCCGGGAGCGCGAGCGGAAGCGAGAAAGCGTGGAAAGTGCGTAAATTTAAATCAAATTCAAAATACGCGAATCCCAAGGGGTGTACCCTTGGGTGCTCAACCGGGTGTTCGATGTAGGATGTGTAAATATTAAAACATATATTTAAACACATAGGGCATAGATATATAAATGAAATCAATCAAAGCGTAATAAAGCGTTACCTTTGATTGTTTAGTGTATGCTCCCGGCTACTAGCATTATTCCTTCTCCGGAATGCTCACGAAATCCAAACGTATGGATTCTCCAAAGGTGATCCACACCACACCGGAAGAAACACACGTTCTTCTTGCTAGAAAAGAACGGGTTTAAGAAGGAATCAGTTTAAGAGAAGAACACTATGAATTAGTGTTCTCTTAAACTTACTTTGTTCTTCTTCTTGATTCAAAATCAAGTGAAGAACACAAGTGTAAGAGAGGGAGAGAGCACGAAAATTGAGAGAGAGGAGAGGATTTTTGTCTTCTCTTTTTCCTAGAAAAAGATGAATAATGAATCACTTATGCTTGGTGTTGTATATTCTCATATATATACATAATTAATGTGATTATTGGAATGTGTCTAGGTTCATCCAAGGATGTCTAGATTCATTCCAATCAATCACCATCAATTCTTCAATCAAGCCTACCAAATTTATGGTATGATCAAATCATACCAAAAGGGAAGAGCTTGATTGGAGTTGATATGTCTCTTTCCAAAAGAGATAAGTCAACATACCACCTAGCATGAAACATGGCTGATTTTGCTTCCTCCAAGGGAGCATGTCGGCCATGTTTAATTAAGGGAAGAAGTCCAACTTCTTCCTATTCCAAAATAGGAATTATTTCTCCTCTCGGGTATAATTTAATGGACCGGGTTTTATCGTAATCCAATTACGACGAATCCAACATTAAATCCAATTAAATGTCCATTTAAATTATTCCCGTTGATCTTTTAATCCAATTAAAAGATCCAACGTCTCAACTTTCTATATTTAATCGAAAATCCAATTTACCGATTAAACGAAACCCCGATACAATATCGGCCCGTCCATCCAATGGACTTTCCCTTAAGTAATCCAATTACTTATTTTTATCCTTCGAGATTGACTTCAAGTCGATCTCTCAACCTCCTCGGTGATTTGTGTGTGACCCTTTAGGTTCACCCTCAGCTAGACTTGGGCCCGTGTCCCACAAGGGCCCGTTACCATGGGTGGCCTTCTAGCAACGGTCCATGGCACTAGAGACTAGGTGAATTGGCGTGAACATTTAGGCGCCGATTCCGTACGGGTACGATCCTTCCGTCTACCGTCTCCCGGCCTTAGTCTAGGGTATGGAATTGGGCGTCGGTTCCCATCCTTGACTAGGCATCTATGCTTAATACTCGAGACCACGTATGCTTCATTGCGTCGACACAGGAAACCATTCCCTGTTCGACCAACCACTGTGGCCACAGCTTCAAACAGCATGCACGTGTCTCCGAGTGCATACGAGATACCTCTGTCACATACTGACAGTGGACAGATCCTCTTTCTTGGAATCCACCGTCCTCGCTACACATTCTGACTGCACTGGACAAGGCTTATGATAATCATCTTACAGAATGATTACCTCTCGCCAGATCCAAGATACAGCCGTCCTGTGCACGCGACTGCCATGATCCCTCAAGTCTGAGGATTACTCCCGTACTATCGGAACCGGGGAAAACCGATCATACCGACCAAGCCTCCAAGGCTTCCATATGATGATCCCCGCGAGTCAGTCCAGTCGGCTCGACCCCAGTCGACCAACCCATCAAGATCGTGTAGGCGTCCCACGCCTGTCGCCGATGAAACATGACCACCATCCAATGCGTGGCCCAACTGCACGAGTTGTTATCCATGGTCTGTGGGCTTTGTTGCGATATAAGTTAAACACCATTTTAACAAATGTAAGATGAGCGCAACAAAGAAGATACCATTCGTGACGAATACTCATCTTATTCATCACATAATAATATTACATTTACATCAAGTTGTCAGATAGGTTACAAATCGCCAAACCTTTTGGCTTTCTGGTCACCTATTCTAACAGGGTGAGGCCGCATGCCTCTTTGTTTTATTATTCTCTCTCTCTCTCTCTCTCTCTCTCTCTCTCTCTCTCTCTCTCTCTCTCTCTTGAAACAATAAGGCTTGCTTTCTCCCTCCTTTTGTACTCCCCCCAACTTATGATTGGTGTTTCTTGTTTAAGTTGTAATAAGTATAGTTAGGAGTGGAGTTTTTATTTATTTTTTGAAATAAATTGTAAGGCAACACCTTGGAGGTCCAAGAAGAGGGCCGTTGAGCGGAGCCCATAATGGAGAGTCCAAAAGAGCGAAGAGGTGTTACCAGGCCCCATTCAAATGATAATGGGTTATAGTTTTATAATAGTGTAGGCCACTCTAGACTGACCATCCACTGCGGGCTCAATGGATCACATAGGATTGGGTTTGTGATCATCTAAAAGGGGCATGCTAGGCTCGTTTTGCTTGTGATGTATGTTTTAATTCTTTGATGTAAGATGTCTTTGGAATACATTTGTTTATATTCATTGAATAAAACTTAAGCATGCAAAATCTTAAAAGGATGAGGTCTCGGTCACAACAAAATTAACTATCACTTGGATGGTTCGAGTAAACATTAGGCCCAATAATTGATTTAAAATCAAATGGTTTGATTTAATCCAAGCCTTCAATTCATAGAAATATAGTGAGGAAGCTACTTTCACCCACTCGTGGTCTCATGAGTCGTGGCAAGTTTGGAATGGAAGAAAGATGTTCTATTGCTATGAAGGAATATGTTGTTGTTTCCCTGTCTCACGAGTCGTGGGGGACAACAATTAAGATATGATTTGGTTCATGCGGGTCTAACGTTGAGTAACATGATTCACTTGGAGTCCTCAAGATCATATAAAAAGGCGAGGCAAAATAACTTGGGGATCTCATTGGATGAGAATGGTATAGGTTACCTCCCACAAAGCCTTTTTCCGTGTGAATCATAAAAGTAGGGCATTGAGAATTGCATTTGTGGACCCAAGCCCGATAGGAAATGGTTTCCCGTAGGCCCATTTGAGATTATGGGCTTTCGCAGAAATAGTGGGAGGGGTTAATGACTAAAGACTAAGTCTTAACTTGAATATAACTTTACTATAATCTACTTAATATTTTTCTGTTAACATTTTGAATATAGATATCTAAAAATTCACTAACGCCAATATTTGAGGCTAATAAATTTGATGGAAAAAACTAGAACAACTGGCTGCTAAATCTTAAGATAGTCTTAGATTTCGAGAACCAAACTTACATTTTGGATAAGGATCTTTCCCAGACATTACCAGATGGGTCAACATCTCAAGGATGCTTGGCGTTCGAAAAGTTGCATGCTAACCATCGACAGGTTCCCTGTATCATATTGGCCTTGATGAGTAATGAGATCCAGTAGCAGTACGATAGGTTGGATGTTGTTGGTTCAATTATGCTTCATTGGCAAGATATCTATACAGTCCCGGACCAACATGTTTGATATGTTGCAACAAAGGCATTTTTGGGAGCTAAGATGACAAAAAATTGGTCTGTACCAGAGCATGCAGTGATGATGCTATCCCTCATGAAGAAGCTTAAAGACCTCCGGGCTAATCTTGAAAAAGAGACGTACATTCGCCGTGATCATTCAGTCTCTTCCTGACTCCTTCGACCCATTTATTGTCAACTATTAATCTAACTATGTTCCTCCATTTCTCCAAAAATACCAAAACCCAAAGACCAAAATTCCCTTTTATAATATTGAATATGGGGAATAGAGAAGAGTCGAAAGTGGTGATTGTTCAAAGCTAAAGGCACATGAACTTTCCCCTTTAGTGGGTTCTTGACAAGGAGTTTTAAAATTCACTAAACTAACTCGCGAGAGTTGCCATATGGAAGCTCTATGTGGCGTGATTGGTATGACTAGAATTACTAAGTTGTGACACTACACTAAGAAGTCCTCAAACTTGAGGTTACATAGTAACCTTGTACATAGGAAGACTATGACTTGCCTATGACTTGATCATCCCCAAAATAGTCTAACATTTCCTCTTAGATTAATATACAGTCATGTTTCGACATAGCCGAAGTATGCATGAAAGTTGGTAAGTTTCAAGATAGGATATGTTACTTATCATGAGATGGTAACCAATCTCGTAAGCTCTCTTTAATATGCGTGAAGCCCAGGGGCGTGGTAGTTGATTGAATAGGAAAATGGATTTTCCTATGTCGATAACGTCGGAAGCATAACTAAGAAATTGATACATTGACATTAAAGTCGAAGATGTGAATAGGTAATGAATTCCATACCCAAGACCTTGATAGGGAGATTAGCCATAGAAGGACCTATCTACATGTTGTGCATAGCTTATAGGTCCATGTTAAATTCACCTAACACTAGTACCATAGATCATTGCTAAATGACCACCTATGTGCAATGGCCACCCTCTGATTAAGGGGTTAATTGAGGGTGATTAAATTAAGATAGGATCTAATTTAATATCGAACGAACCAGTTGAAGGTGAACCGAAAGGGCCATACACAAATCCCTAATGAGATTGTGGAATTATCAGTTAATTAATCATGAAGAAGATGATTAATTTAAAGACTTAAATTAATCCATATGGTCAAATAATTAGATGATTTATATGGACCTATTTTATAGGAATCCCAAGAGACCAATCAGTTAGCTATTACTTGGGCTTTAACTTTGGCCAAGAATAAATAAGACATTAATGTTTTAGACCTAGGGATCAATTAAACCTAGGCCCAAGATTAATGAGACATCAATATTTTTAACCTAGACCACTTAGAAGCCCACAAACTTGGAGACCCTTTAAAAGGGGAAGGGATGGCCGAAAACACATATAGTACACACGCACAAACCTAAAGGTGCAATTTTCGGCCCCTTGTTTTAGTGCCTCTTGAATTGTTCAAACTCACAGACACTCTCCAAAACTATAAACTACTTCTTCCAAACCCTAATAGTAGATCTAGATCCAACCCTTCTTCAATTCTAGCAAATTGATTAACGGGGTCTTGCCTTGGTGGTGTGGATTACCATTAGAGGAAGACACGAGGACTTATAAGCATGGAATGTGGGCGAATGCATGATTGGAGCAATGAGTGATGCATAGGGTTCTTGGACGTGGTTGTGAATACATGAGGATTTCTCGGACAGGTTGTGTGCATTTGAGGCGCTCATGCAGTCGTGAACCAGTCCTCTTAGTGGAGCTATCCATTCGTGTGCAGTAGAGACCATCGACTAGGGTTTCTTTGTGAAGAAATCCTCCACCCTTGCCTTGATCGCGATTAAGGTTTGTCCTTGAGGTAGCGGAGTGCACCAAAAGGTAATCTCGTAAACCATCCAATAGATTTCTCTAAGCACATGAGATCCACGTCGTAAATGGTCACGAGATTCAGGATTAGATCCCAAAATTATAATTTCTGATACATTTTATTTTATTTTCCCGCCGCGTTCTGTTCATCTCAGGGCAATATGAAACTTTCGAAGAGAAGGGAGGACCTATTATATTATCATGAACAACGGGGTTAAGTTATTGATTGATGATAATGACATAAAAATGCAAGGCTTAGAACATGTGGGGAGGGGGTGTGGTTGAAATGCAATTGTTTGTTGAGCTTGAGAACCTAGTTTAATTAGAGATTTGGAATGAGGTTGTCCAATCTAAAACACCAACGGAGGTGAGGGAACAAGTGATGATTGATGACGAGAAGGGGATTCCTATAGATGAAGGTGGAGATAATTATGAAGAATCTAATTCTTTGTTCGCTAGTGATCATGACATGGTAGATGAGATTATCGATAATAATGTTATGTTTGAGAAATATGCAGACAGTTATGCACGTATTGCCATGATACCATTTCTTACATTTATGCCATTATAACTTGGATTTGATTGTCAAATTCCAGTAACCAACGTTCAATCATCAAATACCTACAAATTGTACATTAAGCTTTCTACATTTAACAATCAAAATAACAACTACAAATTATAATTCAGAAACAAACCAAACATAAAGTTCATTCTGAAAGGAATTGTGGATCGTCTCGGGAAAAGCGCGAATGCGGAAGCGCGGTATAATTAAAAATTAAAACGGAATTTAAACATGCTTTTAAATTAAAACACGTTTCAAAGGGTGTGCCTTTAAAATTTCCCGGGTGTTCGGTGTATCTCATGAATAAATCACATATAACATATCATGGAGGCCATAGGGTTGAAAATAAAAGAGGACGAAAATCTAAAACGAGACCTACCCGTTGTCGTTTTCGTCTTCAACGGCTACACGCGTTGTTCCCCGTTTTGCACCAAGATCTCGTTCTTGAGACCCTCCAAATCGTGACACACGATCCACCCACGTATCTTGCACGTCATGCTAGCAACGAACAAGTGTATAATATTTGGAGTGGATGAATCAATAACACATTATGAATTAATGGTATTGATTCATCAAAGTTCTAATGTTCCAAGAACAAGAGAACTAGTGGAATGTGTTTCTTGGAGAGAAAGAGGCGGACGAGTAATGAGAGGGAGAGATCCGAGTGTGTGTGTGTTGTTTGTGTGTGTTGGAGATTCATCATCCTTCAACTTATAGGATGCTAGGGGTTTATATAGAAGAGGAGTCTAATCCTCTTTAAACTCCTCTTTCAAGAACTCTATTTTGACTAGGATTTTGACCTAGTCAAAGTCCTAGTCAAAGTAGTGTTTTGACCTAGTCAAAACAATCCTAGCCATCCATCTCTCCCATTCATCTCACCGTTGATTTAATTTAATTTAATGGAATATTAAAAACCTATTTAAATATTTCCAAGAGGCTAAAATAAATATAAATATTATTTAAGCCCATTAAATAAATCCCTTTGATAAATCTAATTTATCAATTTAATTCCTTATATCTAATAGAAGGAATTATTTCTCCAAGAAAAATAAAGGACCCGATTAAATCCAATTTAATCATTCCTTCACTCCAATATTTAATTCCTAATTAAATATCTAAATGTGTGTGGATAGTGTGTGACTCTTTAGGTTCACCTTTCAGCTAGACTTGGTCGGATTCCTAGAATCCTTCCGTTACCATGGGTGGCCATCTAGCAACGGTCCATGGCACTAGAGACTAGGTGAAATATTCAGGGATGAACATTTAGGCTCTAACAGTACACTTGTCCTTCTGTCTTCGGTCTCATCACTTAGAGTCTAGGGCACGGAAAATGCAGGTACCCATTTTGGACCTAAGTGTCGGTCTGTCCTCACTAAACGCCGCAAGGGAATCCTTCCCTTCTGTTCAGTCACTGTGGCCACAGTTTTAGGGACAAGACCTAGAGTATACATGAGACTCAACTACCAAAACCTATTGACAGGAGACAGATCCTTTCTTGGAAACTACTGTCACTTTGCACACCAGAACTTCACTAGACATGGCTTATGACTACCAAAGAGAATTCTGGCAATCTCTCACCATATCTAAGATACAGCCCTGATGTACAGGTAAACTCAGCAATTCCTCAAGTCAAAGGACTTGACCTGTACCGTTGGAACCGGGAATACACGTCATACCTTGCTGACCATACTCAAGGTCCTCCGTAAGACGGTTCCCGCGAGTCACCTCAGTCAGCTGCGTCCTAGCATGCTAACCCACTAACACTGCTTAGACGACCCTCGTCACCCGTTGATGAAACACGACAGCAGGTGCTTAGTGCAAGTCTCAAATGGAATCCCGGTACCCATTTTCGGGATTCCTTGACTTGGAGATTTCCGGACTGATTCGGGAAGACTGATTCCATGGACCTACCTCCAAGCGTAGTCCCAGTCCCCGAAATTGATTCTCAGTCCGTGGGCTTTGTTTGCGTAGTGAACAGATATGGAAAACAAATATAAGTGAACACAAACAAAGTGATGCCAAATGAAATTCACTTCTTTATTCATTAATGATTTATCAAACACCTGAATTGTCTAGACATAGGTTACATATTCCTGCCAAAATTGGCTTACATGGTCACCTATTCTAACAATCTCCCACTTGTCCTTTAAAGCCAATCACCCATATGCCTAATCCCCATCTTCTCAAGATGTTGCGTATGAGCACTCTGCGACATAGGCTTTGTCAGCGGGTCTGCTGTGTTGTCTGCTGAGTTGACTCGGTCCATCCGAACGTCACCTCTTCCTACCATTTCTCTAAGAAGATGGTAGCGTCTAAGAATGTGTTTGGAACGGTGATGAGATCTCGGTTCCTTTGCTTGCGCTATTGCACCGTTGTTATCACAGAAGATGACAACAGGCTCGGCGATGCTAGGCACCACACTCAACTCTTGGATGTAGTTTCTCATCCAAAACCCCTTCCTTAGCAGCTTCTGAAGCTGCTATGTATTCAGCCTCAGTGGTGGAGTCAGCAGTGGTTGCTTGCTTGGAACTTTTCCAAGCCACTACTCCCCCGTTGAGTTTGAATACATACCCCGATTGAGACTTGGCATCATCGTCATCAGACTGGAAGCTAGCGTCGCTAAAGCCTTCCAGAATTAGTTCTCCATTGCCATAGACCAAGAACATTTCCTTAGTCCTCCTAAGGTACTTAAGGATGCCCTTAACGGCATTCCAATGTGCCTCTCCTGCACAGGACTGATATCTGCTTGTCACGCTCAAAGCGTATGCAATGTCAGGCCTGGTGCAATGGACCGCATATTGGATGCTACCTACGGCAGAAGCATAGGGGATGACTTTCATCTTTTCAAGTTCCTCATCAGTCTGCGGGGACTGCTTCTTGGACAACTTGATCCCATGCCTCATTGGAAGGAATCCTCGTTTGGAGTTGTCCATTCGATATCTCTTTAGGACTTTCTCCATATACGAGTTTTGGGTGAGCCCTAACATCCTTTTAGATCTGTCCCTGACAATCTGGATGCCTAGGATGTAGGAGGCTTCACCCAAGTCCTTCATGGAAAACTTGGTTGACAACCATGCTTTTGTGTTTCCTAACATTCTGACGTCATTACCAATGAGCAGAATGTCATCCACGTAAAGCACTAGGAACACTATAGAGCTCCCACTGACCTTCTTGTATACACAAGGGTCGGATTCGTTTTTGATGAAGTCATATCCCCGTATTACTTCATCAAATCGAATGTTCCAACTTCGGGATGCTTGTTTGAGGCCATAGATGGACTTCTGGAGACGACAGACCTTCTGTTCTTCTCCAGTGACCGTGAACCCTCCGGCTGATCCATATAGATCTCTTCTTTTCAATGAAAACCGTTGAGGAAGGCCGTTTTCACGTCCCATCTGCCATATTTCATAGTCATACCATGCTGCTATGGCAAGCAGGATCCGAATGGACTTAGCCATGGCTACTGGCGAGTAGGTATCCTCAAAATCGACCCCGGGTCGTTGAGTGTATCCCTTAGCTACAAGCCTAGCATGTTGGACTTCTCTAGGTTGGTCAGCCCTCCGTGCGTTAATCCTAAATCCTCTTGGTGAGGTTTCCGCGGCTATTTCTGATGGCTGAGTTCCATCACTTGATTCCTCAAGGATCAGCTCATCAGGTTGGATATCCTCCGGGAAGCCTTGCTCCAAGAATACTGCATTCCTTGAAACAAATACCTTTTGTTCCAAAGGGTCATAAAAGTAATAACCCGCAGTTTCTTTAGGGTACCCAACGAACCTGCATAGGCTAGACCTGGATTCTAGCTTATCTCCCACTAACCTCTTGACGTATGCGGGGCTACCCCACACTTTCAAGTAATTGTAGGACGCAGGCTTGCCGTGCCATATCTCATATGGCGTTTGGGTCAATGCATTGGTAGGCGCCAAATTCAACAACTTGGCTGTCGTTTCTAATGCATAACCCCAAAACGATAAGGGCAATTTGGTAAAACTCGTCATGGACCGAACCATGTCCAACAGGGTTCGGTTCCTCCTCTCAGAGACGCCATTTAACTGTGGTGTTCCGGGAGGTGTCCATTCCGATATTATACCATTTTCTTTTAGATAATCTAGGAATTCGGCACTAAGGTATTCACCGCCTCGGTCTGACCGTAGGACTTTAATTTTGCAGTTGGTCTGGTTCTCCACTTCAAGCCTGAATTCTTTAAACCTCTCAAGAGCTTCAGACTTGTACCTCATTAGGTAAACATAACCGTACCATGAATGATCATCGGTGAAGGTTATGAAGTAGGAGAACCCACCTCGAGCCTGCGTCCTTAATGGTCCACATACGTCTGTATGGACCAAGTTCAACAGACCCGTGGCAAGCCTGCTTTGACCTACAAAGGGCTTCTTGGTCATTTTCCCTTTTAGACAAGATTCACAAGTTGGTAGATCGCTCAAGTCCCCAACCTCTAGGTTCTTTGAGTCTACCAACCTTTTCATCCTATCTTGGGATATGTGACCTAGCCTAGCGTGCCACAGACGTGCGTTCCGTTATTATCTAATTTCCGTTTGTGTTGAGCGTTAAGAACGAAATTCGTTTGTTGCAAGATATAGAGCCCGTTGTGCAATGTACCAAGTAGATGAGCAATTCCACACCTCATCAAATAAAAGCAATTTTTATTGATTCTGAACTCATAACCACTATTGTCCAACAATGGAATGGAAATGATGTTCTTATCATACTAGGTACAAAATAAACCTGCTCTAATTCTATGCTAATGGTATCACTAATCAATAAAGTGGCGGATCCTACTGCTTCTGCCGAGATGGCCTTGCCATTTCCAAGCTTCAGGATCATGTCCCCGCTACTTAGTTTTCTGCTTCTTTTCAGCACCTGCAAATCATTGCAAATGTGAGCTCCACAGCCGGTATCCAATACCCAAGAGGCAGAATTAGTGACCATATTAACCTCAATCACATATATATACCTTGGTTTGAGAAGAGTTTGGGGCACTCTCTCTTCCAATGCCCTTTCTCACGGCAGTTGATACATATGTCATATGCCTTTGACTGTTGCTTGGAGAAAACCTTTCCCTTTCCTTTGCCTTTCCCCTCTTTGGCAATGGGAACACTCTGAGTGTTCGTAGCTGCTATGACGGCTTTTCCCTTCCCTTCTTCTTTTTCCAACGTCCGGCACCCTTGCCTTTTCGTCTTGGAAGTTGAAGCACCTCCAAACAATACCGAAGGCGTGGACTTCTTAGTCGTTGCCTCGTATTGCACCAACATATTGATTAACTCATGAATGCCCTTCTCAAGTGCATTCATGTTATAGTTGACAATAAATTGGTCGAAGGAGGGTGGGAGTGACTGAAAGGATCACATCTATGTACGTTTCGTTGTCGAGACCTGCCTTTAGGTCCTCGAGCTTTTCCACTAGGGTAAGCATTTTAACCCCATGCTCTTGTACAGAGGATCCTTCTATCATTTTAGTTCCAAAGAACGCCTTGGTCGCGACATACCTAGTATGCCGGTCCGGGACTGCATAGCAATCCTTAAGGCGAGCCATAATGGAAGGGACATCGTCTAGCCTTTCATATTGCTTCTGAATCTCATTGGTCATTCGAAGCAAGTATGACGCTACGGACCTTCCGGTTATCCTTATGCCAAGTCTCGAACGTCTCACGTTCTTCTGGCGTGGATCCTTCCGGTAAGGTCCTAGGGAGAGGCTCGTCCATGACGTAGCCTTGGTTCTCGTAATCTAGGACTATCCTGAGATTGCGCAACCAGTCGTTGTAATTTGTTCCATTGAATTTGTTTGTCTCAAGAATGGTTGATAGTGGGTTCTTAGACATTTTAAATCTACATTTAGAAAACAACGCACGATCAGCAGAATATAAAGACGGTGGTTTGATGAAATAATTAAATGCTTGGTCTTTAGTCATTTAATCCTCCCACTATTATACGAAAATACGGTACTCTCAAACGTGATTTTCGGAAAATCCTTTCCTAGTGGGCGTGGGATCCACAGCGATTTTTTCCCATACCCCGCTTTTACGATTCGCATGGAAAAGATCCTGTGGAAGTATTCCATACCATTCTCGTTCCACGAGATTTCCAAGATTATTGCCTCACCCTTTCGCATGATCCCGAGGACTCCAAGCGAATCATGCTAATTGGGCGTTAGACCCGACCCAATCGACCGAGCCACAGACCCACTGTACCCCCACGACTCGTGAGACAAGTAACAGCAGCCCATTTCTCGTTCATGACATAGTGCAGCTTCTTTTAAGTACAATAACGTGCCACGACTCGTGAGACCACGCTATTGACCTAAAACAGCTTCCTCACTGTGCCATGGATTGGAAGGCATGGACAAACTCCTAGAGTTCATGTCCACTTTATCTAGGGTCTAATATTTCAACATTGGTCCAACCAATGTGAGAGTAGTGAATGACCGAGATCTCATAATATATATGCATACATCCATCCATAATGCATAAATAAAATTCCATCCATAGCAGTTATATGATAAATAAAAGCCACTCATCCATCATAATAACCACATGCAAAATTAAAGCCTAGCACGCCCCTGTTGGATGATCACGAGCTCAAATCCTATGCGACCCACTGAGCCCGCAGTGGATCTATGGTCAATCTAGGGTTGATCCTATACTATTACAATAATAGTAACCCAATCATCACGCTGATGGGCCTTGGTCTCTTTTTCTCTTTCTTCACTTCATGGAAAACGCCAATGGACCTCCGGTCTGGGCTCTCCATGTGGTCCTTCCTTCTTACTCCACCAATTACAAAAATGGAAACCTCACTCTAGTCTACTCTCATTACATTATAAAAAATAGAAACCCCAGCGAAAACCCGGGGGGAGTACATAAGGAGGGAGAGTAGAATGCCTTATTATTCCAAGGCAACTAGAAAGAGAGAAGGATAAAAGCAGTTAAACGAGGCAGAACAGGACCAACAGAAAATTAAACCATACATCCGGTCTAGGGCTCGTGATCATCCCATTTCCATCCAACACACATAATCACATGATCCAATCACATAATTACAATATATAATTTAATTCATGATTTCCAATCATAATAATCCAAAACAGATAAATAAATGATCATGTGCGCAACGTGTGAAAAATAAAACACAAATATTGGTAATAATATTTTTCTCGTTTTAGGAAAACCTTTCCTCATTATTTCTAAGTAAAATAACCCCGGGATTCCAAATCCAATTTATTTTACTTCCTAAAATAATGTCTTTAGGAATTTAGGCAAAAAAATGAACCCAAAAACGAATTTTCAGAATTAATTCAAAATTAAAACTGAAAAGTAAATAAAAAAAAATAAAAATAATACTAGGGTTTCAAAAAACCCTAGCTGCAGCAGCGCCGCCGCCGCCACCGGCAGCAGCCGCCGGCCGTGCGCGCAGGCAGCAGGCCCAGCCTGCCGCCCCTGCGCGCGCGCAGGCACTGCCTGCCGGGGCGCGCTGGCGCAGGCCCCTGCCTGTGTGCTCGCGCGCCTGGCCGGCAGCGCGCTGCGCGGCTTGGTTGCACGGCAGGCCGTCGCGCGCGCAGGCTCCCTCTGCCTCGCGCGCGCTGGCCTGCTGGTCGCCAGCCGCGTAACTGCGCTATGCGCACAGTGCGCGCGCGCAGACGCGCACTGGGCACGCCCGCCGGGTACAGACGCCTCTGTCTGCATAGGTGCCGCTCATATATATACGCCATAATTAATGGCAGCGCGCTGGTGCCGTCCAAGCGGGCATCTCCGCCCGCACAGCCTTGCGCGCGCGCGCGCGCATGAGCGCGCCTACCATCGGCCGCGCGCGCGCAGACACCCTTGTCTGGCTGGAGGATTTTTCTCCCCCTTACCGCGCGCGCCGGGCGCAGCCATCCTGGCTGCGCGCTGCCCCGACCGGCTGGGCGGCGCGCGCAGGCTACCCTTGCCTGCGCGCGTCTCCTGCCGGCAGCGCTCGGCTGCGCGCGGCCAGTCTTCCCGGCTGGCCGGCTGTGGCGTTTCTCGTTTTCAGTTCAATTTTCCCCCCGTTTCCAAGAAAAAACAAAAAATACCAACATTCAGAATTTCACACGAATTAAAAGCAATTAAAACAACATGCTTTAATAATCAAGAAAATCAAGATTAAACAATTAAAACATGCTCAAAACACGTTTCATGCTCCGAAAACGCACATAAACCTTAGGCCTATACACCGAACCGGTCTCTGATACCATTGAAAGGAATTGTGGATCGTCCCGGGAAAAAGCGCGAATGCGGAAGCGCGGTATAATTAAAAATTAAAACGGAATTTAAACATGCTTTTAAATTAAGAACACGTTCAAAGGTGTACCCTTTGAAATTTTCCCGGGTGTTCGGTGTATCTCATGAATCAAATCACATATAACATATCATGGAGGCCATAGGGTTGAAAATAAAAGAGGACGAAAATTCTAAAACGAGACCTACCCGATTGTCGTTTTCGTCTTCAACCGGCTACACGCGTTGTTCCCCGATTTGCACCAATATCTCTTCTTGAGACCCTCCAAATCGTGACACACGATCCACCCATGTATCTTGCACGTCGTGCTAGCAACGAACAAGTGTATAATATTTGGAGTGGATGAATCAATAACACATTATGAATTAACAGTATTGATTCATCAAAGTTCTAATGTTCCAAGAACAAGAGAACTAGTGGAATGTTTTCTTGGAGAGAGAGAGGCAGACGAGTGATGAGAGGGAGAGATCGAGTGTGTGTGTGTTGTGTGTGTGTGTTGGAATTCATCATCCTTCAACTTGTAGGATGCTAGGGGTTTATATAGAAGAGGAGTTAATCCTCTTTAAACTCCCTCTCAAGAACTCTATTTTGACTAGGATTTTGATCTAGTCAAAGTCCTAAGTCAAAGTAGTGTTTTGACCTAGTCAAAACAATCCTAGCCATCCATCTCTCCCATTTCATCTCAACCTATTGATTTAATTTAATTTAATGGAATATTAAAAACCTATTTAAATATTTCCAAGAGGCTAAAATAAATATAAATATTTATTCTAAGCCCATTAAATAAATCCCTTTGATAAATCTAATTTATCAATTTAATTCCTTATATCTAATAGAAAGGAATTATTTCTCCAAGAAAAATAAAGGACCCGATTAAATCCAATTTAATCATTCCTTCACTCCAATATTTAATTCCTAATTAAATATCTAAATGTGTGTGTGGATGTGTGTGACTCTTTAGGTTCACCTTTCAGCTAGACTTGGTCGGATTCCTAGAATCCTTCCGTTACCATGGGTGGCCATCTCTAGCAACGGTCCATGGCACTAGAGACTAGGTGAAATATTCAGGGATGAACATTTAGGCTCTAACAGTACACTTGTCCTTTGTCTTCGGTCTCATCACTTAGGTCTAGGGCACGGAAAATCAGGTACCCATTTTGGACCTAAGTGTCGGTCTGTCCTCACTAAACGCCGCAAGGAACCTTCCCTTCTGTTCAGTCACTGTGGCCACAGTTTTAGGGACAAGACACGAGCATGAGACTCAACTACCAAAACCTATTGACAGGAGACAGATCATTTCTTGGAAACTACTGTCACTTTGCACACCAGAACTGCACTAGACATGGCTTATGACTACCAAAGAGAATTCTGGCAATCTCTCACCATATCTAAGATACAGCCCTGATGTACAGGTAAACTCAGCAATTCCTCAAGTCAAAGGACTTGACCTGTACCGTTGGAACCGGGAATACACGTCATACCTAGCCGACCCATACTCAAGGTCCTCCGTAAGACGGTTCCCGCGAGTCACCTCAGTTAGCTGCGTCCTAGCAGGCTAACCCACTAACACTGCTTAGACGACCCTCGTCACCCGTCGATGAAACACGACAGCAGTGCTTTAGTGCAAGTCTCAAATGGAATCCCGGTACCCATTTTCGGATTCCTTGACTTGGAGATTTCCGGACTGATTCGGGAAGACTGATTCCATGGACCTACCTCCAAGCGTAGTCCCAGTCCCCGAAATTGATTTCAGTCCGTGGGCTTTGTTTTGCGTAGTGAACAGATATGGGAAAACAATATAAGTGAACACAAACAAAGTAATGCCAAATGAAATTCACTTCTTTATTCATTAATGATTTATCAAAACACCTGAAATTGTCTAGACATAGGTTACATATTCCTGCCAAATTGGCTACATGGTCACCTATTCTAACACATTCACCTCACTATCATCTTGAAGCCTACATCCCATACAATGGTTGCACACCCAAGTTAAGGTCTCTATTGTCTGGACTCTGGTTCAACTCTTCTTCCATTCATGTCGAATAATTTCATGGCACTTTGACACGCATTTCAAGATAGGGATTCGTTGTTTACGTGAGATTGTTAGAAAGTCCTAATTAGACTTTTTGTAATTGTTTTTGTATCTTTTTACAATAACAATGTAATGTAATATTATTTTGATGAATAATAGTAACTGTTCATTGGCATTGATCTTTGTTGTGTGCTCTTACTTATTTATAAAATTATATCGATCTTAACATCACGTTCAAATTCCCACGACAAATGCGTTGACCCATGGAGTTCAATTGTGAATAGGTGGCAGTTGCGAAACCAATCCTGATCTTAAATGTTCCAAGTCAAGGACTCGAGACAGGGCATCGAGTCCTACGTAGCTTGCACAAGTAATGCATTTATTGGGTTGATCATCGACATATAGAGTGGTCGTCTATGCAATTTTGGTAGGTTAGTAAGGTAGTTGACTAACAGAACTGACCCGTGGAAATCATCATTTCGGTATGACTATAATTCTAGGTTCCAATAGAACGAGATTTTGTCCTCGATACTTGAGGAACTATGGAAGTCACATGCATATGATGATTGTAGCTTAGAGGCAAACGTTGATTAAATCTTTGAGTATGGTCATTATAAGCTCTATTCAGTGCAATAAGAATATATATGAGGATGGTGGATTCAAAGAAATGATCTGTCCCCTATCAGTTTTTTTAAATTGTGACATAGTATCTCCTATATGCTTTGAGACTCGTTCAAGCTCTTTAAATCTGTGGCCACAGTGACTGATAGATGGGATGGTTTTTCATGTCGATCAGTAGAGTAAAAAAGTTCTCAAGAATGAGTATAGATCCTTGTATAGGACGAACAATGCCCAATTCCATGTTAGAATAGGTGACCAGAAAGCCAATTGGTTTTTTGAAGTTCTGGAAACTATTCATCGGTCTTTAAAAGTAATCTTGAGATGATGAATAGAGTGAGTATTTATCAATGGTGTTTTTATGCTCATTGCTCATGGTAAATGATACTTTAATGTCACAACGAATGCCCACAAAATGTGGTTAACCCGAAGTTGGGCTACGCAAGGCTGCCTACGGTCGGTCTGTAAAACATTCCAAGTCGAAATCTCGAGACCGGGCATTGAGAGTTACTTTCATAAGCATTGCCCTCACTGGGTGAGTGCCTAGTTTCATTTAACACACGTGGGGTCGTCTATGCAATTTTAGTGGGGTATCATGAGATTGTGGTCATCATGAGCCTTATCTAGTGCAGTCAGAGTATGTATTGAGGACGGTGGATTCTGAAGCAAAAAATACTAGATCTCCTGTGCGCTCTAAGATGGGATTCTAACTTTAGCCAAAGAGATTGATCAATTAAGGTTTAGCTCCCCCAGATCTCCAATAGAGTAAACACATCTTGAGTATAAAACCATAATCAAGGATGGAAACCGACTCCCAATTCCATGCCCTAAACTAAGGCTGGAGATGGTGACAAAAGGATCCTTCCCGTGGAACTCAGAAAATTGTTCACACCAACAGTCAAGGAATTGAAAGAATCGGGTACGGCCCGGGAACGCAACGGAAGCGTAAAAACGTTAATTTAAAGCATAAATTTAAACGGGTTCAAAGGGGTGTTCCCTTTGAAGTTCCCGGGCGTTCGGTGTTTGTCAAAGCATAAAATAAAGAGGAGAAGAATGCTGGACATATGGCTAAAGGAAGTAAACAAAAGATACATGAAAACATAAAGAAAACCAACCTTATGTTCGTTGCACGTAGAACCGGTTTGTTTCTAGCGTTGTTCCCTTTCCGTTTCTCCTTCCGTTCACTTGAGGATCCAAATTAGAATCCCTCTAATTTGTCCACACCACACTATGGAATGTATATCTCTAATCTATTGCTAGATAGAAGTAGAGAAAAGAAGAAGAAAAAAAAACAATCCAAAACAACACTATGATTAGTGCTTTTTGGAATGTTTTAGTTCAAACCTTTCCAAAAGGTATGAACACAAAAAGGAGAAATTTTCAGAGGTTTTTGGAGAGTTTCTTGATGGAAAATTTCGTGCAAGACATAGCATGCAAGTTATGTGAATGGTTTTGTGTAAGTAGAGTTGTTGAATTCAAAATTCAACTTCTCTTGTCAACTTCCAAAGTAACTTACATACACACACCATTATCTACATAACCATGCACCATTATAGCAAATAAAACCACCCACAAAATCATACAAAGGCTGGTCACATGTGCCTCACATGTGGAAGATTTTAATTCTTCCTTCATTTGCTATAAATTGAATTTTTCCATGGACTAGGACTACTAGTCTTTAGACTTTTATTTAATCTAATTAAATTAAGTCCAAACAAAGTCCATTGGGCATTAATTAATCCAATTAATCTCAATCTAATTGATGCCCATAAGTTTATTTAATCCAATTAAATAAACATAAGTCCGAACTCTAATTAATTGATCCAATCAATTAATTAATCGAAACCCGATAAATTTAATCCAATTAATTTAAAGGTTCTAAGTCCAAAAATTAACTAATCCAATTAATTAATTCTTGGACCATCCATCAAATGGATTTCCCAATAAATGATCCAATCATTTATTTTTCTCCTTGAATTAATTTAATCCAATTAAATTAATTCGCTTCTTCTAGAATTAATTCCAAATTAATTCTACCAATTCCATAGTGATTTGTGTGTGACTCTTTAGGTTCACCCTCAGCTAGACTTGGGCTTGTGTCCAACACAATTGGTTAAATCCAATTTAATTAACTATTTTCCAATTAACCATTAATCGGAAAACGCCCGTCACCATGGGTGGCCGTCTAGCAACGGTCCATGGCACTAGAGACTAGGTGAATGTTGGCGGTGAACATTTAGGCTCTCGATTACCCATACGAGTACGGTCCTTCCATCATCCGTCTCCCGGTCTAAGTCTAGGGCATGGAATTTGGCGTCGGTTCCCATCCTGGACTAGACAACTATGCTCAATAACTCGAGACGCGTTTGCTCTATTGATCGACGTAGGAAACCATTCCCTACTCGACCAATCGCTGTGGCCACAGACTTAAAGAGCTTAAACCGTCTCAGAGCGCATAGGAGACTCGACTGTCATATACTGACAGGTGACAGGATCCTATCTTGGAATCCACGGTCCTCAATACATATTCCGACTGCACTGGATGAGGCTTATGATGAACGTATCCCAGATACGGGCATCTCTTGCCAGACCCTAGATACAACCTTCATATGCATGTTGACTGCCATGATTCCTCAAGTCCGAGGACTAATCTCGTACTATCGGAGCCGAGAATTCCATCATACCGACTAAGCCTCCAAGGCTTCCATATGACGATTCCCGCGAGTCAGTTCAGTCAGCTAACACCCACGTCAACTAACCCACTAATATTGCATAGACGTCCAACGTCTGTCGCCGATGAAACACGGCACTCATCCAATGAATGCAATCCTTAGTGCAAGTCTCTGTAGGACCCTCGATGCCCTGTCTCGAGGTCCTCGACTTGGAACATTCCAGACCAACCCTCAGAAGTTGGTTTCATAGCTGCCATCCAATGCACAGCCCAACTACATGGGTTATACAATTGGTCTGTGGGCATTTGTTGTGACGTTAAAACATCGTTTAACGTAATCAGTAAGCACAACAAACACATAGTGCCACGGATGAATACTTACTATATTCATCAAGTCAATAAAGATTGCTAAATAGTACCCAAAACCGCCAATCCAATTGGCTTTCTGGTCACCTATTCTAACAATCTCCCACTTGACCTAAAGCCAATCACCCATGTTGCTCAGACTTATCTGAGCATGAGTAATCTGCGATATCCGGCTCGGTCTCACGGGTCTACCTTATTTCTGCCAAGATGATGCGGTCCAACCGCACGTCACCTCTTCATACCATTGCTCCAAGCAGATGGTACTGTCTAAGAATTTTCCTGGATCCATGATGAGATCTCGGTCCTATAGCTTGCGCTACAGCCATGTTGTTATCCTCCAAGGTAACTACTGGCTAGCACGTGCTAGGCACCACACCCAACCATTGGATGTAGTTTTTCATCCAAACCACTCTCCGGAGCAACTTCTAAAGTTGCCATACATTCAACTTTCATGGTCCGTCGTGGTGTCCCGCTTGAAACCTTTCCAAGCCACCACCTTACCATTAAGCCTGAATATATGTTCATAATGAGACTAGATATTATTCACATGATCCTGGAAGCTAGTATCGCTATAGCCTTCCAGAATCAACTCTTCATTGAACTTGCATCAAGAACACTTCTTTAATCCTTATTCAGGTATAAAAGACTGTTCTCAACAGCAGTCTACTGCCTCCTCGGTACACACCCGATTTCTGTCGTTATGCCGAAAGCATACACAACATCAGGTCCAATGCACCATACAACATACCCATGTTGCCTACGGCAAAGACGTAGGGGATGTCAAACATCTAAGCTTCCTCATCAGTCAACCTGACTGAGTCTTGGACAGCTTAACCCTATATATAGGAATCCAATTCCTTTCATGGAGAATTGCGTGAACAACATCTGTGTTTCAGTGTTTCCTAACATCTTAAATTCATTCCAAAGGAATAAGACGTTACACACTTAAACACTAGGAACACAACTAAACTCCCACTGACCCTCAAAGCTCATTACTGATCGAGTCATACCCCACATGAACTCATCAAAACGAATATTCCAGTTACATTTCAAACCTAGTTTGAATTCCATGTCGAATTCCATGGCTTCAAGCCATTGATTCAATCCAATGTCCAACATTGCTTCTCCTTATGTCTTTTGGATTATAATCCAATTGACAGGACTGACCCAGAAACCTGTACCTCTCAGGTATCTAGGATATTCTGGTCATCCTTAGGAGGACTGGAATATAGTCAGTAGGAAAACTTGATTACAAATGATGTTTGCTATATCATACTGAGGTGTCGCTCTACTTGATTCCTCAAGGAGCTACTCCTTACACCGGTTATCCTTTGAAATCCAATTTCCCTTAGGACAACACATGAACCTGCGCAGACCTAGTTTGCCTCCCACTAGTCCCTTGACGTATGCAAGACCATCCTACATACTCAAGTACTTTGTAAGATACAGGCTTGCCATGCCATATCCAATATGGCGTCTGGGCCACGATCTTTAGAAAGTTCCATGTTTTACAACTTGGCCACTGTCTTAAGAACACGCCCAGATGGGCCAAGGTAGTTCAGTGAAAACACCGATCGAACCATGTCCAACAAGGTTCGATTCCTCCTTTATCAGAGACGCCGTTCAATTGTGGCGTTCCAGGAAGAATTCCACTGAGTGAGAATCCCATTCCCATTTAGATACATCAAGAGCTCACACTAAATACACACCACTCGATCCAATCGAAGGTTAATTTTGCAAACCAGTTTGATTCCCACTTCAAATCTAATTCCCTGAGCCTTCCAAAGGCCCTTAGACTTGTGAACCCTCTACTGGTCTTGTGTACTCAGTGACCCACAGATGTCTGACTGGATCCAATCCAACAGACCACTAGCAAGCATACTTTGTCCTACAAAGAGCTTCTTGGCCATCTTCCTGCTCAGGAAGGACTTGCAAGCTAGCAGGCTCAAATTGTCTATTTCTAGACTCCTTGAATCTACTAACCTCCTTATCCTATCTAGAGGAATGTGACCTAGCTTTGCATGCCAAATCTGTGAGTTTATCTTGATTATCCATTTCATCATTTGTTTTGAGCATTCATAATCTAATTATGGGATAGTATTGAAACAATTATGCAAACAACCTAGCAGACAAGAATATTCATTCTTTGTCAAATAAAAGAAGCTTTCATTGATCAAAAACATGTAATCCTTATTGTCCAACAATAGAAAAACATAATTTGATCATGCTAGGTTACATAATTGTGACCTATCAACTCTATCCTAACATGATCACTGGCTAAGCCTAATTGGTCCCATAGCAATTGCAGCAACAACCCAGCCATTGCCTAGCTTTAGAACCATCTCCGTCTTAGCCTTCTACTCCTTCCCATTTCCTGCAAACCATTTGCAGATATGAGCTCTACAACTGGTATCCAACACCCAAGAAGTAGAATAGTAATCATGTTAAAGCTCAAATCAAATGTACCTTGGTTGGAGAGGAGTTTTAGGACACTCCCTCTTCCAATGCCCTTTTTCACGACAATATATGCAAACATCTTTTGCAATCCTTGACTGCCGAACCGCCTTCCTCTTTCCTTTGCCCATGCCCAGCATGGCAACAGGAGCGCTCTGTGCGCTTGCAGCGGCTGATTCTGTCTTACCCTTCTTCCTCCTCCAGCGTCCGGCCCCTTTGCCTTTCGCTCTTGAGGTCGAAGCCTCCCCAACCAATACCGACGGCGCAGACTTTTCAATCGTTGCCTCGTACTGGACCAACATGTTTATCAACTCATGAAGGTCTTTTTCAAGCCCATTCATGTTATAGTTCACGATAAACGGGTCAAAAGAGGGAGGAAGAGACTGAAGGATCACGTCGATGTACGTTTTCTTTTTCAAGATCAGCTCGGAGGTCTTTGAGCTTCTCCACTAGGGATAGCATCATCACTCCATGCTGGTGTATAGAAAACCCTTCTGTCATCTTAGCTCCGAAAAATGCCTTCGTCGCAGCATATCTAATATGCTGGTCCGGTACCGCATAAACGTCTTTCATGCGGAGCATTATCGAGCTGACATCATCCAGCCGATCATACTGTTTCTGGATCTCATTAGTCATGGATTCCAGTATGATGCTGCGGACCTTGCGGTTGTCCTCCTGCCATTCATTGAACGTCAAACGCTCTTCTGACGAGGACCCCTCCGGCAAGACCCGAGGAAGTGGCTTATCCAGAACGTAAGCCTAGTTTTCAAAATCTAGGACAATCTTCAGATTTCGCAGCCAATCGTTATAGTTTGTTCCGTCAAATTTATTAGTCTCAAAAAATTACAGCGAGCGGATTCTTAGACATCTACATTCAAAAATGTAAAGCAGAAATTTAGTAGATTATTATAATATAGAATTCAAGTTAAGACTTGGTCTTTAGTCATTAACCCCTCCCACTATTTCTTCAAAAAAGCCCACCACTCTCAAGTAGGGTTTTCGGGAAACCATTTCCTAGTGGGCTCGGAGTCCACAAACGCAATTCTCCATGCCCCGCTTTTTACGATTCACATGGGAAAGGCTTTGTGGGAGGTATCCAATACCATTCTCATCCAATGAGATCCCCAAGATATTTTGCCTCGCCTCTTCACATGATCCCAAGGACTCCAAGCGAATCATGTTACTTAGCGTTAGGCCCGACCCATCAACCAAATGAATATCTCAACTATCGCCCCCCACGACTCGTGAGACAGGGAAATAGGAGTATATTCCATTCGTTCATAACAACAGTGCAGCTTTCTTTCATTCCAAACGTGCCACGACTCGTGAGACCACGAATGGGTGAAAGTAGCTTCCTCACTACATTGTTATGGATGGAAGGCTTGGAATAATCAAACCATTTGATTTTAATTCCATTTTGGGCCTAATATTTACTTGGACCATCCAAGTGAGAGTTATAGTTTATTAAGACCGAGACCTCATCATTATTAGTACTTTGCATGCTCAAGTTTTAAACATTTAATGTAAATAATGCATTCCAAACACATCATACATCAAAGCATTAAAACATTAAACACATGCAAAACAAGCCTAGCACGCCCCTGTTAGGATAATCACAAGCCCGTTCCTAAGTGATCCACTGAGCCCGCAGTGGATCTATGGTCAATCTAGGGTAAGCCTACACTATTACAACTTTTTTTTTTTTTTACATCCCATTATCATTCTAATGGGGCCTTGTAAATCCTTCTTTGTTCTTCTTGACCTTCCACCGTGGGCTCCGTCCACCGGACCTTCATCTCCTTGGAAGCTTACATTTAATAAAATAAAGCCTCACAGTCTAATCTACTCTCATTACAACTTAAAAGAAACCCCAATCATAAGTCGGGGGAGTACATTAAAAGAGAGGAAGAAAGCCTTATTATTCCAAGGCTAAAAACGATAGAGAGAAGAGAAAAACAAAGAGGCACGCAGGCCTCACCCAACAAAAATATAAACCATACATAGGTCAATGGGCTAGTGATCATCCTTATTGTTTATCAAATAAACAACAATAAAGCACATTTATATCAAATATAAACATGCCAACAAATAAATACATCCCATGCATTTATAAATAGATATCCAATATCTAAAACAATAAACATAATAAAATGCAGAAAATATCATATTAATAATGCAATTAAAAATATGGATATCAACTATACATCCAATGTACAATTTTTTTTTTTGTTTGGAAACCATTTCCAAAATAATCTAAGGCATAAAAAAAAAAATAATTTTAGAAAATCCAATTTAACCAAAATTAAAATATGCCAAAATTAATAATTTCAGAAAACTAGCAGAAATCAGGAAAATCCAATTTTCCGGAAAAACGGCAAAAACGCACAAAACAGTGCTGCCGGCCGGCCGTCCCAGACGGCCGTGCGCGCGCGCACGCCCAGCAGCGCGCACGAGGACGCCGCGCACGCCTGCCGGCCGCGCGCGCGCTGCCCCGGCCGACCGAAATATGTTTTCAGTCCATGGGCTTTGTTTGTGTAGTGAACAGAGATGAAATGCAGATAAAGTGAACACAAACAAAGTAATGCCAAATGAATTCATCGTTATTCATTAATAAATTTATCAAAACACTGAAATTGTCTAGACATAGGTTACATTTTGCCCGCCAAGATTGGCTATATGGTCACCTATTCTAACAAAACTAACTGATTAAGAGTTAGCGAGACAGGGGCAACGAGAGTCCTATTGAGACTTGCATCAAGAGTCGTTTTCATTGGATGAGTGTCGTGTTTCATCGACGACATGCGTGGGACGCCGACACGATCTTGATAGGTTAGTCGACTGGGATCGAGCCAACTGGACTGACTTGCGGGATCATCATATGGAAGCCTTGGAAGCTTGGTCAGTATGATTGGATTTCCTCGGTTCCGATAGAACGGGAGTAGTCCTCATACTTGAGGAACCATGGCAGTCGCGTGCACAGGACAACTTTATCTTGTAAGATGATCATTATAAACCTTGTCGAGTACAGTCAGAATGTGTAGCGAGGACGGTGGATTACAAGAAGATGATCTGTCCCATCAGTATGTGACAGAGGTATCTCCTATGCACTCGGAGACAAGTTCATGCTGTTTAAATGTGGCCATGGTGGTTGGTCGAATAGGAATGGTTTCCTGTGTCGACGCAATGAAATCTGTTAGAATAGGTAACCATGTAGCCAATCTTGGCAGGCAAAATGTAACCTATGCCTAGACAATTTTTTTGATAAATTATTAATGAATAAAGAAGTGAAATTCATTTGGCATTACTTTGTCTGTGTTCACTTTATCTGCATTACATATTTGTTCACTACGCAAACAAAGCCCACGGACTGAAAACGTATTTCGGGGACTGGGACTACGCTTGGAGGTAGGTCCATGAAATCAGTCCCACCGAATCAGTCCGAAAATCTCCAAGTCAAGGAATTGAAAGAATCGGGTACAGCCCGGGAACGCAACGGAAGCGTAAAAAACATTAATTTAAAGCATAAATTTAAACGGGTTCAAAGGGGTGTTCCCTTTGAAGTTCCCGGGTGTTCGGTGTTTGTCAAAGCATAAAATAAAGAGGAGAAGAATGCTGGACATATGGCTAAAGGAAGTAAACAAAAGATACATGAAAACATAAAGAAAACCAACCTTATGTTCGTTGCACGTAGAACCGGTTTGTTTCTAGCGTTGTTCCCTTTCCGTTTCTCCTTCCGTTCACTTGAGGATCCAAATTAGAATCCCTCTAATTTGTCCACACCACACTATGGAATGTATATCTCTAATCTATTGCTAGATAGAAGTAGAGAAAAGAAGAAGAAAAAAACAATCCAAAACAACACTATTGATTAGTGCTTTTTGGAATGTTTTAGTTCAAACCTTTCCAAAAGGTATGAACACAAAAAGGAGAAATTTTCAGAGGTTTTTGGAGAGTTTCTTGATGGAAATTTCGTGCAAGACATAGCATGCAAGTTATGTGAATGGTTTTGTGTAAGTAGAGTTGTTGAATTCAAAATTCAACTTCTCTTGTCAACTTCCAAAGTAACCTACATACACACACCATTATCTACATAACCATGCACCATTATAGCAAATAAAACCACCCACAAAATCATACAAAGGCTGGTCACATGTGCCTCACATGTGGAAGATTTTAATTCTTCCTTCATTTGCTATAAATTGAATTTTTCCATGGACTAGGACTACTAGTCTTAGACTTTTATTTAATCTAATTAAATTAAGTCCAAACAAAGTCCATTGGGCATTAATTAATCCAATTAATCTCAATCTAATTGATGCCCATAAGTTTATTTAATCCAATTAAATAAACATAAGTCCGAACTCTAATTAATTGATCCAATCAATTAATTAATCGAAACCCGATAAATTAATCCAATTAATTTAAAGGTTCTAAGTCCAAAAATTAACTAATCCAATTAATTAATTCTTGGACCATCCATCAAATGGATTTCCCAATAAATGATCCAATCATTTATTTTTCTCCTTGAATTAATTTAATCCAATTAAATTAATTCGCTTCTTCTAGAATTAATTCCAAATTAATTCTACCAATTCCATAGTGATTTGTGTGTGACTCTTTAGGTTCACCCTCAGCTAGACTTGGGCTTGTGTCCAACACAATTGGTTAAATCCAATTTAATTAACTATTTTCCAATTAACCATTAATCGGAAAACGCCCGTCACCATGGGTGGCCGTCTAGCAACGGTCCATGGCACTAGAGACTAGGTGAATGTTGGCGTGAACATTTAGGCTCTCGATTACCATACGAGTACGGTCCTTCCATCATCCGTCTCCCGGTCTAAGTCTAGGGCATGGAATTTGGCGTCGGTTCCCATCCTGGACTAGACAACTATGCTCAATAACTCGAGACGCGTTTGCTCTATTGATCGACGTAGGAAACCATTCCCTACTCGACCAATCGCTGTGGCCACAGACTTAAAGAGCTTAAACCGTCTCAGAGCGCATAGGAGACTCGACTGTCATATACTGACAGGTGACGGATCCTATCTTGGAATCCACGTCCTCAATACATATTCCGACTGCACTGGATGAGGCTTATGATGAACGTATCCCAGATACGGGCATCTCTTGCCAGACCCTAGATACAACCTTCATATGCATGTGACTGCCATGATTCCTCAAGTCCGAGGACTAATCTCGTACTATCGGAGCCGAGAATTCCAGTCATACGACTAAGCCTCCAAGGCTTCCATATGACGATTCCCGCGAGTCAGTTCAGTCAGCTAACACCCACGTCAACTAACCCACTAATATTGCATAGACGTCCAACGTCTGTCGCCGATGAAACACGGCACTCATCCAATGAATGCAATCCTTAGTGCAAGTCTCTGTAGGACCCTCGATGCCCTGTCTCGAGGTCCTCGACTTGGAACATTCCAGACCAACCCTCAGAAGTTGGTTTCATAGCTGCCATCCAATGCACAGCCCAACTACATGGGTTATACAATTGGTCTGTGGGCATTTGTTGTGACGTTAAAACATCGTTTAACGTAATCAGTAAGCACAACAAACACATAGTGCCACGGATGAATACTTACTATATTCATCAAGTCAATAAAAGATTGCTAAATAGTACCCAAAACCGCCAATCCAATTGGCTTTCTGGTCACCTATTCTAACAGGAATCTCGAAAATGGGTACCGAGATTCCCCTTGAGACTTGCACTAAGCATCTGCTGTCGTATTTCATCGACGGGTGACGAAGGTCGTCTAAACAGTGTTAGTGGGTTAGCCTGCTAGGGAGCAGCTGACTGAGGTGACTCGTGGAAATCATCTTACGGAGCACCTTGAGTAGGGTCGGCTAGTTATGATGTGTGTTCCCGGTTCCGACAGTACAGGTCAAGTCCTTTGACTTTAGGAACTGCTGAGTTTACCTGTATATCGGGGCTGTATCTTAGATATGGTGAGATATTGCCAAGAAGCACTTGAGTAGTCATAAGCCATGTCTAGTGCAGCTCCGGTGTACATAGTGACAGTAGTTTCCAAGAAAGGATCTGTCTCCAGTCAAAAGGCATTGACAGTTGAGTCTCACAAATGCTCTGTATCTGTGGCCACAGTAACTGAACAGAAGAGAAGGTTTCGCTTGCGGCGTTTAGTAAGGACAGACCGACACTTAGGTCCAAAATGGGTACCTGCATTTTCCGTGCCCTAGACTCTAAGTGGTGAGACAGTAGACGGAAGGACAAGTGTACTGTTAGAGCCTAAATGTTCATCCTATAATTTCACCTAGTCTCTAGTGCCATGAACCGTTGCTAGATGGCAACCCATGGTAACGGGCGGATTCTAGTAATCCGAGCAAGTCTAGCTGAAAGGTGAACCTAAAGAGTCACACACAATCCACACACATTAAGTATTTAATTTAGAATTAAATATTTGGAGAAATGGAATGATTAAATTGGATTTAATCGGGTCCTTAATTTTCTTGGAAAGAATTAATTTCTTTTATTAGATAAAAGGAATATATCTAATAAATTAGATTTGTTAGAAAATTAATTTAATGGGCTTAGAATAAATATTTATATTTATTTATTGCCCTTGGAATAATTAAATAGGTTTTAAATATTCCATTAAATTAAATTAATGGTTAGGATTAAAAGGAGAGATGGATGGCTAGGATTAATTTGACTAGATTAAATTACTACTTTAACTAGGACTTTGACTAGGTCAAAATCCTAGACAAATTAGTCTTCTAGAGTTGGAGTTTGAAGAGGATTAAACTCCTCCTCTATAAATAGTCCTAGCCCCTCACCATAAGCATGATGATGAATCGCCAACACACACACACACATACACTACAACTCGTGTGCTCTCTCCCTCTAATCTCGTCCGCCTCTCTCTCTCGCTCTCCAAGTTTCGTTTCTTGTTCTTTTGTTCTTGGAACAATTGAACATAGGAGGATTAATCCCGTTAACCTAATAACGTGTGATTGATCCGTCCTCTCCATTATACTTGTTCGTTCGCTAGCACGACGTGCAAGATACGTGGGTGGATTGTGTGTTTCAATTTGGAGAATCTCATATACAAGATTTGGTGCAAATCGGGGAACAACGCGAGTACCGGTTAGAAAACGAACACGACAATCGGTAGGTTCCAATTTATTTTTCGTCCCTCTCTTCATTTTAAATCCTATGGCCTCCATGATTCTTGTATGCTTTTAATTCAAGGGATACAGCAAACACCCGAGAACTTCAAGGGTACAGCCCTTGAACGTGTTTTTTATTTTACGTAAAAGCATGTTTAAATTATTGTTATTTAATTTTATACCGCGCTTCCACATTCGCGCTATTTCTCGGGACGATCCACAATCTTTAAGTGGTATCAGAGCCCGGTTCGGTGTATAGGCCTAGGGTTTTGTGTGCGTTATTTGCATGAAAAACGTGTTTTGGCATGTTTTTAATTAATTCTTGATTTTATTGTTATTAAAGCATGTCGGTTTTCTTGCTTTTCGATTCGTATGATTATTGGTATTGTTGGATTTTCTATTTTTCTTGGGAAACGGGGGGTGAAACTCGAACAAAATAGAGAAACGCCGCAGCACGCGGGCCTACCGGAGGCTGGCCGCGCGCAGTCGTGCGCAGAAGTGAGGCAGACGCGTGCAGGCAGAGGAGCCTGCGCGCGGCCGCCTGCGCTAGGCGCGCATGGTTGCGCGCAGACTGCCTGCCGGGTGACAGGCATGCGGCTGGCCGGTGAAAGATTATGTGGATCGTCCCGGGAGATGAACGCGAATAGCGGAAGCGCGAAAGATTGCATAGTAAAAATTGCAAAAACATAATTAAATGGAATTTAAATCATGCATAACATACATAAACGAATCAAGGGGTGTGCCCTTGATTCTTCCGGGCGTTCGGTGTATCTCATGTTCAATAAAACACAACATGGAGGCCATAGAATTAGAACCGAAAAACATAATTAAAAGAACCTACCCGATTGTAGTTTTGTCTTCGTTTCGGCTACATGCATTGTTCCCCGTTTTGCACCAAGATCTCAAAGAAGAGACCCTCTAAATCACCTCACTCGCTGCATCGGAAAGCAACGAACCCTTGTGCTAGCAAGAAAATCATTGGGGAGAAGAGACATCGGTACACGCTATCAATTAACGCAACCAATGTCTCTTATGTTCTTAACTTGAATAAATCAAGAAGAACAAAGTAGTATTCTTGGATATTAAGGAAAGGGGATGGACGAAACTTGAGAGGGAATTGAGAGATGAGAGTTGTAGAGAATAGTAGTTGTGGGTGTGTGTTTTTTGAGTATTTATAGAAGATGGAATTTCCTATTCCTTCTCAAACTCTTCCAAAGAGACACACTTTGACTAGGATTTTGACCTAGTCAAATCCTAGTCAAATTAGGCTTTGATTAAGTCAAATTAATCATGGCCCTTCATCTCATCATTCTCTAGATCAAATCTTGTCCATCCATTTTGATGGGCTTTATGGAATGGGCCTATTTAATTCTAAATTAAATATTCCCATGGACTTTATATTAAATCATATTTAATATACTAAGCCCATTAATTAATTAATGGAAAAGACTTATTTAATTATAAATTAAATAATCCCATGGACTTTATATTAAATCCTATTTAATATACCAAGCCCATTAATTAATTCCATAGAATGGGATTATTTAATTTTAAATTAAATAGTCCCATGGACTTTATATTAAATCCTATTTAATATACCAAGCCCACTAACTTAATTAATTCACCCTTTTAATCTAATTAAAAGGAAATCCCATGCTTTATAAAATTCATAAATCTAATTTATGAACTCAAGCTCGATTATCCCAAATAATCCATCGAGGCTTGAATCTCCAAGAAGTATAATTTAATTACATTAAATTAAACCTTCTCCCGGAATTAATTCCAAATTAATTCCCTTTCATTTTGGTGTAGCGGGTGTGACTCTTTAGGTTCACCTTTCAGCTAGACTTGGACCTACTTCTTGTTATTTCATAACCAAAGTAGTCCGTTACCATGGATGACCATCTAGCAACGGTCCATGGCACTAGAGACTAGGTGAATATGTGGTGTGAACATTTAGGCTCCGAGTTATACGCAGGTGCGGTCCTACCGACGCTCGATACGTACGGGTACGGTCCTACTGTCGCCTGTCTCCCGGCCTTTAGTCTAGGGGTCGGTTCCCATCCTCGACTAGACAACTATGCATAATGCTCGATATAGGTTTAACTCGACGTAGGAAATCCTTTCCCACTACATCAAGTACTATGGCCATAGACTTTGTGAGTCTAAACCATCTCCGAGCGCATAGGAGATCTTGCTGTCATATCCTTTGACAGGGGACAGATCCTATCTTGGAATTCACCGTTCTTACATACTCCGACTGCACTGGACAAGGCTCATGATGACCATGTGATATAATCGGTCAAATTTCACCAGATCCAAGATACAACCTTAGTATGTAGGAACCGGGAACCTGAGTCTAAACCATCTCCGAGCGCATAGGACTGCTGTGATCCTCAAGTCCGAGGACTAATCCCGTACTATCGGAACCGAGAATACGAGTCATACCGACCAAGCCCGAGTAGCTTCCATATGACGATTCCCGCGAGTCACCTCAATCGGCCGCTCCCCAGCAGGCCGACCCACTAACACTGCTTAGACGATCCTCATCACCCGTCGATGAAACACGACAGCAGATGCTTAGTGCAAGTCTCAAATGGATTCTTGATGCCCTGTCTCGAGATTCCTTTGACTTGGAGTATTTCAGACTGATTCGGTGAAACTGATTTCATGAACCTACCTCCAAGCGTAGTTCTGATTTCCCGAAATGTTATTTCAGTCTGTGGCCGTTTGTTGTGACATCGTAACGATGCAAGCAGTAAGTACAACAAACTCATGCCTATGAATCCTTACTATATTCATTAACATAATATTACTTGTTCACAGATTGACGAATGATTCTCAGAATAGCCAATACGATTGACTTTCTGGTCACCTATTCTAACAGCCGGGTGTGCACGCACAAAGGCAGGGAAGCCCGCGCGCGCGCGCCAGTCCAGCGCACTGGGATGCCTGCGCGTCCGGACACGCGGCCAGAGAGGCCGTGCGCGAGCGCGCGCCTGGCAGGCGCGCCCTACGCGTGTGCGCGCACGTGATTGCGTGCTGAAGGGCCGCGTGTGCGCGGGCACGAGGCGGCGCTGCCAGGCTCGCGCGCACGCAGACGATGGTGTCTGCGAGCGCGCGACTGCGCAGGGCAGGTGCACGTCTGATGGCCGGTATGCTAGCGCGCGCGGACAAGGGAGCCTGCCGCGGCAGCCTGCCGGCGCGCGCTGCCGTGCAGCTTGCTGGCGACCAGGCGCGCGCGCAAGCAGGTAGGGGCCTGCGCGCGCACGCCGTTGTTAGGGTTTCTCCTTATTTTTCAGTTTTTATTTTTTAATTAATTCTGAAAATTCATTTTTGCTTAATTTTTGCCTATTTTCTAAGACTTTATTTAGGGATGTTAATTATGTTGGAGTTGAAATCCCGGGGATAATTTACCTTGAAAATAATGAGGAAGGGTATTCCTAAAACGGGAAAAATATTATTGCCAACGGTTGTACCATATTTTTCATACGTTACGCATTTAGTTTATCTTGGATAATTATGATTGGTAATCATGTGATATTAGCATGTATTTTATATGATTGGATCATGTGATTATATGCATTGGATGGAAATGGATGGTGTGGAATTGCTCATCTACTTGGTACACTTAATAATGGGCTCTATATCTTGCAACAAACGAACTTCGTTCTTAACGCTCAACACAAACGTAAAATAGATAATAACGGGAACGCACAACTGTGGCACGCTAGACTAGGTCACATATCCCAAGACAGGATGAAAAGATTGGTAGACTCAAAGAATCTAGAGGTAGGGGACTTGAGTGAGCTACCAACTTGTGAATCTTGTCTAAGAGGAAAAATGACCAAGAAGCCCTTTGTAGGACAAAGCAGGCTTGCCACAGGTCTGTTGGACTTGGTCCATACAGACGTATGTGGACCACTAAGGACGCAAGCCCGAGGTGAGTTCTCCTACTTCATAACCTTTACGAGATGATCATTCACAGTATGGTTATGTTTACCTGATGAGGTACAAGTCTGAAGCTCTTGAGAGGTTTAAAGAATTCAGACTTGAAGTGGAGAACCAAACCAACTGCAAAATTAAAGTCCTGCGGTCAGACCGAGGGTGAGAATACCTTAGTACCGAATTTCTTAAGTATCTAAAAGAAAATGGTATAATATCAGAATGGACACCTCCTGGTACACCACAATTGAATGGTGTCTCTGAAAGGAGGAATCGAACCCTGTTGGACATGGTTCGATCCATGATGAGTTTAACAAAATTGCCCTTGTCCTTTTGGGGCTACGCATTGGAAACAATGGGCAAGTTGTTAAAATTGGCGCCAACCAGTGTATTGACCCAAACGCCATATGAGATATGGCACGGCAAGCCTGCATCCTACAACTACTTGAAAGTGTGGGGTAGCCCCGCATACGTCAAGAGGTTAGTGGGAGATAAGCTAGAATCCAGGTCTAGCTTATGCAAGTTCGTTGGATACCTTAAAGAAACTGCGAGTTATTGCTTTTATGACCCCTTGGAACAAAAGGTATTTGTTTAAAGGAATGCAGTGTTCTTGGAACAAGGCTTTCCAGAGGATATCCAACCGGATGAATTGATCCTTCAGGAATCAAGTGATGAAAACCTGTCATCAGAGGAAGCCGCGGATTCCTCGCTTAGAGGATTCAGGATAAATACCCGAAGGGCTGACCGACCTCGAGAAGTCCAGCATGCTAGACATGAAGGACAGGCTCAGGAACAGCCAGCCCCGGTGCCTGAACCGCCAGCTCCTATACAGTCAGCGCCCACAGTCACCATTGACGTTCCCGTTCTCCATAGGTCTACTAGAGAGTCCAGACCTCCAGTGAGATATGGCTTTCTAAATACGACCGGTTTGCTGGATAACGATCCTAAGACATACGGAGAAGCGATGTCTGACATCGACTCCGAGAAATGGCTTGAGGCCATGAAAACCGAAATGGACTCCATGAGCGAGAACCAAGTCTGGAGACATGTAGATCCACCGAAAGGTGTTAAGCCAGTTGGCTGTAAGTGGGTCTACAAGCACAAACTTGGCGTTGATGGAGAAGTCATGACTTTTAAGGCTAGGCTAGTAGCTAAGGGGTACACTCAATGACCCGGGGTCGATTTTGAGAACACCTACTCGCCGGTAGCCATGGCTAAATCCATTCGGATCCTGGTCGCCATAGCAGCATGGTATGACTATGAGATATGGCAGATGGACATGAAAACGGCCTTCTTCAATCGTTTCGTTGAGGAAGAGATCTATATGGATCAGCCGGAGGGTTTCACAATCACTGGAGAAGAACATATGGTCTGTCGTCTCCAGAAGTCCATTTATGGCCTTAAACAAGCATCCCAAAGTTGGAACATTCGCTTTGATAAAGTGATACGGGGCTATGACTTCATCAAAAATGAATCTAACCCTTGTGTATACAAGAAGGTCAGTGGGAGCTCTATAGTGTTCCTAGTGCTTTATGTGGATGACATTCTACTCATAGGTAATGATGTTAGAATGTTGGGTGACACAAAAAGCATGGTTATCAACCCAGTTTTCCATGAAGGACTTGGTGAAGCCTCCTACATCCTAGGCATCCAGATTGTCAGGGACAGATCTAAAAGGATGTTAGGGCTCACCCAAAACTCGTATATGGAGAAAGTCCTAAAAGAGATATCGGATGGACAACTCCAAACGAGGATTCCTTCCCATGAGGCATGGGATCAAGTTATCCAAGAAACAGTCCCCACGGACTGATGAGGAACGTGAAAGGATGAAAGTCATCCCCTATACTTCTGCCGTAGGTAGCATCCCATATGCGGTCCACTGCACCAGGCCTGACATTGCTTACGCTTTGCGCGTGACAAGCAGATATCAGTCTTGTGCAGGAGAGGCACATTGGAATGCTGTTAAGGGCATCCTTAAGTACCTAAGGAGGACTAAGGAAATGTTCTTAGTCTATGGCAATGGAGAACTGATCCAAGAAGGCTTTAGCGACGCTAGCTTCCAGTCTGATGACGATGATGCCAAGTCTCAATCGGGTTATGTATTCAAGCTCAATGGAGGAGTAGTGGCTTGGAAAAGCTCTAAGCAAGCAACCACTGCTGACTCCACCACTGAGGCCGAATACATAGCAGCTTCAGAAGCTGCGAAGGAAGCGATTTGGATGAGAAACTACATCCAAGAGTTGGGTGTGGTGCCTAGCATCGCCGAGCCCGTTGTCATCTTTTGCAATAACAACGGTGCAATAGCGCAAGGAAAGGAACCGAGATCTCATCACCGTTCCAAACACATTCTTATACGCTACTATCTTCTAAGAGAAATGGTAGGAAGAGGTGACGTTCAGATGGACCGAGTCAACTCAGCAGACAGCACTGCAGATCCGCTGACAAAGCCTATGTCGCAGAGCGCTCATACGCAACATCTTGAGAAGATGGGGATTAGACATATGGGCGATTGGCTTTAAGGTCAAGTGGGAGATTGTTAGAATAGGTGACCATGTAGCTAATTTTGGCAGGCAAAATGTAACCTATGTCTAGACAATTTCAGGGTTTTGATAAATTATTAATGAATAAAGAAGTGAAATTCATTTGGTATTACTTTGTTTGTGTTCACTTTATCTACATTACATATTTGTTCACTATGCAAACAAAGTCCACGGACTGAAAACGTATTTCGGGGACTGGGACTATGCTTGGAGGTAGGTCCATGAAATCAATCCCGCCGAATCAGTCCGAAAATCTCCAAGTCAAGGAATCTCAAAAATGGGTATCGAGATTCCCCTTGAGACTTGCACTAAGCATCTGCTGTCGTATTTCATCAACGGGTGACGAAGGTCCTCAAAGCAGTGTTAGTGGGTCAGCCTGCTAGAGAGCAACTAACTGAGGTGACTCGCGGGAACCGTCTTACGGAGGACCTTGAGTAGGGTCGGCTAGGTATGACGTGTGTTCCCGATTCCGACAGTACAGGTCAAGTGCTTTGACTTGAGGAACTGCTGAGTTTACCTGTATATCAGGGCTGTATCTTAGATATGGTGAGAGATTGCCAAGAAGCACTTGAGTAGTCATAAGCCATGTCTAATGCAGCTCTGGTGTACAGAGTGACAGTAGTTTCCAGGAAAAGATTTGTCTCCTGTCAAAAGGCATTGATAGTTGAGTCTCACATATGCTCTGTATCTTGTCCCTAAAATCTGTGGCCACAGTAACTGAACAAAGGGAAGGTTTCCCTTGCGGCGTTTAGTAAGGACAGACCTACACTTAGGTCCAAAATGGGTACCTACATTTTTCGTGCCCTAGACCCTAAGTGGTGAGACCGAAGACAGAAGGACAAATGTACTGTTAGAGCCTAAATGTTCATCCCCGAATATTCACCTAGTCTCTAGTGCCATGGACCGTTGCTAGATGACCTCCCACGGTAACGGGCGGATTCTAGGAATCCGACCAAGTCTAGCTGAAAGGTGAACCTAAAGAGTCACACACAATCCACACACATTAAGTATTTAATTTAGAATTAAACATTGGAGAAATGGAATGAATAAATTGGATTTAATCGGTTCCTTAATTTTCTTGGAGAGAATTAATTCCTTTTATTAGATAGAAGGGATTGATCTAATAAAATAGATTTATTAAAAAATTAATTTAATGGGCCTAGAATAAATATTTATATTATTATATTTATTTATTGCCCTTTGGAATATTTAAATAGGTTTTAAATATTCCACTAAATTAAATTAATGGTTGAGATTAAAAGGAGAGATGAATGGCTAGGATTAATTTGATTAGGTCAAATTACTACTTTGACAGGACTTTGACTAGGTCAAAATTCTAGTCAAATTAGTCTTCTAGAGTTAGAGTTTGAAGAGGATTAAACTCCTCCTCTATAAATAGTCCTAGCCCCTCACCATAAGCATGATCATGAATCTCCAACACACACACACACACACTACAACTCATGTGCTCTCTCCCTCTAATCTCGTCTGCCTCTCTCTCTCACTCTCCAAGTTTTCGTTTCTTGTTCTTTTGTTCTTGGAACAATTGAACATAGGAGGATTAATCCCGGGAACTTCAACGGTACAGCCCTTGAACGTGTTCTTTGTTTTACGTAAAAGCATGTTTAAATTATTGTTATTTAATTTTATACCGCGCTTCCGCATTCGCGCTATTTCTCGGGACGATCCACAATATTTCAGAAGCATGCGTAGTCTCGAGTATTAAGCATAGATGCCTCGTCAAGGATGGGAACCGACGCCCAATTCCTTACCCTAGACTAAGGCCGAGAGACGGTAGGTGGAAGGATCGTACCCGTATGGAATCGGCGCCTAAATGTTCACGCCAACATTCACCTAGTCTCTAGTGCCATGGACCGTTGCTACATGACCACCCATGGTAACGGGCCCTTGTGGATACGGGCCAAAGTCTAGCTGAGGGTGAACCTAAAGGGTCACACACAAATCACCGAGAAGGTTGAGAGATTGACTTGGAGTCAATCTCGACGGATAAATAAGTAATTGGATTACTTAAGGGATAGTCCATTGGATGGACAGGCCGATATTGTATCGGGCCCTTGTTTAATCGGTAAATGGGATTTATCGAATAAATATGGAAAGTCCAGACGTTGGATCTTTTGATTGGATTCAGAGATCAACGCGAATTATTTAAATGGACATTAAATTGGATTTAATTTTGGGTTCGTCGTAATTGGATTACGGTAAAACCCAGTCCGTCAAATTTTAACCCGAGAGGAGAATTAATTCCTATTTTGGAAAAAGAAGAAGTTGGACTTCTTCCCATATTGAGCATGGCCGAAAATGCTCTCTTGGAGAAAGCAAAATTCAGCCATGCTTCATGCTAGGTGGTGGTTGACTTATCTCTTTTGGAAACGGACAAATCAACTCCAATCAAGCCCTTCCCTTTTGGTATGATTTGATCATAGCTTAAAAGTTGGTACGCTTGATTTAAGAATTAATGATGATTGATTGGGATGTATCTAGACATCTTTGGATGAACCTAGACACATTCCAATAATCACATTAATTATGTATATATATGAGTATATACTAACACCTTGTGTATGAGAATCATTATTCATCTTTTCTAGGAAAAGAAAAAGCAAAAATCGGCCTCTCTCCTCTCTCTCACTCTCGGCCCTCTCTCCCTCTCTCCCTCTCCCACTTGTGTTCTTCATTTGATCTTGGATCAAAATGGAAGAACAAAGTAGGTTTAAGAGAACACTAATTCATACTGTTTATTCTCTTAAACTGATTCCTTCATAAACCCGTTTTCTTCTAGCAAGGAGAACGTGAGTTTCTTCTGGTGTGGTGTGGATCACCTTTGGAGAGTGCATACGTTTGGTCTTTGTGAACATTCCGAAGAAGGAACAATGCAAGTAGCCGTGCACACATGAAATCTACAAAGGTAACGGTTAATTACGCTTTTGAAGATTTTATATTTCAAAGGTACACCCCTTGGGATTACATTTATTTATTTGATTTAAATTTACGCATTTTTCATGCTTCTCGCTTCCGCTCACGCTCCCAGGCGGATCCTAAAGGAAAGCGGATCGGCCCGAGAATGCGGCGGAAGCGCGGTGGAGATTAGAACGTGCAGAATAAAATAATTTAAATCACGTTCAAGGGGTGTTCCCTTGAACGTTCCGGGGTTATCGGTGTATAAACACAGAATATAAACATATACAAAATAAATAAGCATTCCTGGCTATAGAATAAAGAAGAAATCGAGAGCATAAATATAAATCGGATTACCTTTCTCGATTTTGTGTTTTGATCGGCTACACACATTGATTCCACCGACGTTCGTCCACGTGAGGTCCCAACGTCGAGACCCTCTAACGTAGTCCACACCACACCGGGAGAGATCTCGTTTTTTCTTGCTAGAAAAAAATGGATCTAGAGGATGAAATCAAAGAAGAGATTACACTATCAAATTAGTGTTCCTTCTTGATCTTACTTTGTTCTTCAATTGATCATAGATCAATGAAGCAACAAAGAGGATTTAGAGAGTTAAGAGAGAGAGAGAGAGAGTGTATGGAAAGTTTTCATCTTTTTCTAGGAAAAAAATGAATAATGAAATTCATCATCAATAGGTGTGAGTATATCATATATATACATAATTAATGTGATTATTGGAATGTGTCTAGGTTCATCCAAGGATGTCGAGATACATCCAAATCAATCACCATGAATCCAGCCTACAAACTTTTAAGGTATGATGAAATCATACCAAAAGGGAAGGGCTTGATTGGAGTTGATTTGTCTCTTACCAAAAGAGACAAGTCAACTAACACCTAGCATCCAACATGGCTGATTTTTGCTCCCTCTAAGGTGGCAATTTTCGGCCATGCTTATTTACGGAAGAAGTCCAACTTCTTCCTATTCCATAAATAGAATTAACACACCTCTCGGGTCAAAATTTAATGGACTGGGTTCTACAATAATCCAATTACGACGAACCCAAAAATTAAATCCAATTTAATTTAATGTCCAGTTAAATAATTCCCTTTGATCTTTTAATCCAATTAAAAGATCCAATATCTCAACTTTCCATATTAATCGATAAATCCTATTTACCGATTAAACGAGGGCCCGATACAATATCGGCCAGTCCATCCAATGGACAATCCCTTAAGTAATCCAGTTACTTATCATCCTATGAAATTAACTCCAAGTCAATTCCCTCATCTCCTTGGTGATTTGTGTGTGACCCTTTAGGTTCACCCTGAACTAGACTTGGGCTCGTGTCCAACAGGAGTCCGTCACCATGGGTGGCCGTCTAGCAACGGTCCATGGCACTAGAGACTAGGTGAATGTTGGCGTGAACATTTAGGCGCCGATTCCGTACGAGTATGGTCCTACTGTCGACCGTCTCCCGACCTTAGTCTAGGGTATGGAATTGGGCGTCGGTTCCCATCCTTGACTAGGCAACTGTGCTTCATACCCGAGATGCGTTACTCTATGAAGGACAAGCGGATCCGCCTGGGAGCGTGAGCGGAGGCGAGAAAGCGAGAAATGGTGCGTAAATTTAAATTTAATTTAAATAAATGAATCCCAAGGGTTGTACCCTTGGGTGCTCAACCGGGCGTTCGATATAGGATGTGTAAATATTAAAACATATATATAAACACATAGGGCATAGATAGATAGTAAATCAACCAAAGCGTAACACAACCGTTACCTTTGATTGTTTAACGTGTGCTCCCGGCTACTTGCGTTGTTCCTTCTCCGGAATGCTCACGAAATCCAAACGTATGGATTATCCAAAGGTAATCCGCACCACACCAGAAGAAACGCATGTTCTCCTTGCTAGAAAAAAAACGGGTTTATGAAGGAATCGGTTTAAGAGAAGATCACTATGGATTAGTGTACTCTTAAACCTACTTTGTTCTTCTTTTTGATTCAAAATCAAGTGATGAACACAAGTGAGAAAGAGGGGGTTTGGCCGAGAGTTGAGAGGGAGAGGAGAGGCTGATTTTTCTTCTTCTTTTTCCTAGAAAAGAATAATGATTCACTTATGCTTGGTGTTGTATATTCTCATATATATATACATAATGAATGTGATTATTGAAATGTGTCTTGGTTCATCCAAGGATGTCTAGATACATTCCAAACAATCACGATCAATTCGTCAATCAATCCTACAAAAATTTATGGAATGATCAAATCATACCAAAAGGGAAGAGCTTGATTAGAGTTGATTTGTCTCTTTCCAAAAGAGATAAGTCAACATACCACCTAGCATGAAACATGGCTAATTCTGCTTCCTCCAAGGGAGCATTTCGGCCATGTCTAATTAAGGGAAGAAGTCCAACTTCTTCCTATTCCAAAATAGGAATTATTTCTCCTCTCGGGTCAAATTTAACGGACCGGGTTTTATCGTACTCTAACTATGACGAACCCAACATTAAATCCAATTTAATGTTCATTTAAATTATTTACATTGATCTTTTAATCCAATTAAAAGATCCAACGTCTCAACATTCCATATTTAATCGAAAATCCAATTTACCGATTAAACGAAGCCCGGATACAATATCGGCTCGTTCATCCAATGGACTTTCCCTTAAGTAATTCAATTACTTATTTATCCTTTGAGATTAACTCCAAGTCAATCTCTTAACCTCTTCGGTGATTTGTGTGTGACTCTTCAGGTTCACCCTCAGCTAGACTTGGGCCCATGTCCCACAAGGGCCCGTTACCATGGGTGGTTGTCTATCAACGGTCCATGGCACTAGAGACTAGGTGAATTGGCCTGAACATGTAGGCGCCGATTCCGTACGGGTACGATCCTTCCATCTACCGTCTTCCGACCTTATCCTAGGGTATGGAATTGGGCGTCGGTTCGCATCCTTGACTAGGCATCTATGCTTAATACTCGAGACCACGTATGCTTCATTACATTGATACAGGAAACCATTCCCTGTTCGACCAACCACTTGTTAGAATAGGTGACCATGTAACCTATGTCTAGACAATTTCAGGGTTTTGATAAATTATTAATGAATAAAGAAGTGAAATTCATTTGGCATTACTTTTTTTTGTGTTTACTTTATTTGCATTACATATCTGTTCACTACGCAAACAAAGCCCACGGACTGCTTGGAGGTAGGTCCATGAAATCAGTCCCGCCGAATCAGTCCGGAAATCTCCAAGTCAAGGAATCTCAAAAATGGGTACCAAGATTCCCCTTGAAACTTGCACTAAGCATGTGCTGTCGTATTTCATCGACGGGTAATGAAGGTCGTCTAAGCAGTGTTAGTGGGTTAGCCTGCTAGGGAGCAGCTAACTGAGGTGACTGCGGGAACCGTCTTACGGAGGACCTTGGGTAGGGTCGGCTAGGTATGACGTGTGTTCCCGGTTCCAACAGTACAGGCCAAGTCCTTTAACTTGAGGAACTGCTGAGTTTACCTGTATATCAGGGTTGTATCTTAGATATTGTGAGAGATTGCCAAGAAGCACTTGAGTAGTCATAAGCCATGTCTAGTGCAGCTCCGGTGTACAGAGTGACAGTAGTTTCCAAGAAAGGATCTGTCTCCTGTCAAAAGGCATTGATAGTTGAGTCTCACATATGCTCTGTGTCTTGTCCCTAAAATCTATGGCCACAGTAACTGAACAGAAGGGAAGGTTTCCCTTGCGGCGTTTAGTAAGGACAGACCGACACTTAGGTCCAAAATGGGTACCCGCATTTTCCGCGCCCTAGACCCTAAGTGGTGAGACCGAAGACAGAAAGACAAGTGTACTGTTACAGCCTAAATGTTCATCCCCGAATATTCACCTAGTCTCTAGTGCCATGGACTGTTGCTAGATGGACACCCGTGGTAATGGGCGAATTCTAGGAATCCGACCAAGTCTGGCTGAAAGGTGAACCTAAAGAGTGACACACAATCCGCACACATTAATTATTTAATTTAGAATTAAATAATGGAGAAATGGAATGATTAAATTGGATTTAATCGGTTCCTTAATTTTCTTGGAGAGAATTAATTCCTTTTATTAGATAGAAGGGATTAATCTAATAAATTAGGTTTATTAGAAAATTAATTTAATGTACCTAGAATAAATATTTATATTTATTATATTTATTTATTGCCGTTTGTAATATTAAAATAGGTTTTAAATATTCCACTAAATAAAATTAATGATTGAGATTAAAAGGAGAGACGGATGGCTGGGATTAATTTGACTAGGACTTTGACTAGGTCAAAATCCTAGTCAAATTAGTCTTCTAGAGTTGGAGTTTGAAAAGGATTAAACTCCTCCTTTATAAATAGTCCTAGCCCCTCACCATAAGCATGATGATGAATCTCCAACACACACACACACACACACACTACAACTCGTGTGCTCTCTCCCTCTAATCTCGTCCGCCTCTCTCTCTCTCTCACTCTCCAAGTTTCGTTTCTTGTTCTTTTGTTCTTGGAACAATTTAATATAGGAGGATTAATACCGTTAACTTAATAACGTGTGATTGATCCGTCCTCTCCAATATACTTGTTCGTTCCCTAGCACGACGTGCAAGATACGTGGGTGGATTGCATGTCCCAATTTGGAGAATCTCATATACGAGATTTGGTGCAAATCGGGGAACAACGCGAGTACCGGTTAGAGGACGAAAACGACAATCGGTAGGTTCCGATTTATTTTTTGTTCCTCTCTTTATTTTAAACCCTATGGCCTCCATGATTCTTGTATGTTGTTAATTCATGAGATACACCAAACACCCGGGAACTTAAAGGGTACACCCCTTGAACGTGTTCTTTATTTTATGTAAAAGCATGTTTAAATTATTTTTATTTAATTTTAAACCGCGCTTCCGCATTCGCGCTATTTCCCGGGATGATCCACAATCTTTCAGTGATATCAGAGCCTGGTTCGGGGTATAGGCCTAGGGTTTTGTGTGCGTTATTAGCATGAAAAACCTGTTTTGGCCTGTTTTAATTAATTATTGATTTTATTATTATTAAAGCTTGTTGTTTTTCTTTCTTTTCGATTCGTATGATTTTGGTATTATTGGATTTTCTGTTTTTCTTGGGAAACGGGGGGTGAAAGTCGAACAAAACGAAGAAAGGCCGCAGCACGCGGGCCTGCCGGAGGCTGGCCACGCGCAGCCGTGCGCACAGGCGAGGCAGACGCGGGTAGGCAGAGGAGCCTGCGCGCGGCCGCCTGCCTCAGGTGCACATGGCTGCGCGCAGACAGCCTGCCGGGTGTCGCGGCCGGGGAACAGGCAGGCGGCTGGCCGGGCGCGCGCGCAAACGGGCAGGGAAGCCTGCGCGCCCTGACGCGCGGCCAGAGAGGCTGCACGCGAGCGCACGCACGGGGCGGCGCCTCCAAGCGCGCGCACACGCAGACGGAGGAGTCTGCACGCGCCCCGCCCGGCTGGCGCGCCCTATGCGCGCTCGCGGGCAAGGGAGCCTACCGGCGCGCGCGGCCGTGTAGCTTGCTGCCAACCAAGCGCGCGCGAACGCAGGCATGGGCCTGCCCACGCGCGCCGGCTGGCTGCTGTCGGTGGCAGCGGCCGGCAGCCGTTGTTAGGGTTTTCTCTTTTACATATGTAATGAGAGTATAATAGGAGTGAGGTTTTAATTTTAAGTAATTGGTGGAGAAGAAGGAAGGTCCCCATGGAGAGCTCAGACTGGAGGTTCCAAGGAGTTTCCATGAAGAGAAGAAAGAGAAAAGAGACCAAGGCCCATCAGAATGATGATTGGGTTACTATTAATGTAATAGTGTAGGACCAACCCTAGATTGACCATAGATCCACTGTGGGCTCAGTGGATCGCATAGGATTCGGGCTCGTGATCATCCAACAGGGGCGTGCTAGGCTTTAATTTTGCATGTGGTTATTATGATGGATGAATGGCGTTTTATTTATCATACAACTGCTATGGATGCAATTTACTTACACATTATGGATGAATGTGTTGGTATATTTATTTATGAGATCTCGGTCATTTATTACTCTTACATTGGTTGGACAAATGTCCAAATATTAGACCCTAGATAAAATGGACATGGACTCTAGGAGTATGTCCATGCCTTCCAATCCATGGCATAGTGAGGAAGCTGATTTAGGTCAATAGCGTGGTCTCATGAGTTGTGGCATGTCTATCGTACTTAAAAGAAGCTGCACTGTATCATGAACAAAAAGTAGACTACTGTTACCTGTCTCACGAGTCGTGGAGGTAGCAGTGGGTCTATGGTTCGGTTGATTGGGTCGGGTCTAACGCCCGATTAACATGATTCGCTTGGAGTCCTCGGGATCATGTGAAAGGGTGAGGCAATAATCTTGGGAATCTCGTGGAACGAGAATGGTATGGTATACCTCCCACAAGATTTTTCCCATGCGAATCGTAAAAGCCGGGTATGGGAAAATTCGCTGTGGATCCAAGCCCACTAGGAAAAGGTTTCCCGAAAACAACATTTGAGAGTACCGTGTTTTCGTATAAATAGTGGGAGCATTAAATGACTAAAGACCAAGCATTTAATTATTTATCAAACCACCGTCTTTTATATTCTGCTGATCGCGAACTCTGTTTTTAAATGTAGATTTAAAAATGTCTAAGAACCCTTTATCAACTATTGTTGAGACCAACAAATTCAATGGAACCAATTACAACGACTGGTTGCACAATCTCAGGATAGTCCTGGATTACGAGAATCAAGGCTACGTCATGGACGAGCCTCTCCCTAGACCTTACCGGAAGGATCCATGCCAGAAGAACGTGACACGTTCGACACTTGGCATAAGGATAACCGGAAGGTCTGTTGCGTCATACTTGCTTTGATGACGAATGAGATTCAGAAGCAATATGAAAGGCTAGACGATGTCCCTTCCATTATGGCTTGCCTTAAGGATTGCTATGCAGCCACGAACCGGTATACTAAGTATGTCGCGACTAAGGCGTTCTTTGGAACTAAAATGACAGAAGGATCCTCTGTACAAGAGCATGGGGTTAAAATGCTTACCCTGGTGGAAAAGCTCGAGGACCTAAAGACAGGCCTCGATAATGAAACGTACATAGATGTAATCCTTCAGTCTCTCCCACTCTCCTTCGACGAATTCATTGTCAACTACAGCATGAACGCACTTGAGAATGGCATTCATGTGTTGATTAATATATTGGTGCAATACGAGGCAACGACCAAAAAATCCACGCCTTCGGTATTGTTTGGAGGTACTTCAACTTCTGAAACGAAAGGCAAGGGTGCGGGATGTTGGAAAAGGAAGAAGGGGAAGGGAAAAGCTGTCAAAGCAGCTACGAACACTAAGAGTGTTTCCATTGCCAAAGAGGGGAAAGGGAAAGGAAAGGGAAAGGTTGTCTCCAAGCAACAGTTGAGGGCATATGACATATGTATCATTTGCAGTGAGAAAGGGCATTAGAAGAGTAAGTGCCCCAAGCTCCTCTCGAACCAAGGTATATTTGTGATTGAGGTTAATATGGTCACTAATTCTGCCTCTTGGGTATTGGATACCGGCTGTTGAGCTCACATTTGCAATAATTTGCAGGTGCTGAAAAGAAGCAGAAAACTGGGTAGCGGGGATATGATCCTGAAACTTGGGAATGGCAAGGCCATCTCGGCAGAAGCAGTAGGATCCGCCACTCTAGTAGTTAGTGATAATATTAGCATATAATTAGAGCAAGTTTATTGTGTACCTAGTATGATTAAAAACATCATTTCCATTCCATTATTACACAATAGTGGTTATGAGTTTATGATCAATAAAAATTGATTTTATTTGATGAGGTGTGGAATTGCTCATCTACTTGGTACACTTAATAATGGGCTCTATATCTTGCAACAAACGAACTTCGTTCTTAATGCTCAGCACAAACGTAAAATTGATAATAACAGGAACGCACGACTGTGGCACGCTAGGCTAGGTCAAATATCCCAAGACAGGATGAAAAGATTGGTAGACTCAAAGAACCTAGAGGTAGGGGACTTGAGTGAGCTACCAACTTGTGAATCCTGTCTAAGAGGGAAAATGACCAAGAAGCCCTTTGTAGGACAAAGCAGGCTTGCCACAGGCCTGTTGGACTTGGTCCATACAGACGTATGTGGACCACTAAGGACGCAGGCTCGAGGTAGGTTCTCGTACTTCATTACCTTTATCGATGATCATTCGCGGTATGGTTATGTTTACTTGATGAGGTACAAGTCTGAAGCTCTTGAGAGGTTTAAAGAATTCAAACTTGAAGTGGAGAATCAAACCAACTGCGAAATTAAAGTCCTACTGTCAGACCGAGGCAGAGAATACCTTAGTACCGAGTTTCTTAATTATCTAAAAGAAAATGGTATAATATCAGAATGGACACCTCCTGGGACACCACAATTGAATGGTGTCTCTGAAAGGGGGAATCAAATCCTGTTGGACATGGTTCGATCCATGATGAGTTTTACCAAATTGCCCTTGTCCTTTTGGGGCTATGCATTTGAAACGACGGCCAAGTTGTTAAATTTAGCGCCAACCAGTGTATTGACCCAAACGCCATATGAGATATGGCACGGCAAGCCTGCATCCTACAACTACTTGAGAGTGTGGGGTAGCCCCGCATACGTCAAGAGGTTAGTGGGAGATAAGCTAGAATCCAGGTCTAGCTTATGCAGGTTCGTTGGATACCCTAAAGAAACTGCGGGTTATTACTTTTATGACCCCTTGGAACAGAAGGTATTTGTTTCAAGGAATGCAGTGTTCTTGGAACAAGGCTTTCTAGAGGATATGCAACCTGATGAACTGATCCTTGAGGAATCAAGTGATGGAAACCAGTTATCAGAGGAAGCCGCGGATTCCTCGCTTAGAGGATTTAGGATAGATACCCAAAGGGCAGACCGACATCGAGAAGTCCAGCATGCTGGGCATGAAGGACAGCCTCAGGAACTACCAATCCCGGTGCCTGAACCGCCAACTCCTATACAGTCAGCGCCCACATTATGGAGACTTGTAGATCCATCGAAAGATTTGCAAGCTAGCAGATCCAAATCATCTATTGCTAGACTCTTTGGATCTTCCAACTTCCTCATCCTTAACTAAAGGAAACTGGCCTAGCCATGGATGCCAAATCTGTAAGTTTGTCTTGATTATATCCATTTCTAGTCATTTGTTTTGAGTTCTCATAATCCAATTATGGGATAGTGTCAAGTGTTTATGTACCAAACCTAGCAGACAAGAATCTCCATTCTTTGTCAAATAAAAGTAATTTTATTGATCAAATTATTGTATCCAAAATTGTCCAACAATAAATGGAACATATTTTGATCATGTTAGGTTACATAATTCCCGCAGACACAATCTTAACATGATCACTACTAAGCCTAACTAGTCCTTAGTCTTTGCAGCAACAGTTTCGCCATTGCTAGACCTTAGGATCGTCTGTCTTAGCTTTCTATTCCTTATCATCACCTGTGAATCATTCGGAGGTTATGAACGACTGGTATCCAATACCAAAGAATAGAAAAGTGATCATGTTGATACTCAATTCAAATGTCACCTTCATTGGAGAAGGGCTTTAGGAAACTCCCTCTTCCAATGTCCCTTTTCTCGCAGTTAATGCAAACATCATTCAGAACCTCTGACTGCCGAACCCTTTTCCTCTTTCCTTTACCCCCGCCCAGTGGTCTAATAGGAGCACTCAAAGTGCGAGCAGCGGCTGATATTGTCTGAGCCTTCTCCCTCTTCCTGCGTCCGGCACTCTTGCCTTTCGCTATAGAGGTCAAAGCCTCCTCACTAGTACCATCGGCGCAGATTTTTCAATCGTTGCCTTGTACTGGACAAACATTTTTATCAACTCATGAAGGTCTTTCTCAAGCCCACTCATGTTGTAGTTGACTATAAATGGGTCGAGTGAGGGGAGAAGAGACTGAAGGATCACGTCGATGTACATCTCTCTTTCGAGATCAGCTTGGAGATCTTTGAGCTTTTCCACAAGGGATAGTATCATCACTCCATGCTCTTGTACCGACGATCCTTCTATCGTCTTCACTCCGAAGAATGCCTTCATTGCAGCATATCTAACATGCCGGTCTGGGACCACATAGACTTGCTACAATCGAAACATCATCGAGCCAACATCCTCCAGCCTATCACACTACTGCTGCATCTCATTATTAATGGATGCCAGTATGATGCTGCAGACCTTCCAGTTGTCATCAAGCTTTTTCTTGAACTGGAAGACTGTGGATCATCCCGGGAAATAGCGCGAATGCGGAAACGCGGTATAAAATTAAATATCAATAATTTAAACATGGTTTTTCGTAAAATAAAGAACACGTTCAAGTGGTGTACCCATGAAGTTCCCGGGTGTTTGGTGTATCTCATGAATTAAAAGCATACAAGAATCATGGAGGCCATAGGGTTTAAAATAAAGAGAGGGACAAAAAATAAATCGGAACCTACCTATTGTCATTTTCGTCTTCTAACCGGTAATCGCGTTGTTCCCCGATTTGCACCAAATCTCGTATATGAGATTCTCTGAACTGTGACACGCAATCCACCCACGTATCTTGCACGTCGTGCTAGCGAACGAACAAGTATATTGGAGAGGACGGATCAATCACACGTTATTAGGTTAACGGGATTAATCCTCCTATGTTCAATTATTCCAAGAACAAAAGACCAAGAAACGAAACTTGGAGAGTGAGAGAGAGAGGCGGACGAGATTAGAGGGAGAGAGCACACGAGTTGTAGTGTGTGTGTGTGTGTGTGTTGGAGATTCATCATCATCCTTATGTTGAGGGGCTAGGACTATTTATAGAGGAGGAGTTTAATCCTCTTCAAACTCCAACTGTAGAAGACTAATTTGACTTGGATTTTGACCTAGTCAAAGTCCTAGTCAAAACAGTAATTTGACCTAGTCAAATTAATCCTAGCCATCCATCTGTCCTTTTAATCTCAATCATTAATTTAATTTAGTGGAATATTTAAAACCTAATTAAATATTCCAAAGGGCAATAAATAAATATAATAAATATAAATATTTATTCTAGGCTCATTAAATTAATTTTCTAATAAATCTAATTTATTAGATTAATCCCTTCTATCTAATAAAAGGAATTATTTCTCTCCAAGAAAATTAAGGACCCGATTAAATCCAATTTAATCATTCCATTTATCCAATATTTAATTCTAAATTAAATACTTAATGTGTGTGGATTGTGTGTGACTCTTTAGGTTCACCTTTCAGCTAGACTTGGTCGGATTCCTAGAATCTGCCCGTTACCATGGGTGGCCATCTAGCAACGGTCCATGTCACTAGAGACTAGGTGAATATTCGGGGATGAACATTTAGGCTCTAACAGTACACTTGTCCTTCTGTCTTCAGTCTCACCACTTAGGGTCTAGGGCACGGAAAATGTAGGTAGCCATTTTGGACCTAAGTGCAGGTCTGTCCTTACTAAACGCCGCAAGGGAAACCTTCCCTTCTGTTCAGTTACTGTGGCCACACAGATTTTAGGGACAAGACACAGAGCATATGTGAGACTTAACTATCAATGCCTTTTGACAGGAGACAGATCTTTTCCTGGAAACTACTGTCACTCTGTACACCGGAGTTGCACTAGACATGGCTTATGACTACTCAAATGCTTCTTGACAATCTCTCACCATATCTAAGATACAGGCCATATATACAGGTAAACTCAGTAGTTCCTCAAGTCAAAGGACTTGACCTGTACTGTCGGAATCGAGAACACACGTCATACCTAGCCGACCCTACTCAAGGTCCTCCGTAAGACGGTTCCCGCGAGTCACCTCAGTCAGCTGCTCCCTAGCAGGCTAACCCACTAACACTGCTTAGACGACCTTCGTCACCCGTCAATGAAATACGACAGCGAATGCTTAGTGCAAGTCTCAAGGGGAATGTCAGTACCCATTTTCGAGATTCCTTGACTTGGAGATTTCCGGACTGATTCGGCGGGACTGATTTCATGGACCTACCTCCAAGCGTAGTCCCAATCCCCAAAATATGTTTTTCAGTCCCTGGGCTTTGTTTGCGTAGTGAACAGATATGTAATGCAGATAAAGTGAACACAAACAAAGTAATGCCAAATGAATTTCACTTCTTTATTCATTAATAATTTATCAAAACCCTGAAATTGTCTAGACGTAGGTTACATTTTGCCTGCCAAGATTGGCTACATGGTCACCTATTCTAACAATAACGTTCTTTGGGCGATGACCCTTCCGGCAAAAGTCTGAGGAAAAACCTTACCCAGAGTATAAGTCTGATTCTTTGAAATCTAAGACCATATTAAGATTTTACAGCCAGGCATGGTAATACGTTCCATAGTCTTATTAGTCTCAAGTATAAAAGTTAGTGGATTCTTAGACATCAACAGTTAAACAGAAAACATTCAGTAGATTAATAACAATATTATGATCAAGTTAAGACTTGGTCCTTTAGTCATTAACCCCTCCCACTATTTTTTACGAAAGCCCATCACACTCAAATGGGGTTTCGGAAAACCGTTTCGTAGTTGGGCTTGGGATCCACAAGTGCAATTCTCATGCCCCGCTTTTATGATTCACATGGGAAAAGCCTCGTGGGAGGTATCCAATACCATTCTCAACCGATGAGATTCCCAAGATATTCTGCCTCACCTCTTCACATGATCCCGAGGACTCCAAGCGAATCATGCTACTCGATGTTAGGCCCGACCCATCAACCAAATCATACCTCAACTGTCGCCCCCCACGACTCATGAGACAGGGAAACAGTGAGCGTACTCTTTGTTCACAACAACGGTATAGCTTTTCTCTATTCCAAATATGCCACGACTCGTGAGACCACACTTGGGTAGTGGTAGCTTCCTCACGACATTGCTATGGATGGAAGGCTTCGACAGATCAAAACCATTTTGATCCAAGTCCATCATGGGCCTAATATTTTAACTTGGTCCAACCAAGTGAGAGTTCGAAATTATAGACCGAGACCTCATCACATTAATATTTTGCATTCATAAATATCCAATAATATAAAGCATTTAAATAAATGCATCGCATGCAAGTAAATCTAGCATACCCCTATTGGATGATCACGGGCCCAACCTATGCGACCCACTGAGCCTACAGTGAGTCTATGGTCTGTCTAGGGTGGTCCTACACTATTACAACAAATTAACCCAATGTCAAGTCAATGGGCCTTGTACTCTATTTTTTTTCGCCTTGATGTCTCCCCTTGCGCCTTTGTCCAACGTAGGCCTCCTTTTTCTCCTTGGGCTTGCCTTATTATACATAAAATATAAAACCTCACAAAAATATTCCTAACTACTCATTACAAGAGAAATGGAATACATGGAAAGTAAAAGGAAAAGACAAGCCTTAACATCATAAGGCGAAAGTGGGAGATAATAGTCCCAAAACAAGAGGCACGTAGGCCTCGCCCAAAAACAATTTAAAACCATACACAGATCAATGGGGTTCGTGATCATCCCTTGTTAATCCAATTAAAAAACACAACATAATTACATATAATATAATCATGCTCCAAATAATACAAACCATGTATTAAATAAATGATATCCAATATCCTTCCACAACATAATTAAATGCAGAAAAATACATGCCAATAATACAATTAAAAAATGGATATTAGAAACCTTGTACAACTAATGTACATTATTTTTTTTGTTTGGAAACCATTTCAGAAATAATCCTAGGCAATTTAATTTTAGGAAAAAATAATTCTCAACTAAAATTAAATCAACCATAAATTAAATACTTCAGAAAAAATTTGCAGAATACCAAAAAATTAAATTTTTCGAAAAAACGGCCCAGCCGCTCAGCCGGCCACACAACCAGCAGCGCACGCGCGCGCTAGGCGCGCGCAGCAGGCTGCCTGCCTGCTGCCGACCGACAGCGGCTGCTGCTGCCCCTGTAATATTTTTTAATTAAATTCTGCACATAAAAAACTGAAATAAATACCCAAATTTGAGAAAATCGAATTTTCTAAAATCACTAAATAACCATGATTAATCACATAATTAAACATGCAATTTCAACAAATAATTATGAAAATTAAAAGCAATAAATACATGCTTTTAAAGCCGATCTAAACACGTTGAACATGCTTGCACACATAAAACATGTAATCCATAGCCACATACACCGATCCGGGCTCTGATACCACTTGAAGGAAAACGGATCGGCCCGGGAACGCGGCGGAAACGAGGTGGAGATTAGAACGTGCGGAATAAAATAATTTAAATCACATTCAAGGGGTGTTCCCTTGAACGTTCCCGGGCTATCGGTGTATAAACGTAGAATATAAACATATACAAAATAAATAAGCGTTCGTGGCTACAGAATAAAGAAGAAATCGAGAGTATATATATAAATCGGAATACCTTTCTCGATTTTGTATTTTGATCGGCTACACGCATTGATTCCCCCGACGTTCGTCCACGCGAGGTCCCCACGTAGAGAACCTCTAACGTAGTCCACACCACACCGGGAGAGATCTCGTTTTTCTTGCTAGAAAAAAACGGATCTAGAGGATGAAATCAAAGAAGAGATTACACTATCAAATTAGTGTTCCTTCTTGATCTTACTTTGTTCTTCAATTGATCCTAGATCAATGAAGCAACAAAGAGGATTTAGGGAGTAGAGAGAGAGGGAGAGAGAGAGAGAGAGAGAGAAAGAGAGAGAATATGGAGAGTTTTCATCTTTTTCCTAGAAAAAGATGAATAATGAAATTCATCATCAATAGGTTTTAGTATATCATATATATACATAATTAATGTGATTATTGGAATGTGTCTAGGTTCATCCAAGGATGTCTAGATACATCCCAATCTATCACCATGAATTCTTCAATCAAGCCTACCAACTTTTAAGTTATGATGAAATCATACCAAAAGGGAAGGGTTTTGATTAGAGTTGATTTGTCTCTTACCAAAAGAGACAAGTCAACTAACACCTAGCATCCAACATGGCTGATTTTTGCTCCCTCCAAGGTGGTAATTTTCGGCCATGCTTATTTAGGGAAGAAGTCCAATTTCTTTCAATTCCATAAATGGAATTAACACCCCTCTCGGGTCAAAATTTAACGGATCGGGTTCTACCATAATCCAATTATGACGAACCCAAAAATTAAATCCAATTTAATTTAATGTCCACTTAAATAATTCCCGTTGATCTTTTTAATCCAATTAAAAGATCCAATATCTTAAGTTTCCATATTAATCAATAAATTCTATTTACCGATTAAACGAGGGCCCGATATAATATCGGCCCGTCCATCCAACGGACAATCCCTTAAGTAATCCAATTACTTATCATCCTCTGAAATTGACTCTAAGTCAATTTTCTCATCTCCTCGGTGATTTGTGTGTGACCCTTTTAGGTTCACCCTCAGCTAGACTTGGGCTCGTGTCCAACAGGAGTCCGTCACCATGGGTGGCCATCTAGCAATGGTCCATGGCAGTAGAGACTAGGTGAATGTTGTCGTGAATATTTAGGCACCGATTTCATACGGGTACGGTCCTACTGTCGACCGTCTCCCGGCCTTAGTCTAGGGTATGGAATTGGGCGTTGGTTCCCATCCTTGACTAGGCATCTATGCTTCATACACAAAATGCGTTTACTCTATCGATTGATGTAGGAAACCCTTTCCTACTCAATCAATTGCTATGGCCATAGACTTTCAGAGTCTAAATCATCTCAGAGTGCATAGGAGAGATCACCGTCATGTACTGACAAGGGACAGATCTTATCTTGGAGCGCACGGTCCTCGCTACATACTCCAACTGCATTGGACAAGGCTTCTAATGACCATCATACAGAATGATCACCTCTCACCAGATTCAAGATACAATCTTCATATGCACGTGACTGCCATGATTCCTCAAGTCCGAGGACTAATCCCGTACTATCGGAACCAGGAATTCCAGTCATACCAACCAAGCCTTGAAGGCTTCCGTATGATGATTCTCGCGAGTAACTTCAGTCAGTCGACCACCTTGTCAACTAACCCACAAAAATTGCAAAGACGACCTTCGTCTGTTGCCGATGAAACTCGGCACTCACCCAGTGAATGCAATACTTAGTGCAAGTCTCAATAGGATACTGGATGCCCAGTCTCGACGTCCTCGACTTGGAATGTTTCAGACCAACCCTCAGAAGTTGGTTTCATAGCCGCCATCCAATGCGCAGCCCAACTACATGGGTTATCCAATTGGTCATTGGGCATTTGTTGTGACAGTGAAACGCCGTTCAACGTTAGTAGTAAGCATAACAAAAACAGTGCCAGTGATGAATACTTACTCTATTCATCAGGATAATATTGTATTAATAAAGATTGACGAATAGTTCCCAAAATCGCCAATCCAATTGGCTTTCTAGTTACCTATTCTAACAGATCCGTTTGTCCTTCAAATTGGCTTTAGGTCAAGAGGGAGATTGTTAGAATAGGTGACCAGAAATCCAATTAGATTGGTGGTTTTGGGTACTATTTAGCAATCTTTATTAAGAAATATTGACTTGATGAATATAGTAAGTATTCATCCGTGGCACTATGTGTTTGTTGTGCTTACTGATTACGTTAAACGGTGTTTTAACGTCATAACAAATGCCCACAGACCAATTGGATAGCCCATGTTGTTGAGCTGCACATTGGATGGCAGCTATGAAACGAACCTCTGAGGGTTGGTCTGAAAAGTTCCAAGTCGAGGATCTCGAGACAGGGCATCGCGGGCCTTATAGAGACTTGCACTAAGGATTACATTCATTGGATGAGTGTCGTGTTTCATCGACGACAGACGTTGGACGTTTTATGCAATATTAGTGGGTTAGTTGACAAGGGTGTTAGTTGACTAGACTGACTCGCGGGAATCGTCATTTGAAAGTCTTGGAGGATTGTTTGGTATGACTGGCATTCCCGGCTCTGATAGTACGAGATTAGTCCTCGGACTTGAGGAATCATGGCAGTCACATGCATATGATGGTTGTATCTAGGATTTGGCAAGAGATGTTCGTATCTAGGATACATTCATTATAAGCTTTATCCAGTGCAGTCGGAATATGTATTAAGGACGGTGGATTCTAAGATAGGATCCGTCACCTGTCAGTATATGACAGTCGAGTCTCCTATGCGCTCTGAGATGGTTTAAGCTCTTTAAATCTATGGCCACAACGATTGGTCGAGTAGGAAATAGTTTCCTATGTCGATCAATAGTGCAAACGTGTCTTGAGTTATTGAGCATAATTATCTAGTCCAGAATGGGAATCGACGCCCCATTCCATGCCCTAGACCTAGACCGGGAGACGGATGATGGAAGGACCGTACTCGTATGGTACTCGGGAGCGTAAATGTTCACGTCAATATTCACCTAGTCTCTAGTTCCATGGACTGTTGCTAGACGACCACCCATGGTAACGGCATTTTCCAATTAATGGTTAATTAAAAATAATTAATTAAATTTGATTTAATTGACCAATTGTATTGGAGATAAGCCCAAGCCTAGCTGAGGGTAGACCTAAAGAGTCACACGCAAATCACAATGGAATTGGTAGAATTAATTTGGAATTAATTCTAGAAGAAGCGAATTAATTTAATTGGATTAAATTAATTCAAGGAGAAAAATAAATGATTGGATCATTTATTAGGAAATCCATTTGATGGATGATCCAATAATTAATTAATTTAATTAGTTAATTTTTGGACTTAGAACCTATAAATTAATTCGACTAATTTATTGGGTTTGGATTAATTAATTGATTGGATCAATTAATTAGAGTTTGGACTTATGTTTATTTAATTAGATTAAATAAACTTATGGACTTCAATTAGATTGAGATTAGTTGGATTAATTAATACCCAATGGACTTTGTTTGGACTTAATTTAATTAGATTAAATAAAAGTCCAAGACTAGTAATCTTAGTACATGGAAAGATACAATTTATAGCAAGTGAAGGAGGAATTAAAATTCTCCACATGTGAAGCACATGTGACCAGCCTCTATATATTTTGGTGGGTGGTTTTATTTGCTATAATGGTGCATGGTTATGTAGATAGTAGTGTGTGTATGTAGGTTGCTTTGGAAGTTGACAAGAGAAGTTGAATTTTGAATTCAAAAACTCTACATACACGAAACTATTCACATAACTTGGATGGCCTTGTCTTGCACGAATTTTTCCATTAAAAATACTCTCCAAAATTCTTTGAAAAATTCTCCTTTTTTGTGTTCATACCTTTTGGAAAGGTTGAACTTAAAAACATTTCAAAAGGCACTAAATAATAGTGTTGTTTTAGAAGTGTTTATTCTTCTTTTCTCTACTACTATCTAGCAATAGATAAGAGGATATACATTCCATAGTGTGGTTTAGACAAATTAGAGGGATTTTAATTTGGATCCTCAAGTGAACGGAAGGAGAAATGGAAAGGGAACAAAAGCTTGTACCGGTTTCACGTGTAGTAAACAAAAAGGTTGGTTTCCATTTATATTATATGTATCTTTTTGTTTCTTCCTTTAGCCACATGTCCAGCACCTTCTCCTCTTTTATTTATGCTTTGACAAACACCAAATGCCCGGGAACTTCAAAGGGAACACCCCTTTGAACCCGATTTAATTACGCTTTTAAATTCACATTTTTACGCTTCCGTTGCGTTCTGGGGCCGTACCCGATTCTTTCAGCGAATTGCTCTAAGCAGTTTTGAAACCATACCTCAAGAACAACCCAGCAATCCTGGCCACCTCTCCCTAAAATTCCTCAAATTTTTTGTACTCCGAGAGGCGGCTCTCCTAGTAGGGGGCCAAGAAATTCTTCCCCTCCTTTGACAGAGGGAAGTCCCGGCGAGCCCAATTAACAACATTCGTCAAGGCCTTGGTCTAGTCCTTGGACAGGGATAGGAAGTCCTACTGGATCTTTTTCTCCTCCTTTTCCGTCTGCTGGTACTTCTCCCAGGCCTTCTTCTTTGACCCCTTCAACTTGGTTACTTCCGTGGCCATTCGCTCTAGGCGCTCCTCTAGCTATTTCCTCTGCCCATCCGCGGGGAGAGGGGGAGGAATCTCCATGGGGCGGCTCAGTAGCTCTCCCATTAACATTGCACCTACCAAAGGTGTTCACAAGATCAACCCTAAGACAAACTTAAACAAGATTTAGCAGATCAAAACACAATACCATTGAAACGTGGCATGATAGGGCACTGGCTATGTCCTCCTTGGAAAAGGAGGCCATGGAGCGCTTGTCGCTGGGGAGCACCAACCCCCTCAGAAGCTCTAGAAAAAGCCCCTCAATTCTCCTTCCCTCTCCCTTAGCACGGACTGGTGGGTGTACACAACCCATTCAAGAACAAACCTCTGGCGGCGAGGGGAAGAACCCCCTGAGGGAGAAGGAGGTGCTATGGCAGAACGGGTGACCACCTTCTGAGAACTCCCAGAAGGGGGTTGGTTGGAAGATCCTCCCTTCGTCCTCTTGGAAGAACCCCCCTGCAGGGGAGGGCAGTCCACTTCCTCTTCGTGTCCCCTAGGGTCCCTTCGGTGGTCCAGGCCGCCGTCGGGGTCTCGGTCGGGCTGTCTTGGGCACTGTCCCTCTTGGGCACTGTCCCTTAGAAGCTTCCTAAACATGATGTCCTATGCAAGAAAAACAAAACTAGAATCAAACACATAGAATACTTCACAGCAGAAAATACGCAAAAAAAGCCAGAACTACCTATAGGCTCCTCCAGAGAGACCTTCTTGGGACTCAACCCGAACTGAAAAAGGAGTCTCTCATCTATTAGGTCCCCGATGTCATAAGGGTGGCTGTTCAATTCTGCCAGGGAAGAGGAGAAGGCATTCGGGCGCTCCTTTATTGAGAAGGAGTTGAGGAGAGAAAGTTCCGTAGTCCATTTATGAGGGAAGGTCTAGGGGATCGAAGGACGCACAAAGAAGAAATTCCCCTTCCAACGTTTGGGGGTGCTAGGGGCAGGCAAGAAACGAACTCCTCGGCGGGCAAAGAAGTGAATGATTCAAGTTCAGACCTTTTCAGTTGAAAAACAAAATACAATATGTTCGCTTGTAACAGGCACATTATGGTGCATCAAGGCCATAGCAAAGCTGGCTAGCAAACGAAGGGAGTTTGGGACCAACTGGTTCACAGGTACTTTAGATAACCTAGACATATCTGGTAGAAGTGAGGAATGAGGAACCTAAGGCCAGCCCTTAACTGGACCAAGAAAGAACACAAACATCCCTTCCAAGGGCGCTCAGGCAAATTGTTGGGGAGCGATATAAATATCAAAACTTGGAGGGATCCCAAATTCCTCCCTCAAAGCAGCCGCATTCGAAGCCCAAAAAAAGTTGGACCTATCCATCCAGGCGAAGCTCGCCTCCCTTAAGCTGCATCTCACATCTCCAACAGACGAGCCCTCCTCCTCCTCCTCTCTAGCAACTTGACTCTCCCTCTCAGAACCCTCAAACGGTTCGTCCTCTTCCTCCTCTTCTCTTCCTCCATTGCCTCATCTATCAAACGTATGGGAGGCCGAGAAAGTTGTCGAATGCTCCACCTGTGACAACAACGGGCGGCCGCGAGGTCCAGACCCACGCCCCTAGAAGTGACATCAGAAGGATCATGACCTATCGGCTGCTTGTCCACAAACTAGACTCACTCATCGAATGGAGTAGAAGAAGGCATTTTTCAAGAAAGCCCAAAGAAAATGCAAGAAAAGAAGAACTTACAAAGTTAAAGGATGATGATGAAGGGTTCCTGCTCTCTCTCTCTCTCTCTCTCTCTCTCTCTCTCTCTTTCAAAGACGTGGGGAAGAGGGAAAATGAGGCAGGAAGAGGAGTTTTAGTGCGTTTAAAGAGGAAAAAGGGGGCAAGGCTACGGTTACCATGAGGACGTGTCAACAATGGCCTCCCATTGGACGGTTACAAGCTACAAGGACGATGAACGTGGGCAGTTACCAAAAATGGCCCCCACATCAAGAGAGTGAAGCCCACGCACCAGATATCGAGGTGTTGCGTGCGCCAAAATATCAATTCAACTCTAGTCATCATGGCTAGTCTGAAACTAGGGCTTCGTGGCTCGAGGATACCATTTGTCTTTCCTTAACAGTGAGGGAAGCTCATTATCCGAGAGACGAAAAGTCTGTCCTCGACTCTCCAGGAAGACTGTTACTCTAAGGGGGAGTGAAGGTGCTCCCTCCCCCTTAGAGGGGGGGGACCGATTGATATTCCATAATAGATCTAGCCTAAGTATCATGCGGAAGCCCCCGAAATTAGAAGAAGCTGTGAAAACCCAACCTAAAGGTCCAGGCGCCCCTATCAAATCAGTCCAAGAAAGACCGTGGGCCGGCCCACAGGGAAAGGTAGGCCAGGCCTCCCTCGGGACGCAAGCTAGGCCCAAGGAAAGAATGGGGGCCCAACCTAGGCACCCAAGAAGAGGTCCCCCAGTCGGAAGGCCCATGGAAGAAGATTTAACCCAAGTAAGAAGACTGGATAAGGGTTATCCAAATCTGCCCGCATCCAGGAACGACCACCAGTAACTGCCACCTGCTTTTTAGGAGGTCACGCTCAGCAGGACTCTGGGAGGAGCACCAGTTGAGCTTTTGAGAGTCCAGCCATCCAAAAGTCCTTCTCCCCTAAAGAACTTCCTCTATAAATTTCAGCCTCGGCTGAGCAAGTAATGTTTTTCTACACCTTAAACTCTCGAATTTTTCTCTGAATTGTACTTAGCACACTTGATGCTCATTGCTTTCAAATTACTATTATTTTCATCTTATATGCAAGTTCATTCTTGTCACAAATATTTACTGACTTGAGCATCGAAGTGCTAACATTTATTTTGCAGGTGCCCTTTTCAAACCTGTAGAAATTGAAGCCCATTCCACATGAATCCAAGAAATCAACTTGATTGAGGTGTTTTAGGTCACATCAAACACCATTAACAATAAAAAAATAAAACTATAATCTATAACAAATAAAATAATATATTGATTTGAGACCATTAACAACATACGAAGTAGTCTCATCAACTAATTCAAATACATTCTCATTTTCACACGACAACCTATATCATATTGAAAACACACAGTTTTCACTGAAAATTGAAAATTAAAAATGAAAACAAAACCAAACATGACCCTTACTATTTAAGAAGTACATGTAACTAAGTTATTCATACAATTACTAACAATAAAATAACTAACACTTGTAGCAAAATATTGTTGCCCTTGTTGTCCAAATCCACGAGTAATTTTTTTTGTTGGGGGGAGAAAAACTTAAGAGAGAAGAAGTGGCGCTACTAGAGGAAGGGCTTGAACCTTTGCCCTTGTGGTTAATAACAACCACATGTTCTAACCAACTAAGCTACTCCAGCACTTAAAGAGACTGCAATTATTGCAACTTTTTTTGTTGGGGGAAGAAAAACTTAAGAGAGAAGAGGTGGCGCTGGCTAGAGGAAGGGCTTGAACCTTCGCCCTTGTGGTTAACAACAACCACACACTCTAACCAACTAATCTACTCCAGCACTTAAAGAGACTGCAATTATTGCAACTGAGAAAATGATAACATTGTTGAGAGTGGGATTTGAACCCACGCCCTTTCGGACCAAAACCTTAATCTGGCGCCTTAGACCAACTCGGCCATCTCAACTTTGGTGATTGGATAACAATATATTCACAAACCCATCGAGTAACATTGAAATTGCATAAGCCCCTGATGAAGATTGAACTCATGAGCTTTTACTTACGAAGCAAATGCACTACCACTATGCTACAGAGGCAATTGACTCCACAAGTAAAATTGATGGTTCTGCATCTTGTAGCAATTTGTTGACCAATTCCTGTAGTTCTGCCCCTCTCTTTAGTGTCACCCATGTTTAATATATATCCTTACTCCACAAAGGAGAAGGAAAACAAAATGGAAGGTAAAAGCAAGTGTGGTTTGATACCATTACAGAATTAACATGTTTAATATATACTAGTAGGAACCACGTGCGTTGCATGATATGCTTATCATCTCGATAAAATGATTATATTTAAAATTATAAAACAAAAATAGAAAATATTTCATAAATTAAGAAATATTATTTTAAAACTTATAAGTACTTTATAAATGAAAAGATCTTATTCATTAAGCTTAATGAATTTAAACTTTTAAAATTATTGTAATTACAGCTTTCTATTCAATCAAAATTCAAAAGTTAAATAATAAAATAACTAAAGAAGTTGTTATGTAAACACATCGTTCCGTTATTCATTTACTTGTTGAATTTTGTTGGCAAGAGAATCCTCTTACTTGCTTTTATCAATTTCTTTAGGTTTCTCGATAGAATTATTAATTATCTTCCAGCTATTTGGCATTTGAATTTAAATATCTTATATTTTATTCATCGTTTACTATTTTCAGCTATCATGTTTCTTATTATTTTGATGGATTTACTTTAGAATAAATTACAACGAGCTCCTCTAAGATTTGACATAATTACGAATACTGTCTTCTTGGGTGGAAAATTACAAAACCCCTGATGTTGGATGAAATATAAAATGATCTTTTATTATAGGAAGTTTTAACAATATATATGAAGTAAAGCTTGGTGAGACTATGAAAATACATTTAATATTGTTGAGACAATTTTAAACTTTATTATCTTCTTGTTCTTCAAGAACAATGTCATATGTATAATTTACACCACTTAATTTTTTTAATATACTTTGGCCTCTCTGTCAGACTTACGATAGAATATTTCTAATTTATGATGTCCTATATTTTCTATCCTAATACATCTTTTATACACATAAATAATATTAAGGGTACATGAATTTAAATATTTAAATAACTCATCTTGATTCTTAATAACATATTACTTTTATCTGCTACTATAAAACCAATCCAAATAATTGTGAACATACTATTAATTTAATGTTAAATTTTATTTTTATATGTCATATTGTTTTCTAGTTAGCATTTTTAAAGTGACAATTTTTATGGTAATTGAAGAGTAGTCTTTACATATTTTTAAAATAGAAGACCTTATTGATTCTATTGTTTATGTTCATAGTAGTAAATAAAACATTTTTTATGTACTTATTTGATGAATGAATTTGTTTTTCACTTTATTTTATTTTGAACATTTGTTAAAAGTGTAACTTTTAATTTTTATTATGTATAAATAATTGAGGAGTCTCAGGTATCTTTGATTCAATGTTTGAAAAATCATATACGTATAAAAATTAAAAAGTCATTGTGATGTTCTGATGCAATACACGAACTTAAACATGAGACCTAATCATGAAAAGATTACTTGCAGTCAAAATCCTTATATAAAATTCAATATTTTTTTAGAGTTATTTATTAATGTGTTGAAAAATATTAAAACATATTAATAGAATTTTTAATATAATAATATGTATCCTGAAGATAAAAGAACGTGCCTATATTATTTTCGCATAAGCGTTTTTATTTCTGTTGATGTTCTATAGCATGTATAATACATGTATATTGATGCACTTCATTGTTTTTACTATAATTTTTTTTATCTCCTATTGATATTGTATTATGCGCACATTTACTTTATTAGATAAAAAAAGGTATCATTAAAATATCTCTTTCAAAATTTTATACCATATTCCTGTAGATGGTCAGTTAAGAAATTGATGTGAGCAAAAAAGTGCTCAATCAAAGTTGTCTCCTTGGACTTGAATAGAGTGGGCCTGGATTTTGCAAATTTGAACAGGGAACCTGCAAAAAAAAATAAAATATTAGCACTCCGACACTCTAGTGAGTAAACAATTTTAGAATAAATAAACTTGAATGCAAAAAGAAATTCATAGCAAGAAAGAACATCAAGATGCCAAGTGCAATAAGGAGAAATTCTAGTATTCAGAAGGTAGAGAGACATTACTAGTCCAACCAAGGGGGCTGGTATTTATAGAGAGAGTCCCTTGAAGTAGAAGAATTCTGGGGGTGTTAAGACTCCTCGAGGATTGGGTGGGGCCTCCCTAGAGTCCTACCCGCACTAGCCCTAGATGGGGGAATATTTGGATGATCCTTATCCACCTTTCTAAACCGAGTCTTATCTTTTACTCTGAAAGTCCTTCCTCCACACGCCTCTTCTTCTGTGCCTGGATGGGCTTCTCCATCTGGGCTATAGGTGGGCATCATTTGTGAGTCCTTTCCTCTTGGGCCTCATCCCCCTACATGGACCTTGTTTACTCGCTTGAGGAGGGCCTGCCCTGCTCCTCTAAGTGGGCATGGTGTTCGCTTCGCAAGCGGGCCTGGGGGCTGTTGGGTCATTTTTGGGTTCGCACCCAGGAGATAGGTCCTTCTAATATTTTGGGCCGTGTGTATAGGCCAACAAATTTGGGCATATTAATTAGTCCCCCCCACTCTGAGGGGGAGGAAGCCCTTACTCCCCCAGAGAGTAGGATTCTTCTTGGAGACCCACAGGTGGAACTCTCTTCTCCCTGGGCGAGGCTGCCCTGACTTCTTCGGCCTTCTGCCTTCCGAGAGTGAAGCCTTAATGCTAGGAAAGTCAGCCTTCCTTTCTTGGGACATGAAGCCTTCTTCGTCATTAAGGAAGAGCTGGCAACCTTCGTAGGTTTCGAGGCCCTGGTTATAGCCCAACAATGATGGCTAGGGCTGATTTGCCATATTTGGTGCCCAGACACCTTGGGGTGTAGGCGCGTGACTCCACTCGCTTGGCGTGAGAGGGCAGTTTTTGATAACTGCCCACATCTATCCCATAACCGCCCAATAGGGGTTGGTTATATGCACGTTCATCCACGTAATTGTATTTTCCCCCTTCTTGCCCCTGTAACCGCGCCCGTAAGGGCCTTCTTTCGCCTTCTTCCCCTCTTCCCTATGCCATTTGATAGAGAGAAAATCCCAACCTTCATAAACTTGTAAGTTCATTTTCTCCTTTTCTATCTTTTTGCCATTTTTGTTTCCTGGTGACGCGAACATGTCTTCTTCATCTACCCCTTCTGATGAATTGGTGTGGTACGTGGGAGTGAGGTCCCTCCGAAGCCATTTCTGGGGCACGAACCATGGTCCGACTGCTGCCCGTGGTGGCAGGAGGTGGAGCATTAGGAAACTTACATGACCTTCCAGGCGTCTGATAGATGAACTAGAGGAGGGAAGTGAGGGTGAGGGATAGGAAGAAGAGGAGGAGGTTGAGGGCTCTGACGGGGAGAGCCTGGTGGAAGACAAGGTGGAAGGTTCCTCCCCAGGTGAGGCGGGAACGATGTTCGAACCTGAGGAGGATGGAAGGGAGATGAACCTGGGTGAGACAGGCAGATCCGCTTCCTCTCCCAATGTCGCTGTTATGGGGTGGAATTTGGCATTCCCCTAAAGTTTGCTCTTTATGCCCCTTCTTCTACTTACGTGCCTGAACGTCCTCCTAGAGGTTGTTTCAGTTTTTCCTGGCCCAGTTACGAGCAGGACTTAGGTTTCCCGTGCCTGCCTTCTAGGAGGGTGTGTCTAATTTGTATCGGGTCCCTTCAACAAGTTGAGTCCCTTTCAACCAGTTGAGTCCCAACTCTTTTAGTTATTTCGCTAGTTTCACCGTGATCTTGAGCCACAATGACGTGCCCTTCACAGCCGACCACTTCTATTTTTGCTTCCGTCTAAAGAGGTCTGAACCAGGGAGCTTTTCATTTCTTACCCCGCCAGGGCGTTATTTTTCTACCAGCCCCTAGTGCTCCTAAGTGGTGGAAGGGGACATTTGTTTATGTCTACCCCCCCCCCCCCAAGCCTTGGTCTTTCCTTAGCCATTAGATCATAGATCCCCTGTTGTCCCCTCTTTTCCGATAAAGGAACGTTTAACCGCCATCTCGTTTGCCCTGGGCAAATTGAATCGGCACCCTTATGCCATTGAGATATGATTGATGAGAGGCTCCTCTCCTGGTTTGCGCTGAGTCCCAAGAAGGTCCCTCTGGAGGAACCCCTGGGTACTCCTTTAATTTCTTGTTGTGATTGTTTGAATTGACATGGGATGTATTTGACTGTTCATTTTCTTTTGTGACAGAGGCCATCATGTTAGGGACGCGTTTGCGAGACAGTGCCCAGGGCAGCCCCCCAGAGACGCCTTTTGTCACCCGGACCCCTGAGGGGACCCCTAGCAACGTCAGAGGGAAACGGATTGCCTCTCCTCCGCCAGGGGGTTCTTACAAGAAGACTAGAGGGGCCTCGTCCACCGAGCATTCTTCGGGAGGCTTCCAGTGTTGGAATAGGTGACAAGAAAGCCAATAGGTTTGGCAATTTGTAACCTATCCGACAACTTGATGTGAATGTAATATTATTATGTGATGAATAAGATGAGTATTTGTCACCAATGGTACCTTCTTTGTTGCGCTCATCTTACATTTGTTAAAATGGTGTTTAAGTTATATCGCAACAAAGTCCACAGACCATGGATAACAACTCATGCAGTTGGGCCACGCATTGGATGGTGGTCATGAAACCAACTGATTAAGAGTTGGGTCTGAAACGTTCCAAGTCGAGGACCTCGAGACAGGGCATCGAGAGTTCTATTGAGACTTGCGTCAAGAGTCGTGTTCATTGGATGAGTGCCGTGTTTCATCGGCGACAGGCGTGGGACGCCTACACGATCTTGATGGGTTGGTCGACTGGGGTCGAGCCGACTGGACTGACTCGCGGGGATCATCATATGGAATCCTTGGAGGCTTGGTCGGTATGATTGGTTTTCCCCGGTTCCGATAGTACGGGAGTAATCCTTAGACTTGAAGGATCATGGCAGTCGCGTGCACAGGACGGCTGTATCTTGGATCTGGCGAGAGGTAATCATTCTGTAAGATGATTATCATAAGTCTTGTCCAGTGCAGTCAGAATGTGTAGCAAGGACTGTGGATTCCAAGAAGAGGATCCGTCCCCTGTCAGTATGTGACAGAGGTATCTCCTATGCACTCGGAGACACGTTCATGCTGTTTGAAGCTGTGGCCACAGTGGTTGGTCGAACAGGGAATGGTTTCCTGTGTCGACGCAATGAAGCATGCGTGGTCTCGAGAGCATAGATGCCTAGTCAAGGATGGGAACCGACGCCCAATTCCATACCCTAGACTAAGGCCGGGAGACGGTAGACGGAAGGATCGTACCCGTACGGAATCGGCGCCTAAATGTTCACGCCAATTCACCTAGTCTCTAGTGCCATGGACCGTTGCTAGACGGCCACCCATGGTAATGGGCCCTTGTGGGACACGGGCCCAAGTCTAGCTGAGGGTGAACCTAAAGGGTCACACACAAATCACCGAGGAGGTTGAGAGATCGACTTGGAGTCAATCTCGAAGGATAAAATAAGTAATTGGATTTCTTAAGGGAAAGTCCATTGGATGGATGGGCCGATATTGTATCGGGCTTTCATTTAATCGGTAAATTGGATTTTCGATTAAATATGGAAAGTTGAGATGTTGAGACGTTGGATCTTTTAATTGGATTAAAAGATCAACGGGAATAATTTAAGTGGACATTAAATTGGATTTAATATTGGGTTCGTCGCAATTGGATTACGATAAAACCCGGTCCGTTAAATTATACCCGAGAGGAGAAATAATTCCTAATTTGGAATGAGAAGAAGTTGGACTTCTTTCCTTAATTAAACATGGCCGACACGCTCCCTTGGAGGAAGCAAAATCAGCCATGTTTCATGCTAGGTGGTATGTTGACTTATCTCTTTTGGAAAGAGACAAATCAACTCCAATCAAGCTCTTCCCTTTTCGTATGATTTGATCATACCATAAATTTTGGTAGGCTTGATTGAAGAATTGATGGTGATTGATTGGAATGAATCTAGACATCCTTGGATGAACCTAGACACATTCCAATAATCACATTAATTATGTATATATATTAGAATATACAACACCTAGCATAAGTGATTCATTATTCATCTTTTTCTAGGAAAAAGAGAAGACAAAAATCCTCTCCTCTCTCTCAAAATTTCGTGCTCCCTCCCTCTCTTACACTTGTGTTCTTCACTTGATTTTGAATCAAGAAGAAGAACAAAGTAAGTTTAAGAGAACACTAATTCATAGTGTTCTTCTCTTAAACCGATTACTTCCTAAACCCGTTCTTTTCTAGCAAGAAGAACGTGTGTTTCTTCCGGTGTGGTGTGGATCACCTTTGGAGAATCCATACGTTTGGATTTCGTCAGCATTCCGGAGAAGGAACAACGCTAGTAGCCGGGAGCATACGCTAAACAATCAAAGGTAACGGTTTATTACGCTTTGATTGATTTCATTTGTATATCTATGCCCTATGTGTTTAAATATATGTTTTAATATTTACACATCCTACATCGAACGCCCGGTTGAGCACCCAAGGGTACACCCCTTGGGATTCGCGTATTTTGAATTTGATTTAAATTTACGCATTTTTCTCGCCTTTCTCGCTTCCGCTCGCGCTCCCGGGCGGATCCGCTTGTCCTTCAAGTGGTATCAGAGCCCGGTTCGATGTAAGGGGCATAGATCTATGTGTTTGGCATGATCTACTTGCTTTTAAATGGCTTTATTGGCATGTTAGATTACATAAATATATGAATAATATGATGATGCAATTGTTTGGATTTAATGGACTTTTGGCATGCTTAATTTTTGTTAGATTGGATCTAAAATTGCATGCTTATTTTCAGAATAATATTAATGTTATTGTGCTGAAACAGTTTTGAAAAACACAAAAAAAAAAAAAAAAAATTTGGTCGGGCCGGCAGTGGCGGCGCGCAGGGGCGCTCGCTGCCCTGTGCGAGCGGGCGGCCGGCCAGCACAACGGCTGGGCCGTTTTGTGCCGTTTTTCGACTTTTTTCCGGAAAATTCGATTTTCTGTATTTTCTGCACAATATTCTGAAAATATGTTAATTTTGCATTTTTGATTTTGGGATAATTGGATTATTCCTTGAATTAAATTTGCTTAATTAATTTGGGATTAATACATGCATTGGATGCATTGTTTAAAATGTCCATTAAATTTCAAATTTGAATTTTGCATATTATTTGTATATTTATGCTTTTGTGATGTTGGACATCACTTGGGTATTTGGAATATCCATTGGTTATTTATGCATGATTATTTGGAATAATTATGTTATGTGAGTTGGTGGAATCAACATGGGATGATCACAAAGCCCTAGACCTTGTGTATGGATGAATGAATGTTTATTTTATTTTCTGTTGGGTGGGGCCTGCGTGCCTCTTGTTTTTGGGACTATCATCTCCCGTATTTTCAGCCTCATGATGTTAAGGCTTATTTTCTTTATTACCGATGTATTACTTTCAGTTCTAATGAGAGTAGATAGGATTTGTGAGGTTTCAATTTTAACAAGCAATTGGAGTCGGAGACCCCAAGGAGGAGCATCAAGGCGTGAAACAAGAAGCACTTCAAGGCCCATTGGAATGACAATGGGTTTATTATTATTGTAATAATTTAGGACCACCCTAGACAGACCATAGACTCACTACGGGCTCAGTGGGTCGCATAGGTTGGGCTTGTGATCATCCTAACAGGGGTATGCTATGTTTTATGCATACGGCGTTTTTTTATTTATCGCTTTAAATATTGGATATTTATGCATGCTAAAACACGATAATGTGATGAGGTCTCGGTCACACTTAAACTCTCATTTGGTTGGACCAAATTAAATATTAGGCCCAGAACGGACTTGGATCTAAATGGTATTTTGGTCTGTCCGAGCCTTCCATCCACAACAATGTGGTGAGGAAGCTACCACTACCCAAGTGTGGTCTCACGAGTCGTGGCACACTTGGAATAGGGGAAAGCTGCACTATTGTTGTGAACAAAAAGACTGCGCTCGCTGTTTCCCTGTCTCACGAGTCGTGGGGGGCGACAGCTTGAGACATGATTTGGTTGATGGGTCGGGCCTAACACTGAGTAACATGGTTCGCTTGGAGTCCTCGGGACCATGTGAATAGGTGAGGCAAAATATCTTGGGAATCTCATTGGATGAGAATGATATTGGATATTTCCCACAAGGTCTTCTTCATGTGAATCGTAAAAGCGGGGCATGGAGATTACGCTTGTGGATCCCAAGCCCACTAGGAAATGGTTTCCCGAAACTCCGCTTGAGAGTGGCGGACTTTTGTATAAATAGTGGGAGGGTTAAAGACTAAAAGACCAAGTCTTCAACTTGAACAATAATATTACCATCATCTGCTAATTTCTGCTTTACATTTTTAATAATGTAGATATGTCTAAGAACCCGTTAACCATGATTCTTGAGACTAACAAATTCAACGGAACGAACTACTCGAACTGGCTGAGAAACCTGAGGATTGTCCTCGGTTTCGAGAACCAAGGCTACGTCTTGGACGAGCCGCCACCGAGCGACTTACCGGAGGGGGTCCACGCCTGAAGAACGTTTGACGTTCGAGAAATGGCATGAGGACAACCGGAAAGTACGTAGTATCATACTGGCTTCGATGTCTAACGACATCCAGAAGCAGTATGAGAGGCTGGATAACGTCTCCGCCATAATGCTCTGCATGAACGAGGTTTATGCGGTTCCGGATAGGCATATTAGATATGCCGCCACAAAGCATTCTTTGGCACCAAGCTCGCTGAAGGAGCGTCTGTACAGAGTCATGGGGTCAAGATGCTCTCCCTAGTGGAGAAACTCGAGGACCTTAAAGCTGGGCTTAACAATGACACGTACATTGACGTGATCCTCCAGTCGCTTCCTCCATCCTATGACCCGTTTGTTGTAAACTACAACATGAACGGACTTGAGAAGTCTATTCATGAGTTGATCAATATGCTGGTCCAATACGAGGCAACGACCCACAAGTCGGCGCCGGCGGTATTGATAGGAGAGGCTTCAACCTCCAAGGCGAATGGCAAGAGGGCCGGACGCTGGAAGAGGAAGAAGGGCAAAGGGAAGACGGTTGCGGCCCCTGCTCGCGCTCTGGGGGTCCCTGTTGCTCCGGTTGGGCCGAGCAAAGGGAAAGGGAAGACCCGTGGTTCTCACCGGTCCAAGGCAAATGATGTCTGCATGCATTGCCAAGGGAAAGGGCATTGGAAGAGGGAGTGCCCACAACTCCTCTCCAACCCAGGTGTGTTTGTGGTTGAAGTTAGTATGATTACTAATTCTGCTTCATGGGTATTGGATAGCGGGTGTGGTGCTCACATCTGCAATGATTTGCAGGCACTGCAAAGAAGCAGAAGGCTAACCAAGGATGAGATGATCCTGAGGCTCGGCGATGGCAAGGCCGTTGCTGTGGAGGCCGTAGGATCACTAGAGTTAGCCATTAGTAGTCCTGTTAGGATTGTACTGAACGACTGTTTCTATGTACCTAGCATGATTAAAAACATTGTTTCCATCCCGGTCCTTGATAAGGAGGGATATGAATTTACCATCAATAAAAATGGTTTTTTCATTGTTTCTCATTTGCTTGGTACGTTGGTCAACGGTCTGTACATACTTCAACAGTCTAATAGGATTATGACTGCAGAACACAAACGAAAACATGATGATCATAATAACGCACAGATATGGCATGCGAGGTTAGGTCATATCTCTAAAGATAGGATAAGAAGGTTGGTGGACTCAAAGAGTCTAGAAATAGACGATTTGGACAACCTACCGACCTACGAATCCTGTCTAAAGGGAAAGATGACCAAGAAACCCTTTGTTGGACAAAGTACGCTAGCCAGTGGTCTGTTGGATTTGATCCATACAGATGTCTGTGGTCCACTAAATACTCAGGCTAGAGGTGGGTACTCGTACTTCATAACCTTTACCGATGATCACTCACGGTATGGTTATGTTTACCTGATGAGGTACAAGTCTGAAGCCTTTGGAAGGTTTAAGGAATACAGACTTGAACTAGAGAACCAAACCGGTCGAAAGATCAAAGCCCTTCGGTCGGACCGAGGTGGAGAGTATTTGAGTGGTGAGTTTACTGATTATCTAAAAGAGAATGAGATTCTCTCTCAGTGGACCCCTCCTGGAACACCGCAGCTTAATGGTGTGTCTGAAAAGAGGAATCGGACCTTGTTGGACATGGTCCGATCCATGATGAGTTTTACCGAACTACCCCTTTCCTCCTGGGGATACGCTCTTGAGACGGCGGCCAAAGTTTTGAACTTGGCGCCATCTAAAAGGGTATCCCAGACGCCATATGAGATATGACATGGCAAGCCTGCCTCCTACAAATACTTGAAAGTGTGGGGTTGCCCCGCATATGTCAAGAGATTAGTGGGAGATAAACTAGACTCGAGGTCTAGTTTATGCAGGTTCATCGGCTATCCGAAAGAAACTGCGGGTTATTATTTCTATGATCCCTCCGAGCAAAAGGTTTTTGTCTCGCGAAACGCAGTGTTCTTGGAAAAAGGTTTTCCATCGGATAGTCGACGCGATGAGGTACTCCTTGAGGAATCAAGTGAGGTACCCCAAGAGGCGGCAGTGACATCTGAGCCAGAAGTTCCCACTGGCATTGTTCCAGTCCTCCGTAGGTCGGCCAAAGTATCCCATGCACCTGATAGGTATGGATTTCTGGGCCTGACCGGTCAGTTGGATAATGATCCAAAGACGTACGGAGAAGCGATGTCGGACATCGATTCGGACAAGTAGCTTGAGGCCATGAAATTCGAGATGGACTCGATGGGTACAAACAAGGTTTGGACCCTAGCAGATCCACCAAAAGGGGTTAAACTCGAAGCTGGAACATACGTTTGATGAAGTCATACGGGGATATGATTTCATCAAGAACGAGTTCGATCCTTGTGTATACAAGAAGATCAGTGGGAGCTCAGTTGCGTTTTTGGTGCTTTACGTGGATGACATCTTGCTCATTGGGAATGATGCTAAGATGTTGGGTACCACTAAAGCTTGGCTATCAATGCAATTCTCCATGAAGGATATGGACGAGGCATCCTACATCCTTGGCATCAAGATCTACAGGGATAGATCTAGAAGGATGTTAGGAATGGCCCAGTCCTCGTACATTGAGAAAGTCTTGAAGAGATTCAAGATGGAGAACTCAAAACGAGGATTCCTTCCTATGAGGCATGGAATTAAGATATCCAAGGAGCAGTCTCCTAAGACTGATGAGGAGCTTAAAAGGATGTTGGACATCCCCTATGCTTCAGCCGTAGGCAGCATACAGTATGCTGTTCAGTGCACTAGACCTGATGTGGCTTTCGCTTTGAGCATAACTAGCCGATATCACTGGAGTACAGTCAAGACTATCCTGAAGTACCTGAAAAAGGACTAAGGACATGTTCTTGATCTACGGCGGTAGAGAGTTGATACTGGAAAGCTATAGCGACGCTAGCTTCCAGTCGGATGACGATGATGCCAAGTCTCAGTATGGTTTTGTATTTAGACTAAATGGTGGCGTGGTTAGTTGGAAGGGTTCCAAGCAAGCTACCACGGCGTACTCCACCATAGAGTTTGGAATACATAGCGGCTTTGGAAGCTGCTAAGGAGTGGTTTGGTTGATGAGCTACATCCAAGGGTTGGATGTAGTACCTAGCATTGCTAAGCCTGTAATTATCTTTCATGATAACAACGGGGCGATAGCGCTAGCAAAGGAACCGAGATCTCATCATGATCCAAGCATATTCTTAGACGCTACCATCTTCTTAGAGAGATGGATAGCAGGACTGACGTTCGGTTGGACCGAGTCAGCTCCGCAGAAAACATAGCAGATCCACTTGCTAAGCCCATGTCGCAAGTTGCCCATACTCACCATCTGAATAAGAGGTTCGAGGTCAATGGGTGATTGGCTTTAGGTCAAGTGGGAGATTGTTGGAATAGGTGACCAGAAAGCCAATAGGTTTGGCAATTTGTAACCTATCCGACAACTTGATGTGAATGTAATATTATTATGTGATGAATAAGATGAGTATTTGTCACCAATGGTACCTTCTTTGTTGCGCTCATCTTACATTTGTTAAAATGGTGTTTAACTTATATCGCAACAAAGCCCACAGACCATGGATAACAACTCATGCAGTTGGGCCACGCATTGGATGGTGGTCATGAAACCAACTGATTAACAGTTGGGTCTGAAACGTTCCAAGTCGAGGACCTCGAGACAGGGCATCGAGAGTCCTATTGAGACTTGCGTCAAGAGTCGTGTTCATTGGATGAGTGCCGTGTTTCATCGGCGACAGGCGTGGGACGCCTACACGATCTTGATGGGTTGGTCGACTGGGGTCGAGCCGACTGGACTGACTCGCGGGGATCATCATATGGAAGCCTTGGAGGCTTGGTCGGTATGATTGGTTTTCCCCGGTTCCGATAGTACGGGAGTAATCCTTAGACTTGAAGGATCATGGCAGTCGCGTGCACAGTGTTAGAATAGGTGACCATGTAAGCCAATTTTGGCAAGAATATGTAACCTATGTCTAGACAATTCTTTGGTATTTGATAAAATATTTATGAATAAAGAAGTGAAAATTCATATGGCAATACTTTGTTTACGTTCACTTATCTGCATTTACATTTCTGTTCACTACGCAAACAAAGCCCACAGACTGAGAAACGATTTCGGGGACTGGGACTACGCTTGGAGGTAGGTCCATTAAATCAGTCTTACCGAATCAGTCCGGAAATCTCCAAGTCAAGGAATCCCAAAAATGGGTACCGGGATTCCCTTTGAGACTTGCACTAAGCATCTGCTGTCGTATTTCATCGACGGGTGACGAAGGTCGTCTAAGTAGTGTTAGTGGGTCAGCATGCTAGGAAGCAGCTGACTGAGGTGACTCGCGGGAACCGTCTTACGGAGGACCTTGAGTATGGTCAGCAAGGTATGACATGTATTCCCGGTTCCAACGGTACAGGCCAAGTCCTTTGACTTGAGGAACTGCTGAGTTTACCTGTGCATCAGGTCTGTATCTTAGATATGGTGAGAGATTGCCAAAATACTCTTGAGTAGTCATAAGCCATGTCTAGTGCAGCTCGGGTGTACAAAGTGACAGTAGTTTCCAAGAAAGGATCTGTCTCCTGTCAAAAGGTGTTGACAGTTGAGTCTCATATATGCTCTGTGTCTTGTCCCTGAAATCTGTGGCCACAGTGACTGAACAGAAGGGAAAAGGTTTCCCTTGCGGCGTTTAGTGAGGACAGACCGACACTTAGGTCCAAAATGGGTACCTACATCTTCCGTGCCCTAGACCCTAAGTGATGAGACCGAAGACAGAAGGACAAGTGTACTGTTAGAACCTAAATGTTCATCCCCGAATATTTCACCTAGTCTCTAGTGCCATGGACCGTTGCTAGATGGCCACCCATGGTAACGGACGGATTCTAGGAATCCGACCAAGTCTAGCTGAATGGTGAACCTAAAGAGTCACACACTATCCACACACACTTAGTATTTAATTTTGAATTAAATCTTGGATTAAAGGAATGATTAAATTAGATTTAATCGGGTCCTATATTTTCTTGGAGAAATTAATTCCTTCTATTTGATAAGAGGAATTAAATTAATAAATAGGATTTATTAAAAGGGTTGATTTAATAGGCTTAAGAATAAATTATAATATTAATTTATTATATTATATTTATTCTTTTAGCCTTTTGGAATATTTAATAGGATTTAAATATTCCATTAAATTAAAATCAACGGTCGAGATGGAAAGGGGAGATGGAAGGCTAGGATTCGTTTCACTAGGTCAAACACTAGTTTGACTAGGACTTTGACTAGGTCAAAATCCTAGTCAAATTAGGTTACTTAGAGTTTGAGTTTAAAGAGGATTAAACTCTTCCTCTATATAAACCCCTAGCTTCCAACATTTAAGGATGATGATTCTTGAAAAACACACACAACACACACTCTCCCTCTCCTACCTCTCGTCCGCCCCCTCTCTCTTTCTCTAGCAAGAAAATATTTTTTTTCTTAGTTCTTTTTGTTCTTGGAACATCAAGAACTTAGACGAACCAATACCGTTAATTGATAACGAGTTATTGATTCGTCCACTCCAGAAAATAATACTTGTTCGTTGCTAGCACGACGTGCAAGATACGTGGGTGGATCGTGTGTCACGATTTGGAGGATCTCAAGAACGAGGTCTTGGTGCAAAACTGGGAACAACGCGAGTAGCAGTTGAAGACGAAAACGACAACGGGTAGGTCTCGTTTAAGATTTTCGTCCCTCTTTATTTTTCAACTCTATGGCCTCCATGATTTATTTAATTGTTTTATGATCATGAGATACACCGAACGCCCGGGAACCTCAAGGGCACACCCCTTGAGCGTGTTCTTTAAATTAAAAGCATGCCTTTTATTTTAATATGTTTATTTTTACCGCGCTTCCGCATTCGCGCAATTCCCGGGACGATCCACCGGATTTTCTTTAAGTGGTATCAGAGCCCGGTTCGGTGTATAGGCCTAGGGTTTATGTGCGTTATAAGCATGAAACGTGAAATTGGCATGTTTTTATTAAATCTTGATTGTTCTTGATTTTAAGCATGTCGATTTTATTTTTGATTTGTGTGAATTTATGAATGTTGGTGATTTTTCTGTTTTTCTTGGGAAACGGGGTGGAAAAATTGAACAAAAAATGAGAAACGACGCAGCCGGCCAGCCGGGAGTGCTGCCCGCGCGCAGCCGCACGCTGCCGGCAGGGCAGACGCGCGCAGGCAAGGGAGGCCTGCGCGCGCGCCCGCCCATCCGGCCGCGCTGGGGCAGCGTGCAGCCAGGAAGGCTGCACGCAGGGGCGCGCGCAGGGCAGCGCCTCCAGGCGCGCGCGCACGCTGACAAGGGTGTCTGCGCGCGCGCGCCCGGCAGGCGCGCGCGCTCATGCGCGCCCGGACGGCCCTGGGCGGCGCCGCCAGGCGCGGGCAGTGCCTGCGCGCGCGCAGGGGCGGCAGGCTTAGCCTACTGCCCTGCGCGCGTGCCGGCGGGCCGCCGCCGGCGCGGCGGCGGCAGCTGCTGCTGCTAGGGTTTCAAAACCCTAGCAGTAATTTTCTTTTATTTTTTAATTATTTTCAGTTTTAATTTTGAATTAATTCTGAAAAATCATTTTTTGGTTCAATCATGCCTATTTTTCTAAAGACATTATTTTAGGAGTAAAATAAATTGGATTCGGAATCCCAGGGTTATTTTACTTAAAATAATGAGGAAAGGTTTTCCTAAAATGAGAAAATATTATTACCAATATTTGTGTTTTATTTTTCACACGTTGTGCACATATTCATTAATTATTTTGGATATTTATGATTGGAAATCATATGTTGTTTGTATTATGTAATTATGTGATTGGATCATGTTATTATGTGTGTTGGATGGAAATGGATGATCGCGAGCCCTAAGACCGGATGTATGGTTTATTTTCTGTTGGGCCTGTGTGCCTCTTGTACTGCTTTCTCCTTCTCTCTTTCTAGTTGCCTTGGAATAATAAGGCATTCTACCTCCCTCCTTATGTACTCCCCCCGGGTTTTCGCTGGGTTTCTATTTTTTTAATATGTAATGAGAGTAGACTAGGAGTGAGGTTTCCTTTTTGTACTTGGTGGAGAAGAAGGAAGGACCACATGGAGAGCCCAGACGGGAGGCCCCTTGGTGTTTTCCATGAAGTGAAGAAAGAGAAAAAGAGACCAAGGCCCATCAGCATGATGATTGGGTTACTATTAATGTAATAGTATAGGACCAACCCTAGATTGACCATAGATCCACTGCGGGCTCAGTGGATCGCATAGGATTCGGGCTCGTGATCATCCAACAGGGGCGTGCTAGGCTTTAATTTTGCATGTGGTTATGATGATGGATGAATGGATTATTTATTTATCATATAACTGCTATGAATGGTTTATTTACGCATTATGGATGTATGTGTAGATATTTATTTGAGATCTCGGTCATTACTTACTCTCACATTGGTTGGACCAATGTCAAAATATTAGACCCTAGACAAAGTGGATATGAACTCTAGGAGTTTGTCCATGCCTTCCAATCCATGGCATAGTAAGGAAGCTGCTTTAGGTCAATAGCGTGGTCTCACGAGTCGTGGCACGTTATTGTACTTAAAGGAAGCTGCATTATGTCATGAACGAAAAGCGGGCTGTTGCTACCTGTCTCACGAGTCGTGGGGGTACAAGTGGGTCCGTGGCTCGGTCGCTTGGGTTGGGTCTAACGCCCAATTAACATGATTCGCTTGGAGTCCTCGGGATCATGTGAAAGGGTGAGGCAATAATCTTGGGAATCTTGTGGAACGAGAATGGTATGGAATACCTCCCACAGGATCTTTTCCATGTGAATCGTAAAAGCGGGGTATGGGAAAAATCGCTGTGGATCCCAAGCCCAATTGGAAAGGATTTCCCAAAAATCATGTTTGAGAGTACCGTGTTTTCGTATAAATAGTGGGAGGATTAAATGACTAAAGTCCATGCATTTAATTATTTTATCAAACCACCGTCTTTTATTTTCTGCTGATCGCGCGATGTTTTCTAAAATGTAGATTTTAAAAAAATGTCTAAGAACCCACTTTTCACCATTCTTGAGACAAACAAATTCAATGGAACAAACTACAACGACTGGTTGCGCAATCTCAGGATAGTCCTAGATTACGAGAACCAAGGCTACGTCATGGACGAGCCTCTCCCTAGGACCTTACGGATCCACGCCAGAAGAACGTGAGACGTTCGAGACTTGGCATAAGGATAACCGGAAGGTCCGTAGCATCATACTTGCTTCGATGACCAATGAGATTCAGAAGCAGTATGAAAGGCTAGACGATGTCCCTTCCATTATGGCTCGCCTAAAGGATTGCTATGCAGTCCCGGACCGGCATACTAGGTATGTCGCGACCAGGGCGTTCTTTGGAACTAAAATGACAGAAGGATCCTCTGTACAAGAGCACGGGGTTAAAATGCTTACCCTGGTGGAAAAGCTCGAGGACCTAAAGGCAGGTCTCGATAATGAAACGTACATAGATGTGATTCTTCAGTCACTCCCACCCTCCTTTGACCAATTTATCGTCAACTACAACATGAACGCACTTGAGAAGGGCATTCATGAGTTGATCAATATGTTGGTGCAATACGAGGCAACGACTAAGAAGTCCACGCCTTCGGTATTGTTTGGAGGTGCTTCGACTTCTAATACGAAAGGCAAGGGTGCCGGACGTTGGAAGAAGAAGAAAGGGAAGGGAAAGGCCGTCAAAGCAGCTACAAACACTAAGAGTGTTCCCATTGCCAAAGAGGGGAAAGGTAAAGGAAAGGGAAAGGTTGTCTCCAAACAACAGTCAAAGGCATATGACATATGTATCAACTGCCGTGAGAAAGGGCATTGGAAGAGAGAGTGCCCCAAACTCTTCTCAAACCAAGGTATATATGTGATTGAGGTTAATATGGTCACTAGTTCTGCCTCTTGGGTATTAGATACCGGCTGTGGAGCTCACATTTGCAATGACTTGCAGGTGTTGAAAAGAAGCAGAAAACTGGGTAGCGGGGACATGATCCTGAAGCTTGGGAATGGCAAGGCCATCTCGGCAGAAGCAGTAGGATCCGCCACTCTAGTGATTAGTGATAATATTAGCACAGATTTAGAACAAGTTTATTTTGTACCCAGTATGATTAAAAACATCATTTCCATTCCATTGTTGGACAATAGTGGTTATGAGTTTAGAATCAATAAAAATTGCTTTTATTTGATGAGGCGTGGAATTGCTCATCTACTTGGTACATTACATAACGGACTCTATATCTTGCAACAAACGAATTTCGTCCTCAATGCACAACACAAACGAAAAATTAGATAATAACGGGAACGCACGTCTGTGGCACGCTAGGCTAGGTCACATATCCCAAGATAGGATGAAAAGGTTGGTAGACTCAAAGAACCTAGAGGTTGGGGACTTGAACAATCTACCAACTTGTGAGTCCTGTCTAAGAGGGAAAATGACCAAGAGGCCCTTTGTAGGACAAAGCAGGCTTGCCACAGGTCTGTTGGACTTGGTCCATACAGACGTATGTGGACCACTAAGGACGCAGGCCCGAGGTGGGTTCTCCTACTTCATAACCTTCACCGATGATCATTCACGGTATGGTTATGTTTACCTGATGAGGTACAAGTCTGAAGCTCTTGAGAGGTTTAAAGAATTCAGACTTGAAGTGGAGAACCAAACCAACTGCAAAATTAAAATCCTTCGGTCGGACCGAGGCGGTGAATACCTTAGTACGGAGTTCCTAGACTATCTAAAAGAACATGGTATAATATCAGAATGGACACCTCCAGGAACACCGCAGTTAAATGGTGTCTCTGAAAGGAGGAATCAAACCCTGTTGGACATGGTTCGGTCCATGATGAGTTTTACCAAATTGCCCTTATCGTTTTGGGGCTATGCACTAGAAACGGCGGCCAAATTATTGAATTTTGGCGCCTACTAGCACATTGACCCAAACGCCATATGAGATATGGCACGGCAAGCCTGCATCCTACAACTACTTGAAAGTGTGGGGTAGCCCCGCATACGTCAAGAGGTTAGTGGGAGATAAGTTAGAATCTAGGTCTAGCTTATGCAGGTTCGTTGGATATCCTAAAGAAACTGCGGGTTATTACTTTTATGACCCCTTGGAACAAAAGGTGTTTTTGTTTCAAGAAATGCAGTATTCTTGGAGCAAGGCTTCCCGGAGGATATCCAACCTGATGAGCTGATCCTTGAGGAATCAAGTGATGGAATCCAGCCATCAGAAGAAGCCGCGGAACCCTCACTTAGAGGATTCAGGATAGACAGCCGAAGGGCTGACCAACCTCGAGAAGTCCAACATGCTAGGCATGAAGGACAGCCTCAGGAACAGCCAGCCCCGGTTCCTGAACCACCGGCTCCGATACAGTCAGCGCCCACAGTCACCACTGACGTTCCCCGTTCTCCGTAGGTCCACTAGAGAGTCCAGACCTCCAATGAGATATGGCTTTCTAGGTGCGACCGATCTTTTGGATAACGATCCTAAGACTTATGGAGAAGCGATGTCTGACATCGACTCCGGGAAATGGCTTGAGGCCATGAAAGCCGAAATGGACTCCATGAGCGAGAACCAAGCTTGGAGTCTCGTAGATCCACTGAAAGGTGTTAAGCCAGTGGGCTGTAAGTGGGTCTACAAGCGCAAACTTGGTGTTGATGGAGAAGTCACAATCTTTAAGGCTAGGCTTGTAGCTAAGGGATACACTCAACGACCCGGGGTCGATTTTGAGGATACCTACTCGCCTGTAGCCATGGCTAAGTCCATTCGGATTCTGCTCGCCATAGCAGCATGGTATGACTATGAGATATGGCAGATGGACGTGAAAACGGCCTTCCTCAACGGTTTCGTTGAAGAAGAGATCTATATGGATCAGCCGCAGAGTTTCACGGTCACTGGAGAAGAACAGAAAGTCTGTCGCCTCCAGAAGTCCATCTATGGCCTCAAACAAGCCTCCCGAAGTTGGAACATTCGATTTGATGAAGTAATACGGGGATATGACTTCATCAAAAACGAATCCGACCCTTGTGTATACAAGAAGGTCAGTGGGAGCTCAATAGTGTTCCTAGTGCTTTATGTGGATGACATTCTGCTCATTGGTAATGACGTCAGAATGTTAGGAAATACAAAAGCATGGTTGTCAACCCAGTTTTCCATGAAGGACTTGGGTGAAGCTTCCTACATCCTAGGCATCCAGATTGTCAGGGACAGATCTGAAAGGATGTTAGGACTCACCCAAAACTCGTATATGGAGAAAGTCCTAAAGAGATATCGAATGGACAACTCCAAACGAGGATTCCTTCCAATGAGGCATGGGATCAAGTTATCCAAGAAAGAGTCCCCACAGACTGATGAGGAACTTGAAAGGATGAAGGTCATCCCCTATGCCTCCGCCGTAGGTAGCATACAATATGCGGTCCACTGCACTAGGCCTGACATTACATACGCTTTGAGCGTAACAAACAGATATCAGTCCTGCGCAGGAGAGGCACATTGGAATGCTGTTAATGAAAGGAATTGTGGATCGTCCCGGGAAAAGCGCGAATGCGGAAGCGCGGTATAATTAAAAAATTAAATGCGGAATTTAAACATGCTTTTAAATTAAAACACGTTTCAAAGGGTGTGCCTTTGAAATTTCCCGGGTGTTCGGTGTATCTCATGAATAAATCACATAAAAGAATCATGGAGGCCATAGGGTAGAAAATTAAAAGGGACGAAAATAATAAACGAGACCTACCCGTTGTCGTTTTCGTCTTCAACGGCTACACGCGTTGTTCCCGTTTTGCACCAAGATCTCGTTCTTGAGACCCTCCAAATCGTGACACACGATCCACCCACGTATCTTGCACGTCGTGCTAGCAACGAACAAGTTTATATTTTGGAGTGGATGAATCAACAACACGTTATGAATTAACGGTATTGATTCATCAAGTTCTAATGTTCCAAGAAACAAGAGAACAAAGAAAATATTTTTCTTGGAGTGTGTGAGAGAGAGAGGGCGGACGAGATAGAGGGAGAGAGAGAGCCGAGTTGTGTGTGTGTTGGAGATTCATCATCCTTCAACTTGTAGGATGCTAGGTGTTTATATAGAAAGAGGAGTTTAATCCTCTTTAAACTCCTCTTTTAAGAACTCTAATTTGACTAGGATTTTTGACCTAGTCAAAGTAGTGTTTTGACCTAGTCACTACGCAAACAAAGCCCCACGGACTGAGAAACGATTTCGGGGACTGGGACTACGCTTGGAGGTAGGTCCATGAAATCAGTCTTACCGAATCAGTCCGGAAATCTCCAAGTCAAGGAATCCCGAAAATGGGTACCTGGGATTCCCTTTGAGACTTGCACTAAGCATCTGCTGTCGTATTTCATCGACGGGTGACGAAGGTCGTCTAAGCAGTGTTAGTGGGTCAGCATGCTAGGAAGCAGCTGACTGAGGTGACTCACGGGAACCGTCTTACGGAGGACCTTGAGTATGGTCAGCAAGGTATGACGTGTATTCCCGGTTCCAACGGTACAGGCCAAGTCCTTTGACTTGAGGAACTGCTGAGTTTACCTGTGCATCAGGTCTGTATCTTAGATATGGTGAGAGATTGCCAAAATACTCTTGAGTAGTCATAAGCCATGTCTAGTGCAGCTCGGGTGTACAAAGTGACAGTAGTTTCCAAAGAAAGGATCTGTCTCCTGTCAAAAGGTGTTGACAGTTGAGTCTCATATAAGCTCTGTGTCTTGTCCCTGAAATCTGTGGCCACAGTGACTGAACAGAAGGGAAAAGGTTTCCCTTGCGGCGTTTAGTGAGGACAGACCGACACTTAGGTCCAAAATGGGTACCTGCAATCTTTCCGTGCCCTAGACCCTAAGTGATGAGACCGAAGACAAGAAGGACAAGTGTACTGTTAGAACCTAAATGTTCATCCCCGAATATTTCACCTAGTCTCTAGTGCCATGGACCGTTGCTAGATGGCCACCCATGGTAACGGACGGATTCTAGGAATCCGACCAAGTCTAGCTGAATGGTGAACCTAAAGAGTCACACACTATCCACACACACTTAGTATTTAATTTGGAATTAAATATTGGAGTAAAGGAATGATTAAATTAGATTTAATCGGTCCTATATTTTCTTGGAGAAATTAATTCCTTCTATTTGATAAAAGGAATTAAATTAATAAATAGGTTGATTTAATAGGCTTAAGAATAAATTATAATATTAATTTATTATATTATATTTATTCTTTTAGCCTTTTGGAATATTTAATAGGATTTAAATATTCCATTAAATTAAAATCAACGATCGAGATGGAAAGGGGAGATGGAAGGCTAGGATTCGTTTGACTAGGTCAAACACTAGTTTGACTAGGACTTTGACTAGGTCAAAATCCTAGTCAAATTAGGTTACTTAGAGTTTGAGTTTAAAGAGGATTAAACTCTTCCTCTATATAAACCCCTAGCTTCCAACATTTAAGGATGATGATTCTTGAAAAACACACACAACACACACTCTCCCTCTCCTACCTCTCGTCCGCCCCTCTCTCTTTCTCTAGCAAGAAAATATTTTTTTTCTTAGTTCTTTTTGTTCTTGGGAACATCAAGAACTTAGACGAACCAATACCGTTAATTGATAACGAGTTATTGATTCGTCCACTCCAAAAAATAATACTTGTTCGTTGCTAGCACGACGTGCAAGATACGTGGGTGGATCGTGTGTCACGATTTGGAGGATCTCAAGAACGAGGTCTTGGTGCAAAACTGGGAACAACGCGAGTAGCAGTTGAAGACGAAAACGACAACGGGTAGGTCTCGTTTAAGATTTTCGTCCCTCTTTATTTTTCAACTCTATGGCCTCCATGATTTATTTAATTGTTTTATGATCATGAGATACACCGAACGCCCGGGAACCTCAAGGGCACACCCCTTGAGCGTGTTCTTTAAATTAAAAGCATGCCTTTTATTTTAATATGTTTATTTTTACCGCGCTTCCGCATTCGCGCAATTCCGGGACGATCCACCGGATTTTCTTTCACACAGGACGGCTGTATCTTGGATCTGGCGAGAGGTAATCATTCTGTAAGATGATTATCATAAGCCTTGTCCAGTGCAGTCAGAATCTGTAGCGAGGACGGTGGATTCCAAGAAGAGGATCCGTCCCCTGTCAGTATGTGACAGAGGTATCTCCTATGCACTCGGAGACACGTTCATGCTGTTTGAAGCTGTGGCCATAGTGGTTGGTCGAATAGGGAATGGTTTCCTGTGTCGACGCAATGAAGCATACGTGGTCTCGAGTATTAAGCATAGATGCCTAGTCAAGGATGGGAACCGACGCCCAATTCCATACCCTAGACTAAGGCCGGGAGACGGTAGACGGAAGATCGTACCCGTACGGAATCGGCGCCTAAATGTTCACGCCAATTCACCTATTCTCTAGTGCCATGGACCGTTGCTAGACGGCCACCCATGGTAACGGGCCCTTGTGGGACACGGGCCCAAGTCTAGCTGAGGGTGAACCTAAAGGGTCACACACAAATCACCGAGGAGATTGAGAGATCGACTTGGAGTCAATCTCGAAGGATAAAATAAGTAATTGGATTACTTAAGGGAAAAGTCCATTGGATGGATGGGCCGATATTGTATCGGGCTTTTCATTTAATCGGTAAATTGGATTTTCGATTAAATATGGAAAGTTGAGATGTTGAGACGTTGGATCTTTTAATTGGATTAAAAGATCAACGGGAATAATTTAAGTGGACATTAAATTGGATTTAATATTGGGTTCGTCGCAATTGGATTACGATAAAACCCGGTCCGTTAAATTATACCCGAGAGGAGAAAATAATTCCTAATTTGGAATGGGAAGAAGTTGGACTTCTTTCCTTAATTAAACATGGCCGACACGCTCCCTTGGAGGAAGCAAAATCAGCCATGTTTCATGCTAGGTGGTATGTTGACTTATCTCTTTTGGAAAGAGACAAATCAACTCCAATCTAGCAAGAAGAACGTGTGTTTCTTCCGGTGTGGTGTGGATCACCTTTGGAGAATCCATACGTTTGGATTTCGTCAGCATTCCGGAGAAGGAACAACGCTAGTAGCCGGGAGCATACGCTAAACAATCAAAGGTAACGGTTTATTACGCTTTGATTGATTTCATTTGTATATCTATGCCCTATGTGTTTAAATATATGTTTTAATATTTACACATCCTACATCGAACGCCGGTTGAGCACCCAAGGGTACACCCCTTGGGATTCGCGTATTTGGAATTTGATTTAAATTTACGCATTTTTCTCGCCTTTCTCGCTTCCGCTCGCGCTCCCGGGCGGATCCGCTTGTCCTTTATCCAGAGGGCAGCCACTCGTTGTACCATAGGGCCCCTCCTCCACCTCCTCCCTTAGGGGGTTCGTCTCCTCACCACCAACGGTTCGTCCCGGACTGGGAGGTGTACACCTATCAATCCATCTTGAAGGAGTGAGAAGGGGAATCGGGACTCTTCCTAGAGCTCTAGGAGGGATGGTGCTCCCAGCAGACAGGCGGTCCATGGTTTCCTATTCCTAGGAAGATATGGCCAAGGCCTTATCATGCTATGCCTCCAAGGTTGTATACTTCAAAATTTTACTTAGATTTTCTTCATAAGCCTATTTTGAAGCTGATATTGAATCATTTGTTGCAGGTGGCCACCTTGGTGGGGGGATTTCTGAGTCGCCCCTGGGAGATGCACCCTCCTTCCTCCTATGGATGGATGTCTGGGAGAAGTTCCATGAGTCTAAGAGGGAAAGGAAGAAACTTCACCAAGACTTTCTATCCTTGTCAAAAGATCAGGAGGACGCCCTTAGCGAACACAACAGATAGAGCCCGTCGGGAATTTCCCAATTCCAAGGAGGGGCAGAACTTCCTGGCCACCTACTGGGAGAGCCGTCTCAATGAGAGATTGTGGATCGTCCCAGGAAATAGCGCGAATGCGGAAGCACGGTATAAAATTAAATAACAATAATTTTAACACGCTTTTACGTAAAATAAATAACACGTTTCAAGAGGTGTACCCTTGAAGTTCCCGGGTGTTTGGTGTATCTCATGAATTAAAAGCATACTAGAATCATGTAGGCCATAGGTTTTAAAATAAAGAGAGGGACGAAAAAATAAATCGGAACCTACCGATTGTCGTTTCCGTCTTCTAACCGGTACTCGCGTTGTTCCCCGATATGCACCAAATCTCGTATATGAGATTCTCCAAATTGTGACACGCAATCCACCCACGTATCTTGGACGTGGTGCTAGCGAACGAACAAGTGTATTGGAGAGGACGGATTAGTCACACGTTATTAGGTTAACGGGATTAATCCTCCTATATTCAATTGTTCCAAGAACAAAAGAACAAGAAACGAAACTTGGAGAGTGAGAAAGAGAGGCGGACGAGATTAGAGGGAGAGAGCACACGAGTTGTAGTGTGTGTGTGTGTGTGTTGGAGATTCATCATCATGCTTATGGTGAGGGGCTAGGACTATTTATAGAGGAGGAGTTTAATCCTCTTCAAACTCCAACTCTAGAAGACTAATTTGACTAGGATTTTGACCTAGTCAAAGTAATAATTTGACCTAGTCAAATTAATCCTAGCCATCCATCTCTCCTATTAATCTCAACCATGAATTTAATTTAGTGGAATATTTAAAAACCTATTTAAATATTTCAAAAGGGCAATAAATAAATATAATAAACATAAATATTTATTCTAGGCCCATTAAATTAATTTTTTAATAAATCTAATTTATTAGATTAATCCCTTTTATCTAATAAAAGGAATTAATTGTCTCCAAGAAAAATTAAGGACCCGATTAAATCTAATTTAATCATTCCATTTCTCCAATATTTAATTCTAAATTAAATACTTAATGTGTGTGGATTGTGTATGACTCTTTATGTTCACCTTTCAGCTAGACTTGGTCGGATTCCTAGAATCCGCCCGTTACCATGGGTGGCCATCTAGCAACGGTCCATGGCACTAGAGACTAGGTGAATATTCGGGGATGAACATTTAGGCTCTAACAATACACTTGTCCTTCTATCTTCGGGCTCACCACTTAGGGTCTAGGGCACAGAAGATGCAGGTACCCATTTTGGACCTAAGTGCCGGTCTGTCCTTACTAAACACCGCAACGGAAACCTTCCCTTTTGTTCAGTTACTGTGGCCACAGATTTTAGGGACAAGACACAGAGCATATGTGAGACTCAACCGTCAATGTCTTTTGACAGGAAACAGATCCTTTTCCTTTGAAACTACTGTCACTCTGTACACTGGAGGTGCACTAGACATGGCTTATGACTACTCTAGTGCTTCTTTGCAATCTCTCACCATATCTAACATACAACCCTGATATACAGGTAAACTCAGCAGTTCCTCAAGTCAAAGGACTTGACCTGTACTGTTGGAACTCAGGAACACACGTCATACCTAGCCGACCCTACTCAAGGTCCTCCGTAAGACGGTTTCCGCGAGTCACCTCAGTCAGCTGCTCCGTAGCAGGCTTACACAGAACACTGCTTAGACGATCTTCGTCACCTGTTGATGAAATACGACCGCAGATGCTTAGTGCAAGTCTCAAGGGGAATCTCGGTACCCATTTTCGAGATTCCTTGACTTGGAGATTTCCGGACTGATTCGACGGGACTGATTTCATGGACCTACCTCCAAGCGTAGTCGCAGTCCCCGAAATACGTTTTCAGTCCATGGGCTTTGTTTGCATAGTGAACAGATGTGTAATGCAGATAAAGTGAACACAAACAAAGTAATGCCAAATGAATTTCACTTCTTTATTCATTAATAATTTATCAAAACCCTGACATTGTCTAGACATAAGTTACATTTTGCCTGCCAAGATTAGCTACATGGTCACCTATTCTAACACTCGAGGCTTATAAGAAATCCACCTTCCTGGATTGTGATGCTGCCCTACAGAATGCCCCAGACCCTTTCGCACCTCCTCTCGTAACTAAGCCAGGTAATAGGATTACTATGTTGGCTTCTCTTCTATCTGGAGTCCCTGGATTATTAAATGATATGGCTGGGAAATTCCTTACAGAAGGTGATTTAGACCACCTTCTTGGACACCATGATGAAGGAGGTCAGGCCTCGCCCTCACGAAGGCACGGAGGTGGAGGCCCTCGAGGAAGACCTATCTGAGGTAATACTAGCCCCCCCCTCCAGGTCCGGCTAAAGTTGACCCTCCCACCGCAGAGCCTGAGCCCATGGAAGAAGCTGAGAAAACCCCGCATGTGGGGAAAGATGAATGATTTTATACCGCCTCCCCTTGAAAACAATTTCTTTTTTTGCTTACCCTAAGTGATGGGGGTGAAAAAATTTACTTGCTTTCTTTCTTTTCCTTGTTTTGGATGATGCTTCCTCCCCCTTGGGCCGATTTGGCCAGGGGGTTTCAATGTTAGTTTTTTTACCTTTGCTTACATACTTTGAATGGTATTTTTTTTTGAGCGCTTGCCGCCCCTGTTTTGGGTGTTGGATCTAAGATTTTCCGCATGTTTCCTGTGTGTCTTTGGATGCTCCATACGTTTTGGGACCGTGCGAATGCATGATAATTTTTAGAAAAATATAATTTTAGAAGTACCTATTGGGAGGGGTACATGCCTTGCATTTTGAAGATGAATGCCATATATGCCTGTATATGGACAAGGCTTACTTGTGGACAGGGCCTGCTCTTGGAACAAGGCTTACCTTTCTGGAGAGTGTAGTGCCTGCTCGAGGGCAGGGCTTTATTTTCTTATGGAGTGCCTGTGAGACAACAGGGCTTTAGGATTTGAAGATGTTGTAACGTGTGGATCAGCCCGGAGAGACGAGGCGGAAGCACGGGATGTGCGAAATATAAAACACAAAAGCGTAAAGTTAAAACAAACGGAATAAAAGCATACATCAAATAATGCATAACGGATCAAGGGGTATGCCCTTGATTCTCCCGGGCATTCCATGTATCTCATGTCCAAGAAAGTACAAAACATGGAGGCCATAAAATTTAGAGAACAAGAAATGTAAAGAGGAAATGTTATTCTCGTAGTCTTCTTCGTTTGGCTACATGCATTGTTCCCATTTTGCCACCAAGATCTCAATGTAGAGACCCTCTAAATTGTCCACACGCTTCACCAGATAGCAACATACTCTCGTGCTACCAAGACGTTGTTTAGGGGAGAAGATACATCGATATAATGCTATCGACGTCTCTAATGTTCTACCTTGAGTGAATCAAGAAGAACAAGGGAAGTTTTGGAGAGAGTAGGAGAGGGTGGACGAGAAAGATAGATAGAGAGGTGAGATGGCAAAGTGTAGAGATTAGTCTATGAAGTATGTGTGTTTGAGTATTTATAAGGAATTATTATTCCTAATCCTACTCAACCTCTTTTAAAGAGACACATCCTAATCAACTAGGGATTTGACCTAGTCAGATCCTAGTTGACTTAGGATTGACCTAGTGAAACTTCATCCTAGGATGAATCCTAGCCCTCCATCTCAAAACCTCTTGATCAAATCTCGTCTATTCATCCTTGATGGGCTTTATGGAATGGGCCTATTTAAATCTAATTTAAATAGTCCAAAGGTCTAATAGACTCTATATTAAATCTTATTTAATATTCGAATCCCACTAATTAATTCACCCTTTTATCTAATTAAAAGGGAAGCCCATGCTTATTAAATTCATAAATCCAATTTATGAACTCAAGCCCGATTATGTTATAATAGGTGACCAGAAAGTCAATTAGATTTGTTGTTCTAGGAACTATTCGTCGATCTTTATAAAAGTAATATTATATTGATGGATAAAGTAAGTATTCATCCTTGACAAAATGTGTATGTTGTGCTTACTACTCACATTGAATGGCATTTCAATGTCACAACAAATGCTCACAGACAGATTGGTTAAACCCATTGACTTGAGCTACGCATAGGTTTGCAGCTATGAAAACAACTCCTTGAGGGTCGGTCTGAAATGTTCCAAGTCGAGGACATCTTGACTGGGCTTCGAGTGCCCTATAGAGACTTGTACTAAGTATTGCATTCACTGGGTGAGTGTCAAGTTTCATCGATCCCAGACGTAGATCGTCTATACAATTTTAGTTGGCAAGATAATCGACTAACTGAACTAACTCGCAAGAATCGTCATATGGAAGCCTCAGAGGCTTGGTCGGTACAACTGAAATTTGCAGTTTCGATAGTACGGGATTAGTCCTTGGACTTGAGGAATCATGGCAGTCGCATGCATATGAAGGTTGTATCTTGGACCTGGCGAGAGGTGACTGTGTCTTTGATATGATCTTTATAAGCCTTGTACAGTGCAATGAGAGTATGTATTGAGGACGGTGTATTCCAAGAGAGAATCTGTCCTCTGTCAATATTTGACAGCTATGTCTCCTATGCGCTTTGAGATGGTTTAGACTCTTCAAGTCTACGACCGTAGCTATTGGTCGAGTAGGCAATGGTTCCCTAGGTTGATCAATAGAGTAAACGCGTCTCGAGTATGAAGCATAGTTGCCTGGTGTAGGATGGGAACCGATGCCCAATTTCATGCCCTAGACTAAGGCCAGGAGATGGTCGACGGAAGGACTGTACCTGTATGGAATTCAAAGCCTAAATGTCCACACCAACATTCACCTAGTCTCAAGTGCCATGGTGATAGATTGTAGATCGTCCCGGGAAAATAGCGCGAATGCGGAAGCGCGGTATAAAATAAAAATACGAAATTTAAACATGCTTTAATGAAAATTAAAGAAGACGTTCAAGGGGTGTGCCCTTGAACTTTCCTGGATGTTCGGTGTATCTCATGAATTAAATACATACAAAAAATCATGGAGGCCATAGGGATTAAAAATAAAAGGGACGAAAATGTAAATCGAGACCTACCCGTTGTCGTTTCCGTCTTCAACGGCTACTCGCGTTGTTCCCCGTTTTGCACCAAGACCTCGTTCTTGAGATCCTCCAAATCGTGACACACGATCCACCCACGTATCTTGCACGTCGTGCTAGCAACGAACAAGTATTATTTTTGGAGAGGATAGATCAACCACGTGTTGTGAATTAACGGGATCGATCTTCCTAGGTTCTAATGTTCCAAGAACAAGAGAACAAGAATAATATTTTTCTTGCTAGAGAAAGAGAAGAGGGCGGACGAGAGGGAGAGGAGAGAGCTCGAGTGGGGTGTGTGTGTGTGTGTGTGTTGGAATTTCAAGATTCATCATCCTTGAATTGTAGGAGGCTAACGGTTTATATAGAGGAGGAGTTTAATCCTCTTTAAACTCCAACTCTAAGAAGTCTATTTTGACTAGGATTTTGACCTAGTCAAAGTCCTAGTTAAAATAGTATTTGACCTAGTCAAATTAATCCTAGCCATCCATCTCTCCCTTTCAATCTCAACCATTAATTTAATTTAATGGAATATTTAAATCCTACTAAATATTCCAAAGGACAAATAAATAAATATAATAAATTATAAATATTTATTCTAGGCATATTAAATTAATCCTCTAATAAATCTAATTTATTAGATTAATTCCTTTTATCAAATAATAGGAATTAATTCTCCAAGAAAATAAAGGACCCGATTAAATCAAATTTAATCATTTCGTTTCTCCAATATTTAATTCTAAATTAAATACTTGATGTGTGTGGATTGTGTGTGACTCTTTAGGTTCACCTTTCAGCTAGACTTGGTTGGATTCCTAGAATCCGTCCGTTACCATGGGTGGCCATCTAGCAACGGTCCACGGCACTAGAGACTAGGTGAAAATATCGGGGATGAACATTTAGGCTCTAACAGTACACTTGTCCTTCTGTCTATGGTCTCACCACTTAGGGTGTAGGGCACGGAAAATGCAGTTACCCATTTTGGACCTAAGCGTCGATCTGTCCTTACTAAACGCCGCAAGGGAAACCTTCCCTTCTGTTCAGTTACTGTGGCCACAGATTTTAGGGACAAGACAAGGAGCATACATGAGACTCAACTGTCAATGCCTTTTGACAGGAGACAGATCCTTTCTTGGAAACTACTGTCACTTTGTACACTAGAGTTGCACTAGACATGGCTTATGACTACTCAAGTGCTTCTTGGCAATCTCTCACCGTATCTAATATACAAACCTGATATACAGGTAAACTCAGCAGTTCCTCAAGTCAAAGGACTTGGCCTGTACCGTTGGAACCGGGAATACACGTCATACTTTGCTGACCCTACTTAAGGTCCTCCGTAAGACGGTTCCTGCGAGTCACCTCAATCAGCTGCTCCCTAGCATGCTAACCCACTAACACTGCTTAGACGACCTTCGTCACCCCTCGATGAAATACGACAGCAGATGCTTAGTGCAAGTCTCAAGGGGAATCTCGGTACCCATTTTCGAGATTCCTTGACCTGGAGATTTGCGGACTGATTTGGCGGGACTGATTTCATGGACCTACCTCCAAGCGTAGTGTCAGTCCCCGAAATGGGTTTTCAGTCCGTGGGCTTTGTTTGCACAGTGAACAGAAAGATAAAGCAGTAAAGTGAACGCAAACAAAGTAATGCCAGAATGAATTTCACTTCTTTATTCATTAGTAGTTTTATCAAAACACTGAAATTGTCTAGACATAGGTTACATTTTTCCCGCCAAGATTGGCTACATGGTCACCTATTCTAACACATGGACCGTTGCTAGACGGCCTCTCATGGTGACAGGCATTTTTGATTAATGGTTAAGAGAAGTAATTAATTAAATTGGATTTAATTAATCAATTGTGTTGGACACAAGCCAGAGTCTAGCTGAGGGTGAACTTAAAGAGTCACAAGCCCAAGGTTTAATGCAAGTTGAAGAGAAGTTGAAAATCCTCCATGTAAGCAATGATGTGGCTTGCCATGATGGGTAGTGGTGCACATGTTGTGCATAGTGTCCAGAAGTTATTTTGGAAATAACTTGTTTTATATGTAATTGGATTACACTACACACAAGACATGTATATACTTTTTAACTCTCTAACTTGCTCTCTTCTCTCACTAAGACACGAAAATTCCTCCATTTTTCTCCATTTTTTTGAGTTCTCTTTGAATTAGATTCAAGAGAGAACATGAGAAATACGTATACACTAATCAATAGTGTAATACGTTATTCATTTTTTCCTTGATCTAGCTTCTACCTAGCAGTAACTCTATATTTGCTTCCATTAGTATGGTGTGGACAAGTTAGACGGGTGGTAATTTGATGAATGTAGTAAGGATTCGTTGTTAGAATAGGTGATCATGAAGCCAACTTTATGAAGCGAATTGTAACCTATGTCTGAACAATTTCAGAGTTTTAATAAACCTTGATGAATAAGAAAGTGATGTTCATCTGGCTCATACTTTGTCTGTGTTCGCTTTACTGCTTTATAACTGTTTATTGCATAAACAAAGCCCACAGACTGAGATCACATTTTGGGAACTGGAACTACGCCTGGAGGTAGGTTCATGAAATCAGTTTCGCCGAATCAGTCTGAAAATCTCCAAGTCAAGAAATCTCGGGAAATGGGTATCGAGAATCCACTTGAGGCTTGCACTAAGCATCTGCTGTCGTGTTTCATCGACGGGTGACGAGGTTTGTCTATGCAGTGTTAGTGGGTCAACTTGCTAAGGAGCAGCTGACTGAGGTGACCCGCGGGAACCGTCTTACAGAGGACCATGAGTAGGGTCAGATAGTTATGACTTGAGGTCCCGGTTCCAACGGTACAGGTTAATCCTTGGACTTGAGGAACTGCTGAGTTTACCTGTACACCATGGCTGTATCTTAGGTATGGTGAGAGATTACCAAGTTATAGTTACTGAGTAGTCATAAGCCATATCTAGTGCAGTCATCATGGGCAACGTGACAGTAGTTTCCAAGAAAGGATCTGTCTCCTGTCAGAGAGCTGACAGTAGCGTCTCACTGTATTCTGAGTCTTGTCCCTAATTCTGTGGCCATAGTAACTGAACAGAAAGGAAGGATTCCCTGTAACGTTTAGTGTAGGACAAGCCGAGACTTAGGTCCAAGATGGGTACCTACATTTCCGTGCCCTAGACCCTAAGTGGTGAGACCGTAGGCAGAAGGATAAATATACTGCAGAGCCTAAATGTTCACCCCCACACATATTCACCTAGTCTCTAGTGCCATGGACCGTTTCTAGATGGCCACCCATGGTAACGAACGGATTCTAGGAATTCGACCAAATCTAGTTGAAGGTGAACCTAAAGAGTCACACACACAATCCGCACACATAACGTATTTAATTTAGAATTAAATATTTGGAGAGAGATGGGACGATTAAATTAGATTTAATCGGATCTTTCTTTTCTTGCGAAAATTAATTCCTTTAATTGGATGAAAAGGAATTTTACCAATAAATTGGATTTATTGGAATTTATTGAAATAGGTTTAAAATAAATATTACTATTTATTTTATTTATTTCTTGCCCTATGGATTATTTAAATAAGATTTAAATATTCCATAAAAATAAATGGATGGTTGAGATTAAAAGGAGAGATGGATGGCTAGGATTGGTTTGACCAAATTAAAGAGCTACTTTGACTAGGTCAAAATCCTAGTCAAAATAGTCTTCCATGAGTGTGAGTTTGAAGAGGAAATTCATCCTCTATATATACTCTTTGCCCTTCACTTGTGGAGAGATGATGAAATTCAAGAATCACACACACACACACACACCACATGTCTCGCCTCTCACTCTCGGCCACTCTCCCTCTTTCCCAAGAAATATTCTTAGTTCTTTTGTTTCATACAATTGAACTTAAGGAGGGTTGATTACGTTAACTCATAGCGTTTGATCGATCCGTCCTCTCCAAATAATATACACTTGGTTTTTTGCTAGCATGAGGATCAAGATATGTGGACGGATTGCGTGTATGATTTAGAGAGTCTCAATACGAAAGCTTGGAGCACAACAGGGAACAACGCAAGTAGCGGCTCGAAGACAAAACGACAACCGGTTAGGTTTTTTCGTTTTGTTGGAATCGGTTTTTTCAACCCTATGGCCTCCATGATTTTCATTCTTTATATTATTCATGAGATATACCGAATGCTCGGGAGGTTCAAGGGAACACCCCTTGAACACTTATATTTAATTCTCGTTTATGGCATGTTTTAAATTCTTGTAATTTTTTATTATCCCGCGCTTCCGCATTCGCGCTCCTCCCGGGACGATCCACACGCCTTTCCAGACTTTCAGTGGTATCAGAGCTCGATTCGGGGTATAGGCCTAGGGTTTTACGTGTGTTTAAAGAATGAAAACGTGTATAGCATGATTTATATGTTTCTTGATTTTTTAATTATCAAGCATGTCTTTTCATGTCGTTTATTATGCATGAGATCTTGGTAATATTGGTACTTCTTCTTTTTCTTGAAAAATGAAGCAGAAAAATAAAACGGGACGAAAAACGCATTACGCGGCAGCCCGGCCAGGCACGCATAGCGTGCGCTGGCTTTCGGCCGCTACGCGTGCTGCCGGTCGCGCGGGCCGTTGCGTGGCCAGGCGCGCGCGCACGTAGGCAAGGGAACCTACGCGTGCGCACCAGGCCACCGTATCAGGGGTGCTCGTGCGGCCGATGCGCGTCAGGGAGGTCGCGCGAGCGCGCCGGTAGGCAGCGCCGCCAGGCACGCACGCAAGCAGGTGCACCCGATGCGCGTGTGCTCGCGCAGGCCGCGCGCACAGGCGGCACGGCAGGGCAACACGCATAGCCAGAGGGGGCCTATGCACAGCTGCCCCGCCAGCGCGCCAAAGCACGGCCAGGTGTGTGCGGAAGCAGGCAGAGGCCTGCGCGCGTGCGCCCGGCCCAGTACGTACCCCGGCGGCCGTCCACCGTTTTTGAGCATTTTTCTTGTTCTTTAATTTTTAGTATATTTTCTGAAAAATAATTTTATTTATTTTGCATGTTTTCTTGAAGACATTATTTGGAAAGTTATTTTATTTTGTTCGATTCAAAATCTCAATATTTTATTTACTTTCAAATAATGAGGAAAGATTTTCCTAAACAAGAAAGGGATTACCAATATTATGCCAAGTTTACATGCATGACTCGTTCTCTCATTTATTTTATGGATGATGTGATTGGATATCATGGATTATGCACATGTGTTTATATGATTGGAAATCATGTAATTATGTGCGTTGATTGAGAAAGGATGATCACAATCCCTAGACCGCATGTATGGTTTAAATTTATGTTGGGCCTGTGTGCCTCTTTTATTTCTCCTCCTCTCTTCTAGTTGCCTTGGAATAACAAGGCATTCTATCTCCCTCCAATTGTACCCCCCCCCCCCCGGGGTTTCACTGGGGTTTCTTTTTAAATTTATAATGAGAGTAGTATAGTTGTGAGGAATTATTTTATTTTATTTCCATGGTGGAGATGAAGGATGGCCCAGATGGAGAGCCCAGAATGATGAATCCAAGGCGTCCCATGGAGACCCGAAGGAGAAAGAGACCAAGGCCCATTAACATGTTGTTGGGTTGCTATTATTAAATGTAATAGTGTTGAACCAACCCTAGATTAACCATAGATCCACTACGGGCTCAGTGGGTCGCATAGGATTCGAGTTTGTGATCATCCAACAGGGGCGTGCTAGGCTTTAATTTTGCATGTGGCTCTTATGGTGAATGAATGGTTTATTTACCGCACTATTGCTATGGCATGCAAACCCTTTATAATGCATTATGCATGTATGTATGTGTGGGATCTCGGTCATTAGAACTCTCACTTGGTTAGACCAAGTTGAAATCTTAGACCCTTCATAAATGGACTTCGACTCTAGGAGTTCGTCCATGCCTTCAGTCCATGGCAAAGTGAGGAAGCTAGTTTCAGTCGATAGCGTGGTGTCACGAGTCGTGGCACGACTATCGTACTTAAAAGAAACTACACTTTGTCATGAACGAGGAGTACACTGCTGTTACCTGTCTCACGAGTCGTGGAGGTAGCAGTGAGTCTATGAATCGGTTGATTGGGTTGGGTCTAACACCCGAATAACGTGATTCATTTTTATTTTTATTTTTTTTTTGGGAAAAGCTGCCTGTGCCTAGGCGGGGGGTTTGGCGGACCCCTACCTATGTATTACCAAAAAAATTCAATTTTTGTACAATGTTGAAAGCAGTAAACGAGGAGTACTTACTCCCTTTACAAGTCTGAATCTATCCTATTGTAAAAGCAGTAAACAAGGAGTACTTACTCCCTTTACAATACAAAGGCTATCCTAGCAAAGAAAAAAGATCCTAACTAGCAACCAGTCGTCGTGCCATACCTCCACTCCTGCCGTGCCCATCTCTCCTCTGTGCCTCCAGTACCCCTGTCCAAATACAGTCAACTCTTACCCTCTGCGAAGGTAGGGAGTGCCCAGTCTATCAAGTCTGACAATGCCGCGTAATACTCCCGTAATATCACCCTGATGCAACACCCTAGTCACCTGCAGGTCGGCGGCTTCCTTCGCAAGATGATCAGCCGCCCCATTCGCCTCCCGAAAGACGTGTCGAACATCCGAGCCTAGCACCTGTTGGATCTGTATGATACGCATGAGCAAGTGCTGTATCTCCCATTTCCCTGAAGCCCGAGACTGTAAAAGCTGGATTACCGTCGTTGCATCCACCTCAACCACTAAGGGGGCCAGGCCATGCGCCAATGGAGTCCTGGGAATCACGTAAAAGGGTGAGGCAATTATCTTGGGAATCTCGTGGAATGAGAATGGTATGGCATACCTCCCACAGGTTGTTTTCCATGCGAATCGTAAAAGCGGGGTATGGGGGAGATCACTGTGGATCCCAAGCCCACTAGGAAAAGAGTTTCCCAAAAACAACTTTTGAGAGTGTCGTGTTTTCGTATAAATAGTGGGAGTATTAAATGATAAAGTCCAATCGTTTAATTTTATTAAAACTTTCGATTTCAATTCTGCTGATTGTACTTCTGTTCTTTAAATGTAGATTTAAAATGTCTAAGAACCCACTATCAACCGTACTTGAGACAAACAAGTTTAATAGAACCAATTACACCGACTGGTTGCGCAATCTGAGGATAGTCCTGGATTACGAGAACCAAGGCTACGTCATGGATGAGCCACTTCCTAGGACCTTGCCGGAAGGATCCATGCCAGAAGAACGTGAGACGTTCGAGACTTGGCATAAGGATAACCGAAAAGTCCCAAGCATCATACTTGCCTCTATGGCGAATGAGATTCAGAAGCAGTATGAAAGGCTAGACGGTGTCCCTTCCATTATGGCTCGCCTGAAGGATTGCTATGCGGTCCTGGACCAGCATACTAGGTATGTCGCAACGAAGGCGTTCTTTGGAACTAAAATGACCGAAGGGTCCTCTGTACAAGAGCATAGGGTCAAGATGCTTACCTTGGTGGAAAAGCTCGAAGACCTCAAAGCAGGGCTCGATAACGAGACGTACATTGATGTGATCCTTCAGTTACTCCCACTCTCCTTCGACCCATTCATTGTTAACTACAACACGAATGCTCCGGAGAAGGGTATCCATGTGTTAATTAATATGTTGGTGCAATACGAGGCAACGATCAAAAAGTCTGCGCCATCGGTGTTGTTTGGAGATGCTTCGACTTCCAAAATGAAAGGCAAGGGTGCCGGATGTTGGAAAAGGAAGAAGGGAAAGGGAAAAGCCGTCAAAGCAGCTACGAACACTAACGGTTTGTTTGGTTCAAGTGAGAGGAAAGAGAAAGTGAAAAGGGGAGGGGGAGGGGAAGAGGGAAGGGAAGAGAAAGAATAATAATTTTTCTTCAAGTTGTTTGGTATGATTGGAAGGGGAGTAAATCTCAAATACTTCCCTTGTTTGGTACGAGAAAATTAGATTGAGAAAGAAAAGACTAGTTTTTATAATTTTACAGTTTAACCCTTTCTATTCATTTTATATTAGAAAAATAAACAAGTTAATATTATACTAATATCAAAGATTTAAAAACCTTAGTAATAAAAATATATATCAAACAAGAACAATAATTTTTATTAATAAAAATATTCATCAAAACGTATATTGTTCTTTTATTCTAAACTATTCAGTTTAAATAAAATAAAAATTACTCGTGCCGGCGGTGGGAAGAGGGAACACGATTGGGGAAATGATTATTCAATCAAGATTAATAGCAAATTAGCAATAAAAAATTCTAAAAAAATCGCAAATGCAAAATATGTTTACCAAGTTGTTGTCTTCAACGCAGTAGTTTTTCCAACGATTTAGTTATTTTTTCTCTGACGATTATGTACGGTATTATCAGTGCGAATGAGAAAAGAATTGGAGAAAAATATATGTACATGTATGGGCAATAGAGTAAATAAAAATAAAATATATACTTTTTGGTCTTTTTGGCCTTATACTTTCATTTTTCCGCCCAATTTTTCACGGAAACGAAATTGGACTCTGGAGGGGTTTCATATACATCCAGTTTTACTTCCCTTCCACCTCTTCCTCTAAACCAAACACTAAACTTTTTCTTATACATCATCTTTTACTTCCACTTCTCCTATACTTCCACTTTTTTCCCCAACCAAACATACTCTAAGAGTGCTTCCCATCGCCAAAGTGGGGAAAGGAAAAGGGAAAAGAAGGTTGACTCAAAGCAACAGTCGAGGGCAAATGACATATGTATTCATTGCCGTGAGAAAGGGCATTGGAATAGGGATTGCCCAAACTCCTCTCCAAGCAAGGTATCTTTGTGATTGAGGTTAATATGGTTACTAACACTGCCTCGTGGGTATTAGACACCGGCTGTGGATCTCACATTTGCAATGATTTGCAGGTGCTGAAAAGAAGCAGAAAACTGAGTAGCGGAGAGATGATCCTAAAGCTTGGAAATAGAAAGGCCATCTCGACAGACGCAATACGATCCGCCACCTTAGTAGTTAGCGATCGTATTAGTATAGAATTGGAGCAAGTTTATTACGTACCTAGCATGATTAGAAACATCATTTTCATTTGTTAAAATAGGTGACCAGAAAGCCAATTGGATTGGCGGTTTTGGGTACTATTTAGCAATCTTTATTGACTTGATGAATATAGTAAGTATTCATCTGTGGCACTATGTGTTTGTTGTGCTTACTGATTACATTAAACGATGTTTTCACATCACAACAAATACCCATAGACCAATTAGATAACCCATGTAGTTGAGCTGCGCATTGGATGGCAGCTATGAAACCAATTTCTGAGGGTTGGTCTGGAATGTTCCAAGTCGAGGACCTCGAGACAGCTCATCGAGGGTCCTCTAGAGACTTGCACTAAGGATTGCATTCATTGGATGAGTGTTGTGTTTCATCGGCGACAGACGTTGGACGTCTATACAATATTAGTGGGTTGGTTGATAAGGGTGTTAGCTGACTGAACTGACTCGCGGGAATCGTCATATGGAAGCCTTGGAGGCTTGGTCGGTATGACTGGAATTCCCGGCTCCGATAGTACGAGATTAGACCTCGGACTTGAGGAATCATGGCAGTCACATGCATATGAAGGTTGTATCTAGGGTCTGGCAAGAGATGTCTGTATCGGGGATACGTTGATCATAAGCTTTATCCAGTCCAGTCGGAATATGTATTGAGGACGATGGATTCCAAGATAGGATCCGTCACCTGTCAGTATATAACAGTCGAGTCTCCTATGCACTCTGAGACGATTTAAGCTCTTTAAGTCTGTGGCCACAACGATTGGTCGAGTAGGGAATGGTTTCCTACGTCGATCAAATACAGCAGATATGTCTCGAGTTATTGAGCATAGTTGTCTAGTCCAGGATGGGAACCGACGCCCAATTCCATGCCCTAGACTAAGACCGGGAGACGGATGACAAAAGGACTGTACTCGTATGGAACTTGGGAGCCTAAATGTTCACGCCAACATTCACCAAGTCTCTAGTGCCATGGACCGTTGCTAAACGGCCACCCATGGTGACGAGCATTTTCCGATTAATGGTTAATTGGGAAATAATTGATTAAATTGGATTTAATTGACCAATTATGTTGGACACATGCCCAAGTCTAGCTAAGGGTGAACCTAAAGAGTCACACACAAATCATTATGAAATTGGTAGAATTAATTTGGAATTAATTCTAGAAGAAGCGAATTAATTTAATTGGATTAAATTAATTCAAGGAGAAAAATAAACGATTGGATCATTTATTGAGAAATCCATTTGATGGATGGTCCAAGAATTAATTAATTGGATTAGTTAATTTTTGGACTTAGAACCTTTAAACTAATTGGATTAATTTATCGGGTTTGGATTAATTAATTGATTGGATCAATTAATTAGAGTTCGGACTTATTTTTATTTAATTGGATTAAATAAACTTATGGGCTTCAATTGGATTGAGATTAGTTGGATTAATTAATGCCCAATGGACTTTGTTTGGACTTAATTTAATTAGATTAAATAAAAGTCCAAGACTAGTAGTCCTAGTCTATGGAAAAATTCAATTTATAGCAAGTAAAGAAAGAATTGAAATCTTCCACATGTGAGGCACATGTGACCAGCCTTTATATGGTTTGGTGGGTGGTTTTATTTGCTATAATGATGCATGGTTATGTAGATAATGGTATGTGTATGTAGGTTACTTTGGAAGTTGACAAGAGAAGTTGAATTTTGAATTCAACAACTCTACATACACAAAATCATTCACATAACTTGGATGGACTTGGTCTTGCACGAATTTTTCCATCAAAAAACTTTCCAAAATCTCGGAAAATTTTCTCGTTTTTGTGTTCATACCTTTTGGAAAGGTTTGAACTAAAACATTCCAAAAACACTAATCAATAGTGTTGATTTGGAGTTGTTTAGTTCTTCTTCTTCTTATCCTCTACTACTATCTAGCAATAGATTAGAGAACTCTTCCATGGTGTGGTGTGGACAAATTAGAGGAGTTCTACTTTGAGCTCTCAACTGGACATACAAGGAGAAACGGAAAAGGAACAACGTTAGAAGCCGTTCTACGTAAATACGAACAAAGGTTGCTTTCTATTTATATTTTATGTATCTTCTTGTTTCTTAGTCCTTTACCCACATGTCCAGCATCTTCTACTCTTTAGCCACATGCTCTTAGCATGCACCGAACACCCAGGAACTTCAAAGGGAACACCCCTTTGAACCCGTTTTATATTATGCTTTAAATTTACGTTTTTACGCTTCCCTTGCGTTCCCGGGCCGTACCCGATTCTTTCAGTGGTATCAGAGCCCGGTTCGGTGTTGTGGGTATAGGACTTATATATTATTATGTGTTAAGCATGAAGAACATGTTTAAATTGATTTTGGAAAGCATGATTTATTGCTTTAAAGCATGATAATAGGTGTAGAAAATATGTGTTAATTATGCTTTTGAAATTATGGATATCCTGTAAATGCATGTTTATGTTTCAGTTTTATAGCAGATATTTAAAAAGAAAAAAAGGAAAAAAGTGAAAAAAACGGTGCCGGCCGCCCGACAGGGGCAGCAGACGCACGGCCAACAGGAGTGCGCGGGCGTCCGCCCGTGCGCGCGGCTGGGCGTGAACGCGCGCGCCTGCTGCTGCACGCGGGCGGTAGCGCACAATGCTGAGCGTGCTCGTGCGCGTGCGCGGCGCGCGGGCAGGGGCGCCTACGAGCGCGCGCGCGCACGGCCATCTGGGACGGCCGGCTGGCAGCACTGTTTTGTGCCGTTTTTCCGAAAAATTGGATTTTCCTGATTTTTTCTAGTTTTTTGAAATTATTAATTTTGGCCTTTTTTAATTTTAGTTAAATTTGATTTTTATAAAATTATTTTTTATGCCTTAGATTATTTTGGAAATGGTTTCCAAACAAAAAAAAAATTGTTGTGCGTATTGGATGTATTGTTGATATCCATATTTTTAATTGCATTATTAATATGATATTTTATGCATTTTATTATGTTTTATTGTTTTAGATATTGGATATCTATTTATAAATGCATGGGATGTATTTATATGCTTGGCATCTTTATATTTGATATAAATGTGTTTTGTTGTTGTTTATTTGATAAACAATAAGGATTATCACTAGCCCATTGGCCTATGTATGGTTTAATTTATTGTTGGGTGAGGCCTGCGTGCCTCTTTGTTTTTATTTCTTCTTTCGTTTTTAGCCTTGGAGTAATAAGACTTTCTTCCTCTTTATTAATGTACTCCCCCCGACTTATGATTGGGGTTTCTTTTAAGTTGTAATGAGAGTAGATTAGGTTGTGAGGATTTATTTTAATAAATGTAAGTTTCCAAGGAGATAAAGACCCAAAAGAGGTCCGTTACACGGAGCCCACGACGAAAGGTCCAAGAAGAACAAAGAAGGATTTACGAGGCCCCATTAGAATGATAATGGGATGTAAAAATTGTAATAGTGTAGGCCTACCGTAGTTTGACCATTGATCCACTGCAGGCTCAGTGGATCACTTAGGATTAGGCTTATGATCATCCTAGCAGGGGCATGCTAGGCTTCCATGGTCCAAGTAAATATTAGGCCCAAAATGGAATTAAAATCAAATGGTTTGATTATTCCAAGCCTTCCATCCATAGCAATGTAGTGAGGAAGCTACTTTCACCCATTCGTGGTCTCACGAGTCGTGGCACATTTGGAATGGAAGAAAGTTTCACTGTTGTTGTGATCGAATGGAATGTACTCCTATTTCTCTGTCTCACGAGTCGTGGGAGGCGATAGTTGAGATATTCATTTGGTTCATGGGTCGGGCCTAACGCTAAGTAACATGATTCGCTTGGAGTCCTTGGGATCATGTGAAGAGGCGAGGCAAAATATCTTGGGGATCTCATTGGATAAGAATGGTATTCGATACCTCCCACAAAGCCTTTTCCATGTGAATCGTAAAAGCGGGGCATGGAGAATTGCGTTTGTGGACTCTATGCCCACTAGGAAATTGTTTCCCGAAAACCCCACTTGAGAGTGGTGGGCTTTTTGAAGAAATAGTGGGAGGGGTTAATGACTAAAGACCAAGTCTTAACATGAATTCAATATTATAATAATCTACTAAATTTCTGTTTTACATTTTGAATGTAGATGTCTAAGACTCCACTCGCTGTATTTCTTAACACTAACAAATTTGACGGAACAAACTATAACGATTGGCTGCGAAATTTGAGGATTGTCCTCGATTTTGAAAACCAGGCTTACGTTCTGGATAAGCCTCTTCCTTGGATCTTGCTGAAAGCCTTGGGTAGGCGTGTGGATCGTCCCGGGAGTAGCACGAATGCGCGGTATAATTTAAATTTCAAGAATTTAAACATGCATAAATATACATTAAAATAAGTACGTTCAAGGGGTGGACCCTTGAAACTCCCGGGTGTTTGGTGTATCTCATGAATAATAAAACATACACAAGAATCATGGAGGCCATAGGATTCTAAAATACAAGAGGGCGAAAAAACATAAACCGGAAACCTACCGATTGTCATTTTCGCCTTCTAACCGGTACTCGCGTTGTTCCCCGATTTGCTCCAAGATCTCGTATAGGAGATCCTCTAATTTGTACACGCAATCCGCCCACGTATCTTGGTCTTCGTGCTAGCGAAAGAACAAGTATATTTTGAAGAGGACGGATCGATCAAACGTTACTGATTAACGAGATCAATCCTCCTTATTGTTCAATTGTTAAAACAAAAGAACAAGAAAATAGTTTTCTTGGAAGGAGAGAGAGGCGCGGCCGAGAGCGGGAGAGGGAGGAGACGAGTGTGTGTGTGTGTGTGTTTCAAGAATCATCATCTTCTTCAAAGTATGTGCTAAGGAATATTTATAAAGGAGGAATCCTATTCCTTTTCTAGTTTCCTACACTTTGAAGACTCCACCATAGGTCAAATCCTAGTCAAATTCTTGCTTCTTGGTCAAATCAATCTTAGTCATAGAAATCCTCCCTTTAATATCAACCATTGATTTAATTTAATGGAATATTTAAATTCTATTTAAATATTCCAAGGGCAATAAAATAAATATATTAAATATAAATATTTATTCCAAGCTCATTAAATTAATTTCTAATAAATCTAATTTATTAGATAAATCCCTTTTATCTAATAAAAGGAATTAATTCTTCCCAAGAAAATAAGGACCCAATTAAATCCAATTTAATCGCTCAATTTCTCCAAATATTTAATTCTAAATTAAATACACTTATGTGTGCGGATTGTGTGTGACTCTATAAGTTCACCTTCAACACCTTTTGACAGGAGACAGATCCTTTCTTGGAAACTACTGTCACTCTGCACACCAGAGCTGCACTAGATATGGCTTATGACTACTCAAGTACATCTTGGCAATCTCTCACCATATCTAAGATACAACCCTGATGTACAGGTAAACTCAAACAATTCCTCAAGTCAAAGGACTTGACCTGTACCGTTGGAACCGGGAACACACGTTATACCTAACCGACCCTACTCAAGGTCCTCCGTAAGATGGTTCCCGCGAGTCACCTCAGTCAGCCGCTACCCAGCAGGCCAACCCACTAGCATTGCTTGGACGACCCTCGTCACCCGTCGATGAAATACGACAGCAGATGCTTAGTGCAAGTCTCAAGGGGAATCTCGATACCCAATTTCGAGATTCCTTGACTTGGAGATTTCTAGACTGGTTCGGCGAAACTGATTTCATGGACCTACCTCCAAGCGTAGTCCCAGTCCCGAATGCGTTTTCAGTTTGTGGGCTTTATTTGCGTAGTGAACAGTTATAAAGCAGATAAAGTGAACACAAACAAAGTAAATGCCAAATGAATTTCACTTCTTATTCATTAACGATTTATTAAAACCTCGAAATTGTTCAGACATAGGTTACAATTCGCCTACCAAGATTGGCTACATGGTCACCTATTCTAACATTAACGATTTATTAAAACCTCAAAATTGTTCAGACATAGGTTACAATTTGCCTACCAAGATTGGCTACATGGTCACCTATTCTAACATTTGCCGGAGGGGTCCTCGTCAGAAGAGCGTTTGACGTTCAATGAATGGCAAGAGGATAACCGCAAGGTCCACAACATCATACTGGCATCCATGAATAATGAGATCTAGAAACCGTATGATCGGCTGGATGACGTCAGCTCGATAATGCTCCGCATGAAAGACGTTTATGCGGTACCGGACCGGCATATTAGAATATGCTGCGATGAAGGCATTTTTCGGAGCTAGGATGACAAAAGGGTTGTCTGTACACCAACATGGAGTGATGATGCTTTCCCTAGTGGAGAAGCTCAAAGACCTCCGAGCTGATCTAGGAATAAAGACGTACATCAATGTGATCCTTTAGTCTCTCCCTCCCTCCTTTGACTCGTTTATCGTTAACTATAACATGAATGGGCTTGAAAAAGACCTTCATGAGTTGATGAACATGTTGGTCCAATACGAGGCAACGATTGAAAAATCTGCGTCGTCGGTATTGGTGGGGGAGGCTTCGACCTCAAGAGCGAAAGGCAATGGGGGCCGGACGCTGGAGGAGGAAGAAGGGTAAGACAGAATCAGTCGCTACAAGCGCACAGAGCGCTCTTATTGCCATGCTAGGAATGGGCAAAGGAAAGAGGAAGGCGGTTCGGTAGTGAAGGATTGCAAAAGATGTTTGCATATATTATCGTGAAAAGGGGCATTGGAAGAGGGAGTGTCCTAAACTCCTCTCCAACCAAAGTATATTTGATTTGAACTTTAACATGATTATTATTCTACTCTTGGGTATTGGATACCAGCTGTAGAGCTCATATCTGCAAATGGTTTGCAGGTGAATGAAAGGAGTAGTAGGCTAAGATGGAGATGGTTCTGAAGCTAGGCAATGGTTGGGCTATTGCCATAGAAGCTATAGGACTAGTAAAGCTTAACTATTAGTGATCATTTTAGGATAGAGTTGATAGTGAAAGAATCGCTACGGCCCGGGAACGCGGCGGAAGCGTAAAATAAAAGGAATTTAAAATGATTTCAAAGGGGTGTTCCCTTTGAATTTCCCGGGCGTTCGGTGTATTGAAAAGCATCAAAATATATTGAAAAAATATGCTTGAGAATGTGGCTAGAGGAGGAAACAAAAAGGTACAATAATTTAATAGAAACATACATTTTTCGTTTCACATGTACAACGGCAACAAGCTTTGATTCTCTCTTCGTTCCTTTTCCGTTCACCTTAGGATTCAAATTAGAACCCCTCTAATTTGTCCACACCACAACAATAGAAGCAAATCTACATCTACTGCTAGGGAGAAGCTAGATCAAGGAAGAAACGAAAAACGTATTACAGTATTGATTAGTGTATACGTATTTCTCATGTTCTAATCTTGAATCCAATTCAAAGAGAACTCAAAAGAAGGAGAAAAAAGCTGGAAATTTTGTGGCTTGTGTGCTAGAGAGTGCAAGTTAGGGAGTTGAAAAGTGTATACATGTGTTGTGTAGTTGTAGGTAGTTTCGAAAACCACCTACACACACTAATGCACAACTTGTACTCAACCTCCAACCATGTTAGCACAATATGTGGACCACCTAGCCATCATGGCAAGCCACATCATTGCTTACATGGAGGACTTTCAACTCCTCTTAAACTTGCATCAAACCTTTGTACTTTCATTTCAAGTCATGGACCGATTTTGACCGGTCTGATTTAATCAAATTAAATCAAGTGATCCATGGGTTTTAAAATTAATCCAATTAATTTTAAACCTTATTGAAAACTAAATGTTTATCTAATCTAATTAAATAAACATAAGCTCAAACACTAATTAATTGATCCAATCAATTAATTAAACGAAACCAATAAATTAATCCAATTAATTTAAAGGTATTAAGCCCCAAAATTAATTAATCCAATTAATTAATTCTTGGGCCATCCATCGAATGAATTTTCCCAATAAATGATCCAATCATTTATATTCTCCTTGCATTAATTTAATCCAATTAAATTAATTCACTTCTTCCAGAATTAATTCAAAATTAATTCCACTACTTCCATAGTGATTTGTGTGTGACTCTTTAGGTTCACCCTCAGCTAGACTTGGACTTGTGTCCAACACAATTGATTAATTAAATTCAATTTAATTAATTATTTCTGATTAACCATTAATCAGAAATGGCCGTTACTATAGGTGGCCGTCTAGCAACAATCCATGGCACTAGAGACTAGGTGAATGTTGGCATGAACATTTAAGCTCTGAATTCCATACAGGTGCATTCCTTCCATCGACCATCTCCCGGCCTTAGTCTAGGGCATGGAATTGGGTGTCGGTTCCCATTCTGGACTAGGCAACTATGCTACAAACTCGAGACGTGTTTACTCTATTGATCGACCTAAGGAACCATTCCCTACTCGATCATTCGCTACGGCCGTAGACTTAATGAGTCGAAACTATCTCAGAGCGCATGGGAGCCATAGCTGTCACATACTGACAGGGGACATATTCTCTATTGGAATCCACCGTCCTCACTACATACTCCGACTGCACTGGACAAGGCTTATAATGACCATATCAATGAAAGAATATGTGGATCGTCCCGGGAATATTGCGCGAATGCGGAAGCGAGGTATAAAATAAAAATGCGGAATTTAAAACATGCTTTTAAATTAAAGAACACGTTTCAAGGGGTGTGCCCTTGAAATTTCCTGGGTGTTCGGTGTATCACATGAATAAACAACATACAATAATCATGGAGGCTATAGGGTTGAAAAATAAAAGAGGCAAAAAACATAAATCGAGACCTACCCGTTGTCGTTTTCGTCTTCAACGGCTACACGCGTTGTTCCCCGTTTTGCACCAAGATCTCATTCTTGAGACACCCTCCAAATCGTGACACACGATCCACCCACGTATCTTGCACGTCGTGCTAGCAACGAACAAGTATGTAATTTATTGGAGTGGATGAATCAACAACATGTTATGAATTAACGTATTGATTCATCAATGTTCTAATGTTCCAAGAACAAGAGAACAAGAAAACGACTTTCTTGCTAAGAGAGAGAGGGGGCGGACGAGAGGGGAGAGGGAGAGAGACGAGTTGGTGTGTGTGTGTGTGTGTTGGAATTTCATCATCCTTCAAAGGTGCAAGGCTAGGGGTTTATATAGAGGAGGAGTTTAATCCTCTTTAAACTCCAACTCTTTAGAAGCTTAATTTGACTAGGATTTTGACCTAGTCAAAGTCCTAGTCAAAGTAGAATTTGACCTTGTCAAATTCAATCCTAGCCTTTCATCTCTCCCATTAAATCTCAACCATTAATTTAATTTAATGGAAATATTAAATCCCATTAAATATTCCAAAAGGCCAAAATAAATACAATAAATATTAATATTTATTCTAGGCCCATTAAATTAATTCCCTTAATAAATTCAATTTATTAATTATATTCCCTTTATCAAATAGAAGGAATTAATTCTCCAAGAAAATATAGGACCCGATTAAATCCAATTTAATCATTCCTTTACTCCAACATTTAATTCCAAATTAAATACTAAGTGTGTGTGGATAGTGTGTGACTCTTTAGGTTCACCTTTCAGCTAGACTTGGTCGGATTCGTAGAATCCGTCCGTTACCATGGGTGGCCATCTAGCAACGGTCCATGGCACTAGAGACTAGGTGTAATATTCGGGGATGAACATTTAGGCTCTAACAGTACATTTGTCCTTCTGTCTTTTGGTCTCATCCCTTAGTGTCTAGGCACGGAAAAATGCAGGTACCCATTTTGGACCTAAGTGTCGGTCTGTCCTTACTAAATGCCGCAAGGGAAACCTTCCCTTCTGTTCAGTTACTGTGGCCACAGATTTTAGGGACAAGACACAGAGCATACATAAGACTCAACTGTCAATGCCTATTGACAGGAGACAGATCCTTTCTTGAAAACTATTGTCACTCTGTACACCAGAGCTGCACTAGACATGGCATATGACTACTCAAGAGTATTTTGGCAATCTCTCACCATATCTAAGATACAGACCTGATGTACAGGTAAACTCGCAGTTCCTCAAGTCAAAGGACTTGACTTGTACCGTTGGAACCGAGAATACACGTCATACCTTGCTGACCATACTCAAGGTCCTCCGTAAGACGGTTCCCGCGAGTCACCTCAGTCAGCTGCTTCCTAGCATGCTAATCCACTAACACTGCTTAGACGACCTTCGTCACCCGTCGATGAAATACGACAGCAGATGCTTAGTGCAAGTCTCAAGGGGAATCTCGGTACCAATTTTCGAGATTCCTTGACTTGGAGATTTCCGGACTGATTCGGTAAGACTGATTTCATGGACCTACCTCCAAGCGTAGTCCCAGTCCCCGAAATCGATTCTCAGTCCGTGGGCCTTGTTTGCATAGTGAACAGATATTTAATAGCAGATATAAGTGAACGTAAACAAAGTGTTGCCATATGAATTTTCACTTCTTTATTCATAAATGATTTATCAAACACCTGAAATTGTCTAGACATAGGTTACATATTCCCGCCAAAATTGACTTACATGGTCACCTATTCTAACAATCTCCCACTTGACCTTTAAAGCCAATCGCCCATATGTCTAATCCCCATCTTCCCAAGATGTTGCGTATGAGCGTTCTGCGACATAGGCTTTGTCAACGGATCTGCTGTGTTGTCTGCTGAGTTGACTTGGTCCATCCAAACATCACCTCTTCCTTCCATTTCTCTAAGAAGATGGTAGCGTCTAAGAATGTGTTTGGAACGGTGATGAGATCTCGGTTCCTTTGCTTGCGGTATTGCACCGTATGTTATCACTGAAGATGACAACAGGCTCGGCGATGCTAGGCATCACACCCAACTCCTAGATGTAGTTTCTCATCCAAACCGCTTCCTTAGCAGCTTCTGAAGCTGCTATGTATTCAGCCTCTGTAGTGGAGTCAGCAGTGGTTGCTTGTTTGGAACTTTTCCAAGCCACTACTCCTCCATTGAGCTTGAATACGTAACCCGATTGAGACTTGGCATCATCATCATCAGACTGGAAGCTAGCGTCGCTAAAGCCTTCCAGGATCAGCTCTCCATTGCCATAGACTAAGAACATTTCGTTAGTCATCCTTAGGTACTTACGGATGCCCTTAACAGCATTCCAATGTGCCTCTCCCGCACAGGACTGATATCTGCTTGTTACGCTCAAAGCGTACGCAATGTCAGGCCTAGTGCAGTGGACCGCATATTGGATGCTACCTACGGCAGAAGCATAGGGGATGACTTTCATCATTTCAAGTTCCTCATCAGTCTGTGGGGACTGTTTCTTGGACAACTTGATCCCATGCCTCATGGGAAGGAATCCTCGTTTGGAGTTGTCCATTCGATATCTATTTAGGACTTTCTCCATATACGAGTTTTGGGTGAGCCCTAACATCCTTTTAGATCTGTCCCTGACAATCTGGATGCCTCGGATGTAGGAGGCTTCACCCAAGTCCTTCATGGAAAACTGGTTTGATAACCATGTTTTTGTGTTTCCTAACATTCTAACATCATTACCAATGAGTAGAATGTCATCCACATAAAGCACTAGGAACACTATTGAGCTCCCACTGACCTTCTTGTATACACAAGGGTCGGATTCGTTCTTGATGAAGTCACAACCCTGTATTACTTCATCAAATCGAATGTTCTAACTTCGGGATGCTAGTTTGAGGCCATAGATGGACTTCTGGAGATGACAGACTTTCGGTTCTTCTCCAGTGACCGTGAAACCCTGCGGCTGATCCATATAGATCTCTTCTTCAACGAAACCGTTGAGGAAGGCCGTTTTCAACGTCCATCTGCCATATCTCATAGTCATACCATGCTACTATGGCGAGCAGGATCCGAATGGACTTAGCCATGGCTACTGGCGAGTAGGTATCCTCAAAATCGACCCCGGGTCGTTGAGTGTATCCCTTAGCTACAAGCCTAGCCTTAAAGGTTGTGACTTCTCCATCAACGCCAAGTTTGCGCTTGTAGACCCACTTACAGCCCACTGGCTTAACACCTTTCGGTGGATCTACAAGACTCCAGACTTGGTTCTCGTTCATGGAGTCCATTTCGGCTTTCATGGCGTCAAGCCATTTCCCGGAGTCGATGTCAGACATCGCTTCTCCATATGTCTTAGGATCATTATCCAAAAAGATCGGTCGCTCCTAGAAAGCCATATCTCACTGGAGGTCTGGACTCTCTAGTGGACTACGGAGAACGGAACGTCAGTGGTGACTGTGGGCGCTGACTGTATCGGAGTCGGTGGTTCAGGAACCGGGGCTGGCTGTTCCTGAGGTTGTCCTTCATGCCTAGCATGTTGGACCTCTCGAGGTTGGTCAGCCCTTCGGCTGTCTATCCTGAATCCTCTGAGGGTTCCGCGGCTGTGTCTGATGGCTGGATTCCATCACTGATTCCTCAAGGATCAGCTCATCAGGTTGATATCCTCCGGAAGCCTTGCTCCAAGAATACTGCATTTCTTGAAACAAACACCTTTTGTTCCAAGGGGTCATAAAAGTAATAACCCGAAGTTTCCTTAGGGTATCCAACGAACCTGCATAAGCTAGACCTGGATTCTAGCTTATCTCCCACTAACCTCTTGACGTATGCGGGGCTACCCCACACTTTCAAGTAGTTGTAGGACGCAGGCTTGCCGTGCCATATTTCATATGGCGTTTGGGTCAATGTACTAGTAGGCACTAAATTCCACAATTTGGCTGCCGTTTCTAGTGCATATCCCCAAAATGATAAGGGCAATTTGGTAAAACTCATCATAGACCGAACCATGTCCAACAGGGTTCGATTCCTACTTTCAGAGACACCATTTAACTGTGGTGTTCCTGGAGGTGTCCATTCTGATATTATACCATGTTCTTTTAGATAATCTAGGAACTCCGTACTAAGGTATTGACCACCTTGGTCCGACCGTAGGACTTTAATTTTGCAGTTGGTCTGGTTCTCCACTTCAAGTCTGAATTCTTTAAACCTCTCAAGAGCTTCAGACTTGTACCTCATTAGGTAACCATACCGTGAATGATCATCGGTAAAGGTTATGAAGTAGGAGAACCCACCTCGGGCCTGCATCCTTAGTGGTCCACATACGTCTGTATGGACCAAGTCCAACAGACCTGTGGCAAGCCTACTTTGTCCTACAAAGGGCTTCTTGGTCATTTTCCCTCTTAGACAGGATTCACAAGTTGGTAATCGCTCAAGTCCCGAACCTCTAGGTTCTTTGAGTCTACCAACCTCTTCATCCTGTCTTGGGATATGTGACCTAGCCTAGCGTGCCACAGACGTGCGTTTCCGTTATTATCTAATTTTCATTTGTGTTGAGTGTTGAGAACAAAATTCGTTTGTTGCAAGATATAGAGCCCGTTATGCAATGTACCAAGTAGATGAGCAATTCCACACCTCATCAAATAAAAGCAATTTTTATTGATTCTAAACTCATAACCACTATTGTCCAATAATGGAATGGAAATGATGTTTTTAATCATACTAGGTACAAAATAAACTTGCTCTAAATCTATGCGAATATTATCACTAATCACTTAGAGTAGCGGATCTTACTTCTTCTGCCGAGATGGCCTTGCCATTCCCAAGCTTCAGAATCATGTCCCCGCTACCCAGTTTTCTGCTTCTTTTCAACACCTGCAAGTCATTGCAAATGTGAGCTCCACAACCGATATCTAATACCCAAAAGGCAGAATTAGTGACCATATTAACCTCAATCACATAAATACCTTGGTTCGAGAAGAGTTTGGGGCACTCTCTCTTCCAATGCCCTTTCTCACGGCAGTTGATACATATGTCATATGCCTTCGACTGCTGCTTGGAGACAACCTTTCCCTTTCCTTTGCCTTTCCCCTCTTTGGCAATGGGAACACTCTTAGTGTTCATAGCTGCTTTGACGGCCTTTCCCTTCCCTTTGTTCTTCTTCCAACGTTCGACACCTTTGCCTTTCGTATTGGAAGTTGAAGCACCTCCAAACAATACCGAAGGCGTGGACTTTTTAGTTGTTCCCTCGTATTGCACCAACATATTGATCAACTCATGAATGCCCTTCTCAAGTGCGTTCATGTTGTAGTTGACGATAAATTGGTCAAAGGAGGGTGGGAGTGACTGAAGGATCACATCTATGTACGTTTCATTGTCGAGACCTGCCTTTAGGTCCTCGAGCTTTTCCACCAGGGTAAGCATTTTAACCCCGTGCTCTTGTACAGAGGATCCTTCTGTCATTTTAGTTCCAAAGAACGCCTTCGTCGCGACATACCTAGTATGCCGGTCCGGGACTGCATATCAATCCTTAAGGCGAGCCATAATGGAAGGGACATCGTCTAGCCTTTCATATTGCCTCTGAATCTCATTGGTCATCAAAGCAAGTGTGACGTTACGGACCTTCCGGTTATCCTTATGCCAAGTCTCGAATGTCTCACGTTCTGCTGGCGTGGATCCTTCCGGCAAGGTCCTAGGGAGAGGCTCGTCCATGACGTAGCCTTGGTTCTCGTAATCTAGGACTATCCTGAGATTGGGCAACCAATCATTGTAATTTGTTCCATTGAATTTGTTTGTCTCAAGAATGGTGGAAAGTGGGTTTTTAGACATTTTAAAATCTACATTTTAGAAAACAGCGCGCGATCAGCAGAAAAATATAAGACGGTGGTTTGATAAAATAATTAAATGCATGGACTTTAGTCATTTAATCCTCCCACTATTTATACGAAAACACGGTACTCTCAAACGTGATTTTCGGGAAATCCTTTCCTAGTGGGCTTAGGATCCCCAGCGATTTTTCCCATACTCCGCTTTTACGATTCGCATGAAAAAGATCCTGTGGGAGGTATTCCATACCATTCTCGTTCCACGAGATTCCCAAGATTATTGCCTCACCCTTTCACATGATCCCGAGGACTCCAAGCGAATCATGTTAATTGGGCGTTAGACCCAACCCAATCGACCGAGCCACAGACCCACTGGTACCCCACGACTCGTGAGACAGGTAACAGCAGCCCATTTTTTCGTTCATGATATAGTGCAGCTTCCTTTAAGTACAATAACGTGCCACGACTCGTGAGACCACGCTATTGACCTAAAGCAGCTTCCTTACTAAGCCATGGATTGGAAGGCATGGACAAACTCCTAGAGTTCAGGTCCACTTTGTCTAGGGTCTAATATTTTGACATTGGTCCAATCAATTGAGAGTAGTAAAATGACCGAGATCTCAAATAAATAAACATTGACACATACATCCATAACGCGTAAATTAAACCATCCATAGCAGTTATATGATAAATAAAAGCCCATTCATCCATCATAATAACCACATGCAAAATTAAAGCCTAGCACGCCCCTGTTGGATGATCACGAGCCCAAATCCTATGCGACCACTGAGCCCCGCAGTGGATCTATGGTCAATCTAGGGTTGGTCCTATACTATTACATTAATAGTAACCCAATCATCATGCTGATGGGCCTTGGTCTCTTTTCTCTTTCTTCACTTCATGGAAAACTCCAAGGGACCTCCCGTCTGGGCTCTGCATGTGGTCCTTCCTTCTTCTCCACCAATTACAAAAACAGAAACCTCACTCCTAGTCTACTCTCATTACATATTAAACAAAAAAGAAACCCCAGCGAGAACCTGGGGGGAGTACATAAGGAGGGAGGTAGAATGCCTTATTATTCCAAGGCAACTAGAAAGAGAGAAGGAGAAAGCAGTAAAAGAGGCACACAGGCCCAACAGAAAATAAACCATACAGTAGGTCTAAGGCTCGTGATCATCCATTTCCATCCAACACACCTAATCACATGATCTAATCATTTAATTACAATATACCAACAACACATGATTTCCAATCATAAATATTCAAAATAATAAAATAAATGAATATGTGCATAACGTGTGAAAAATAAAACACAGATATTGGTAATAATATTTCCTCGTTTTTGGAAAATCTTTCCTCATTATTTTAAGTAAAATAACCCGGGATTCCAAATCCAATTTATTTTACTCCTAAAATAATGTCTTTAGAAAATTAGGCATAATTGAACCCAAAAACGATTTTTCAGAATTAATTCAAAAATAAAACTTAAAATAATTTAAAAAAATAAAAAAAAAAAAAACACTACTAGGGTTTTAAAACCCTAGCAGCTGCCGCCGCCGTCGGCAGCGGCCTGTCGGCGTGCGCACAGGGCAGCAGGCTCAGCCTGCCGCCCCTGCGCGCGCGCAGGCGCTGCCTAGCCGGGCGCGCGCGCGCAGGCCCCTGCCTGCGTGCGCGCGCGCTTGGCCGGCAGCGTGCTGCGCGGCCTGGCGTTCCGGCAGGCCGTCGCGCGCGCAGGCTCCCTTGCCTCGCTCGTGCGCTGGCCTGCTGGCTGCCGGCCGCGCAGTGCGCGCGAAGACGTGCACTGGGCATGCCTGCCGGGCGCGCGCGCGCAGACACCTCTGTCTGTGTGCGCGCGCGCCTGGCGGCGCTGCCCGGTGTCCGTCTACGCGCGGACTCTCAGGCGCGCAGACACCCTCGTCTGCATGCGCGCGCGCGCCTGCGCGCAGCTGCCCTGGCTGCGCGCTGCCTCTGCGCGATCGCTGGGCGGGCGCGCGCAGGCTGCCCTTGCCTGCGCGCGTCTGCCCTGCCGGCAGCGCGCGGCCAGCCCTCTCGGCTGGCCGGCTGCGGCGTTTCTCGTTTTTTGTTCAATTATTCCACCCCGTTTTCCAAGAAAAACAAAAAAAATATCAATATTCAGAAATTCACACGAATCGAAAGCCATAAAACGACATGCTTTAAAATATAGAAAATCAAGATTTAATTAAAAACATGCCAATATCACGTTTCATGCTTAAAACGCACATAAAACCTAGGCCTATATACATCGAACCGAGCTCTGATACCACTGAAAGAAATCGTGGATTGTCCCGGGAAATTGCGCGAATGCGGAAGCGCGATATAAAATGAAATACAAAAATTAAAGCATGCTTTAATAAATTAAAGAACACGCTGAAGGGTGTACCCTTGAGATTCCCTGGTGTTCGGTGTATCTCATGATTAAAGAACATATAAAAGATCATTGAGGCCATAAGGTAGAGAATTAAAGAGGACGAAAATATTAAACGAGACCTACCCGTTGTCGTTTTCGACTTCAACGGCTACACGCGTTGTTCCCCGTTTTGCACCGAGATCTCGTTCTTGAGACCCTCCAAATCGTGACACACGATTCACCCACGTATCTTGTACGTCGTGCTAGCAACGAACAAGTGTATATTTTAGAGTGGATGAATCAACGACACGTTATCAATTAAGTTCTAATGTTCCAAGAATAAGAGAACTAGAAAATTATTTCTTGGAGAGAGTGGAGAGAGAGGGCGGACGAGAGAGATGGGAGAGGGGGGCTGAAAATTGTGTGTTGTGTGTGTGTGTTGGAATTTCATCATCCTTCAATTGTTAGAAGCTAGAGGTATATATAGAGGAGGAGTTTAATCCTCTTTAAACTCCAACTCTAAGAACTCTAATTTGACTAGGATTTTGACCTAGTCAAAGTCCTAGTAAAACTAGTGTTTGACCTAGTCAAACCAATCCTAGCCTTCCATCTCCACTTTCCATCTCAACCGTTGATTTTAATTTAATGGAATATTTAAATCCCATTAAATATTCCAAAAGGTCAAATAAATATAATAAATAAATATTAATATTTATTCTAGGCCCATTAAATCAATTCCCTTAATAAATCCAATTTATTAATTTAATTCCCTTTATCAAATAGAAGGAATTAATTTCTCCAAGAAAATATAGGACCCGATTAAATCTAATTTGATCATTCCTTTACTCCAATATTTAATTCCAAATTAAATACTTAAGTGTGTGTGGATAGTGTGTGACTCTTTAGGTTCACCTTTCAGCTAGACTTGGTCGGATTCCTAGAATCCGCCCGTTACCATGGGTGGCCATCTAGCAACGGTCCATGGCACTAGAGACTAGGTGAAATAATTGGGGATGAACATTTAGGCCCTAACAGTACACTTGTCCTTCTGTCTTCGGTCTCATCACTTAGAGTTTAGGGCACGGAAAATGCAGGTACCCATTTTGGACATAAGTGTCGGTCTCTCCTTACTAAACGCCGCAAGGGAAACCTTCCCTTCTGTTCAGTTACTGTGGCCACAGATTTTAGGGACAAGACACAGAGCATACATGAGACTCAACTGTCAATACCTTTTGACAGGAGACAGATCCTTTCTTGGAAACTACTGTCACTCTGTACACCCGAGCTGCACTAGACATGGCTTATGACTACTCAAGAGTATTTTGGCAATCTCACACCATATCTAAGATACAGACCTGATGCACAGGTAAACTCAGCAGCTCCACAAGTCAAAAGAATTGACCTGTACCATTGGAACCGGGAATACGTCATACCTTGCAGACCATACTCAAGGTCCTCCGTAAGACGGTTCCCGCGAGTCACCTCAGTCAGCTGCTTCCTAACATGCTGACCCACTAACACTGCTTAGACGACATTCGTCACCCGTCGATGAAATACGACAGCAGATGCTTAGTGCAAGTCTCAAAGGGAATCTCGGTACCCATTTTCGGGATTCCTTGACTTGGAGATTTCTGGACTGATTCGGTAAGACTGATTTCATGGACCTGGTGCTCTCCGCGCGTGGACTCCTTGCCCGCAACCGCGCGCGCGCGCAGACACCCTCGTCTGCGTGCGCGCGAACCTTGCGGCGTCGCCCTGCGTGTGCGCCTGCGCGCGGCTATCCTGGCCGCGCGACCGGGCGCGCAGGCTCCCCTGCCCGTTTGCGCGCGCGCCAGGCCATCGGCCTGTCTGAGGCCTCGGCCGTACTGCCTGCCTGGATGGCAGCGCACAGCTGCGCGCGGCCAGCCTTCCGGCTGGTCGGCTGCGGCTGTTTCCCGTTTTCCGTTCAATTTTCCACCCCGTTTCCCAAGAAAAACAGAAAAATACCAATTTGCAGAGATTCACACCAATTGAAAGCAACAAAACGACATGCTTTTAAAATCAAGAAAATCAAGATTTAATCAAAAAACATGCCAAGATCACGTTTAATGCTTTAAAACGCACATAAACCCTAGGCCTATACACCGAACCGGGCTCTGATACCACTGAAAGAATATGTGGATCGTCCCGGGAAAATTGCGCAAATGCGGAAGCGCGGTATAAAATAAAAATGTGGAATTTAAAACATGCATTTAAATTAAAGAACACGTTTCAAGGGGTGTGCCCTTGAAATTTCCCGGGTGTTCGGTGTATCACATGAATAAACAACATACAATAATCATGGAGGCCATAGGATTGAAAAATAAAAGAGGCGAAAACGTAAACCGAGACCTACCCGTTGTCGTTTTCGTCTTCAACGGCTACACGCGTTGTTCCCCGTTTTGCACCAAGATCTCGTTCTTGAGACCCTCCAAATCGTGACACACGATCCACCCATGTATCTTGCACGTCGTGCTAGCAACGAACAAGTATGTAATTTATTAGAGTGGATGAATCAACAACACGTTATGAATTAACGGTAGTGATTCATCAATGTTCTAATGTTCCAAGAACAAGAGAACAAGAAAACGACTTTCTTGCTAAGAGAGAGAGGGGGCGGACGAGAGGGAGAGGGAGAGAGACGAGTTGGTGTGTGTGTGTGTGTGTTGGAATTTCATCATCCTTCAAAAGGTGCAAGGCTAGGGGTTTATATAGAGGAGGAGTTTAATCCTCTATAAACTCCAACTCTTTAGAAGCTTAATTTGACTAGGATTTTGACCTAGTCAAAGTCCTAGTCAAAGTAGAATTTTTAACCTTGTCAAATTCAATCCTAGCCTTTCATCTCTCCCATTAAATCTCAACCATTAATTTAATTTAATGGAATATTTAAATCCTATTAAATATTCCAAAAGGCCAAATAAATATAATAAATATTGATATTTATTCTAAGCCCATTAAATTAATTCCCTTAATAAATTCAATTTATTAATTTAATTCCCTTTATCAAATAGAAGGAATTAATTCTCCAAAAAAATATAGGACCCGATTAAATCCAATTTAATCATTCTTTTACTCCAAAATTTATTTCCAAATTAAATACTAAGTGTGTGTGGATAGTGTGTGACTCTTTAGGTTCACCTTTCAGCTAGACTTGATCGGATTCCTAGAATCCGTCCGTTACCATCGGTGGCCATGTAGCAACGGTCCATGACACTAGAGACTAGGTGAAATATTCGGAGATGAACATTTAGGCTCTAACAGTACATTTGTCCTTCTGTCTTCGGTCTCATCACTTAGGGTCTAGGGCACGAAAAATGCAGGTACCCATTTTGGACCTAAGTGTCGGCCTGTCCTTACTAAACGCCACAAGGGAAACCTTCCCTTCTGTTCAGTTACTGTGGCTACAGATTTTAGGGACAAGACATAGAGCATACGTGAGACTCAACTGTCAATGCCTTTTGACAGGAGACAGATCCTTTCTTGAAAAGTACTGTCACTCTGTACACCAGAGCTGCACTAGACATGGCTTATGACTACTCAAGAGTATTTTTGGCAATCTCTCACCATATCTAAGATACAGACCTGATGTACGGGTAAACTTAGCAGTTCCTCAAGTCAAAGGACTTGACCTGTACCGTTGGAACCGGGAATACACGTCATACCTTGATGACCATACTCAAGGTCCTCCGTAAGACGGTTCCCGTGAGTCACCTCAGTCAGCTGCTTCCTAGCATGCTAACCCACTAACACTGCTTAGACGACCTTCGTCACCCGTTGATGAAATACGATAGCAGATGCTTAGTGCAAGTCTCAAGGGGAATCTCAGTACCCATTTTCGAGATTCCTTGACTTGGAGATTTCCGGACTGATTCGGTAAGATTGATTTCATGGACCTATCTCCAAGCGTAGACCCAGTCCCCGAAATCGATTCTCAGTCCGTGGACTTTGTTTGCGTAATGAACAGATATGTAATAGCAGATATAAGTGAACGTAAACAAAGTGTTGCCATATGAATTTTAACTTCTTTATTCATAAATGTTTTATCAAACACCTGAAATTGTCTAGACATAGGTTACATATTCCCGCCAAAATTGGCTTACATGGTTACCTATTCTAACAATCAAAGGCACGGTCAGCTCTCGCCAAATCTAAAATACAACCTTCATATGCATGCGACTGCCATGATTCCTTAAGTTCAAGGACTAATCCCGTACTATGGGAACCAGGAATTCCAGTTATACCGACCAAGCCTCCAAGGCTTCCATATGACGATTCCCGCGAGTCAGTTCAGTCAGTCGACTACCTTGCCAACTAACCTACTAAAATTGCATAGACGACCTACGTCTGGTACCGATGAAACTCGGCACTCACCCAGTGAATGCAATACTTAGTGCAAGTCTCTATAGGGCACTCGAGGCCCATTCTCGAGGTCCTCGACTTGGAACATTTCAGACCGACCCTCAACGAGTTGGTTTCATAGCCGCCAACCTATGCGCAGCTCAAACTCAATGGGTTTAACTAATCAATTTGTGGGCATTTGTTGTGACATTGAAATGGCATTCAATGTAAGTAGTAAGCACAACAAACACATTTTGCCAGTGATGAATACTTACTTTATCCATCAGTATAATATTACTTTGATAAAGATCGACGAATAGTTCCCAAAACAGCCAATCTAATTGACTTTCTTGTCACCTATTCTAGCAATCTCCCACTTAACCACAAAGCCAATTACCCATGTTGCTCAGATCTTCTGAGCATGAGCAATCTATGATACTGGCTCGATGTCGTGGGTCTACTATATTTCTCTGCCGAAGTGACATAGTCCAATCGTGTTACCTCTTCCTACCATTGCTGCCTGCAAATGATGGTTGTCTAAGAATTTTTCGTGGATCTGTGATGAGATCTCGGGCCCAAAGTGCTTTTCCCAAAGCCTAGTTGTTCGCCTCCAAGGCAACTACTGGCTCGGCCGTGCTAGGCACCACATCCATCCTATGGATGCAGTTTTCAATTCAAACCACTTTCCAAAAATGACTTCCAAAGTCGCCATATATTCGACTTTCATAATGATTAAGTCCAAATGTACATACATATTGAGACTAAACATTATTCACATGATTCTGGAAGCTAGTATCACTATAGCCTTCTAGAATCAACCCTCCACAAAACATGCATTAAGAACGCTTCTTCAATCCTTATTCAGGTATTAAAGGTATTCTCAACAGCTGTCTACTGCCTTCTCGGCACAAGCCCAATAACTGTTGTTATGCCCAAAGCATACACAACATCAGGCCCAATGCACGAATAACATTTTTCATGCTACCTAAGGCAAAGACGTAGGGGATGTCAAACATCGAAGCTTTCTCATCAGTCTAGCATGACTGAGTCTTGAACAGCTTAACCCTGTATAAAGGAATCCAATTCCTATCATGGATAATTGCGTGAACAACGCTTGTGTTTTAGTGTTTCCTAACATCTTAAATTCATTCCAAATGAATAAGACGTTACACACTAAACACTTGGAAGAAGACTATCCTCCCACTAACCTTAAAGCCTGTTACTGATCGAGTCATACTCCGTATGAACTCGTAAAAACAAATATTCCAGTTATACAAAATTTCAAACCCAGTTTGAATTTTCATGACGAATCCAATAGCTCTAAGCCATTGATCCAAACCTGATGTCCAACATTGCATCTCTTGTATCTTTTGGATGATAATCCAATTGACCGGATAGGCCCAGAAAACCTATGCCTCTCAAGTAACTAAGGTATTTTGGTTATCCCTAGGAGGATTGGAGTACAGTCACTGGAATAATATAATTACAAATGATGTTTGCATTATTCTGCATTAAACCTGCACAAATCAGACACCTAGTCTAATTTTGTCTCCCACTAGTCCCTTGACGTATGTGGGACCATCCCATGTACTCAAGAACTTTATAGGATGCAGGCTTGCCAAACCATATCCTATATGGCAACTAGATCATGACTATAAGAAAATGCCATGTTTATCAACTTGGCAACCTTTCAATTCCATGTCTAGATGGTTTAAGGTAGTCGAGCGAAACCCTGATCGAACCAAGTCTAACAAGGTTCGATTTCTCCCTTATCAGAGACAGTTCAACCATTGTCCTTACAGGAAGAATTCCACTGAGTGAGAATTCCATTCTAATCTAGATATTCAAGAACTCGTACTGAATACACGCCCTTCGATCTAATCGAAACGTTTAATTTTGGAATCAGCTTAGTTCAACACTCCAAGTCTAATTCCCTGAACCTATACAAGGTCCTTAGACTTGTGAATCCTTTTCTGGTGTTGTGTATTCAGTAACCTATGAATGTCTAAATGGATACATTCCGATAGACTTTTGGCAGGCCCACTTTGTCCAACAAAGAAGCCTCACAGTCTTTCCATCTCAGAGAGGACTTGTAAGCTAGTCGACTCAAATTGTCTATCACTCGACTCTTTGAATCTTCCAACTTCTTCATCCTTAACTAAAGAAAAAACCATCCTAGCTTATGGATGCCAAATTCGTAAGTTTATCATGATTATCCATTTTAATCATTTGATTTGAGTACTCATAATCCAATTATGGGATAATGTTTAAGGTAATTATATATCCCACCTAGCAGACAAGAATAGTCATTCTTTGTCAAATAAAGCAATTTTATTGATCAAACGTACGTAATTAAAAAGTGTCCAACAGTACATAAAAACATACTTCGATCATGCCAGGTTACATATTTCATTTCAAACTCTATCCTAACATGATCACTGCTATCCTAAGCCTAACTAGTCCCCAGTCTTTGCAGCAATGGCCCTGCCATTGCTAAGCCTTAGGACCTGTCTGGGCTTTCTACTCATAACCATCTGCAAACCATTCGCAGATTATGATTAACTTGTATCCAATACCAAAGAGTAGAACAATAATCATGTTGGTACTCAATTCAAATGTACCTTCATTAAAGAGGAGCTTGGGACACTCCCTCTTCCAATGTCCCTTTTCGCGGCAGTTAATGCACACATCATTTGGAATCTATGACTTTGACTGCAGAACCCTCTTCATCATTCCTTTACCTCCGCCCAACGGTGTAACAGGATCACTCGAAGTGCTAGCAGCGGCTGATTTTGTCTTAGCTTTCTTTCTCTTCCAGCGTCCGACACCCTTGCCTTTCGCTTCTGAGGTCAAAGCCTCTCCCACTAGTATCGCCGGCGCAGATTTTTCAATCATTGCCTCCAACCGGACCAACATATTAATCAATTCGACAATAAATTGGTCGAAGGAGGTAGAAAGAGACTGAAGGATCACATCGATGTACGTCTCTTTTTCAATATCAGCTTGGAGGTCTTTGAGCTTCTCCACAAGGGATAGCATCATCACTCCATACTCTTGTACAGACGACCCTTCTGTCATCTTAGCTCCAAGGAATGCCTTCGTTGCAGCGTATCTAACTTGTCGGTCCGAGACCGCATAGATGTCTTGCCAATGAAGCATAATCGAGCCAACATCATCTAGCCTATCGTACTGCTTCTAGATCTCGTTAGTCATTGAGTCTAGTACGATGCTGCAGACCTGCCGGTGGTCAGCATGCATCTTCTCGAACGCCAAGCGTTCTTGAGGCATTGACCCATCCGGCAAGGCTTGAGGAAGATCCTTATCCAGATGTAAGTTTGGTTCTCGAAATCTAAGACTATCTTAAGATTTCGCAGCCAGTTGTTGTAATTTGTTCCATTAAACATATTAGCCTCTAGTATTGGCGTCAGTGGATTCTTAGACATATACATTCAAAATGTAAACAGAAAAATATTAAGTAGATTATACTAATATTATGTTCAAGTTAAGACTTGGTCTTTAGTCATTAACCCCTCCTACTATTTCTGCGAAAGCCCATCACTCTCAAATGGGGTTCCAGGAAACCATTTCCTAGTGAGCTTGAGGTCCACAAACGCAATTATCCATGCCCCGCTTTTACGATTCACAAGGAAAAAGGCTTTGTGGGAGGTAACCTATACCATTCTCATCCAATGAGATCCCCAAGTTATTTTGCCTCGCCTATTCACATGATCCTGAGGACTCCAAGCGAATCATATTATTCAGCGTTAGGCCCGACCCATCAACCAAATGAATATCTCAACTATCGCCCCCACGACTCGTGAGATAGGGAAATATGAGCATATTCCTTTGTTCATAACAATAGTGCAGCTTTCTTTCATTCCAAACGTGCCACGACTCATGAGACCACAAATGGGTGACAGTAGCTTCCTCACTACATTGCTATGGATGGAAGGCTTGGATTTAAATCAAACCATTTAACTTTTTAATCCATTAATGGGCCTAATATTTACTTGGACCATCCAAGTGAAAGTTAAGTTTATTAGTGACCGAGACCTCATCATTAAGAAAGTTTTGCATGGTTGAGTTCTAACATTGAATATAAAGAGATGCATTCCAAACACATCATACATCAAATGGGAAAAATGCAATTACCCCCCCTGTGTTAGTCGAAATGAGCAACAACCCCCCTGTGTTAAAAAAATGAGCAATTTACCCCCTTGTGTTTCTAAAAAAGAAGCAAAAAACCCCCTCACGCGTTTGCGTGTATTACACGCGCTATTTGTTTTCTTTTTTTATTTTTTTTAATTTTTATTTCTAAAACTATATTTATAGCCTTATTTAATGACCGTTGGATATGATTAGAACCTATGGTCTAGATTTGATTAATAGATCAATGGTTTAGATTTTACTAGATACAAATCAACGGTATAGATTTAAAATTATATACATAATATATATAATATAAATTATAATTCAACTTATATATTAAAAAATATATAATTAAAATTATGTATATGTAATATATATATATATAGAGAGAGAGAGAGTGAGAGACAGAGGGGGGGTTGTTTGGCAGCCACCGGCGACTGGGGGCTGAAGGGGGGAGGACGACGACGACGCTGGCGACAGCGCCGGAGGGAGGGGGAGGGACAGCGCGAGTTTGAGGGGCGGGCCGCTGACAGGGGGAAATGGGGGGGGGGACACGAGGGGGGAAAATTGGGTGGGGGAGGGGGCATCGGGGAAAGGGGGAACTGGGGGCGGCGGCGATGGGACTCGCACGCGGAGGGGACGGGGCGGTGGACTGGCAATGGCGCGACCGTAGCAGGTGGAGGCGATTAAATCTAATTTAATCATTCCTTTACTCCAATATTTAATTTCAAATTAAATATTAAGTGTGTGTGGATAGTGTGTGACTCTTTAGGTTCACCATTCAGCTAGACTTGGTCGGATTCCTAGAATCTGCCCGTTACCATGGGTGGCCATCTAGCAATGGTCCATGGCACTAGAGACTAGGTGAAATAATTGGGGACGAACATTTAGGCTCTAACAGTACACTTGTCCTTCTGTCTTCGGTCTCATCACTTAGAGTCTAGGGCACGGAAAATGCAGGAACCCATTTTGGACCTAAGTGTCGGTCTGTCCTTACTAAACGTCGCAAGGGAAACCTTCCCTTCTGTTCAGTTACTGTGGCCACAGATTTCAGGGACAAGACACAGAGCATACATGAGACTCAACTGTCAATGCCTTTTGACAGGAGACAGATCCTTTCTTGGAAACTACTGTCACTTTGTGCATCCGAGCTGCACTAGATATGGCTTATGACTACTCAAGAGTATTTTAGCAATCTCTCACCATATCTAAGATACCGACCTGATGCACAGGTAAACTCAGCAGTTCCTCAAGTCAAAGGACTTGGCCTGTACCGTTGGAACCGGGAATACACGTCATACCTTGCTGACCATACTCAAGGTCCTCTGTAAAACGGTTCCCGCGAGTCACCTCAGTCAGCTGCCTCCTAGCATGCTGACCCACTAACACTGCTTAGACGATCTTCGTCACCCGTCGATGCAATACGACAGCAGATGCTTAGTGCAAGTCTCAAAAGGAATCCCGGTACCCATTTTTGGGATTCCTTGACTTGGAGATTTTCGGACTGATTCGGTAAAACTGATTTCATGGACCTACCTCCAAGCGTAGTCCCAGTCCCCGAAATCGTTTCTCAGTCCATGGGATTTGTTTGCGTAGTGAACAGAAATGTAAATGTAGATAAGTGAACGTAAACAAAGTATTGCCATATGAATTTTCACTTCTTTATTCGTAAATGTTTTATCAAATACCAAGAAATTGTTTAGACATAGGTTACATATTCCTGCCAAAATTGGCTTACATGGTCACCTATTCTAACAATCTCCCACTTGACCTTTAAAGCCAATTGCCCATATGCTTAATCCCCATCTTCTCAAGATGTTGCGTATGAGCGCTCTGCGACATAGGCTTTGTCAGCAGGTCTGCTGTGTTATCTGCCGAGTTGACTCGGTCCATCCGGACGTCACCTCTTCCTACCATTTCTCTAAGAAGATGGTAGCGTCTAAGAATGTGTTTGGAACGGTGATGAAATCTCGGTTCCTTTGCTTGCGCTATAGCGCCGTTGTTATCACAGAAGATGACAACAGGCTCGGCGATGCTAGGCACTACACCCAACTCTTGGATGTAGTTTCTCATCCAAACCGCTTCCTTAGCAGCTTCTGAAGCTGCTATGTATTCAACCTCTGTGGTGGAGTCAGCAATTGTTGCTTGCTTGGAACTTTTCCATGCTACTACTCCTCCATGGAGTTTGAATACGTACCCCGATTGAGACTTGGCATCATCGTCATCAGACTGGAAGCTAGCGTCGCTAAAGCCTTCCAGAATTAGTTCTGCATTGCCATAGACTAGGAACATGTCCTTAGTCCTCCTTAGGTACTTAAGGATGCCCTTAACAGCATTCCAATGTGCCTCTCCTGCGCAGGACTGATATCTGCTAGTTACGCTCAAAGCGTATGCAATGTCAGGCCTAGTGTAGTGAACCGCATATTGTATGCTACCTACGGCAGAAGCATAGGGGATGACCTTCATCCTTTCAAGTTCCTCATCAGTCTGTGGGGACTGTTTCTTGGATAACTTGATCCCATGCCTCATTGGAAGGAACCCTCGTTTGGAGTTGTCCATTCGATATCTCTTTAGGACTTTCTCCATATACGGGTTTTGGGTGAGTCCTAACATCCTTTTGGATCTGTCCCTGACAATCTAGATGCCTAGGATGTAGGAGGCTTCACCCAAGTCCTTCATGAAAAACTGGGTTGACAACCATGCTTTTGTGTTTCCTAACATTCTAACGTCATTACCAATGAGCAGAATGTCATCCACATAAAGCACTAGGAACACTATTGAGCTCCCACTAACCTTCATGTATACACAAGGGTCGGATTCATTTTTTATGAAGTCATAACCCCGTATTACTTCATCAAAGCGAATGTTCCAACTTCGGGAGGCTTGTTTGAGGCCATAGATGGACTTCTGGAGACGACAGACTTTATGCTCTTCTCTAGTGACCGTGAAACCCTGCGGCTGATCCATATAGATCTCTTCTTCAACGAAACCGTTGAGGAAGGCCGTTTTCACGTCCATCTGCCATATCTCATAGTCATACCATGCTGCTATGGCGAGTAGAATCCGAATGGACTTAGCCATGGCTACTGGCAAGTAGGTATCCTCAAAATCGACCTCGGGTCGTTGAGTGTATCCCTTAGCTACAAGCCTAGCCTTAAAAGTTGTGACTTCTCCATCAACGCCAAGTTTGCGCTTGTAGACCCACTTACAGCCGACTGGCTTAACACCTTTCGGTGGATCTACAAGACTCCAGACTTGGTTCTCGCTCATGGAGTCCATTTTGGCTTTCATGGCCTCAAGCCATTTCCCGGAGTCGATGTCAGACATCGCTTCTCCATAAGTCTTAGGATCGTTATCCAAAAGATCGGTCGCACCTAGGAATTCCATATCTCACTAGAGGTCTGGACTCTCTAGTGGACCTACGGAGAACGGGAACGTCAGTGGTGACTGTGGGCGTTGACTCTATCGGAGCCGGCGGTTCAGGAACCGGGACTGGCTGTTCCTGAGGCTGTCCTTCATGCCTAGCATGTTGGACTTCTCGAGGTTGGTCAGCCCTTCGGCTGTTAATCTTGAATCCTCTAATTGAGGGTTCGGCGGCCTCCTCTGATGGCTGGATTCCATCACTTGATTCTTCAAGGATCAGCTCATCAGGTTGGATGTGAAAGAAATCGGTGGATCGTCCCCGGAATTGCGCGAATGCGGAAGCGCGATAAAAATAAACATATGAAAATTAAAGCATGCTTTAAATTTAAAAGTACACGCTCAAGGGGTGTGCCCTTGAGGTTCCCGGGCGTTCGGTGTATCTCATGATCATATAACATGCAAAGAAATCATGGAGGCCATAGAGTTGAAAATTAAAGAGGGACGAAAAAGTAAAACGAGACCTACCCATTGTCGTTTTCGTCTACAACGGCTACTCGCGTTGTTCCCGTTTTGCACCGAGGACTCGTTGTTGAGACCCTCCAAATCGTGACACACGATCCACCCACGTATCTTGCACGTCATGCTAGCAACGAACAAGTGTATATTTTTGGAGTGGATGAATCAACAACACGTTATCAATTAACGGTATTGATTCATCTAAGTTCTAATGTTCCAAGAGCAAAAGAACTAAGAAAAATATTTTCTTGTTAGAGAGAGAGGGGCAGACGAGAGGTAGGAGAGGGGAGAGATGACTGTGTGTTGTATGTGTGATTTCAAGAATCATCATCCTGCAAAAGGTTGGAAGCTAGAGGTATTTATGGAGGAGGAGTTTAATCCTCTTTAAACTCCTACTCTAAGAACTCTAATTTGACTAGGATTTTGACCTAGTCAAAGTCCTAGTCAAACTAGTGTTTGACCTAGTCAAACGAATCCTAGCCTTCCATCTCCCCTTTCCATCTCAACCGTTGATTTTAATTTAATGGAATATTTAAATCCCATTAAATATTCCAAAAGGCTAAAAGAATAAATATAATATAATAAATAAATAATAATATTTATTCTAAGCCCATTAAATCAACCATTTAATAAATCCTATTTATTAATTTAATTCCTTTTATCAAATAGAAGGAATTAATTTCTCCAAGAAAATATAGGACCCGATTAAATCTAATTTAATCATTCCTTTACTCCAATATTTAATTCTAAATTAAGTATTAAGTGTGTGTGGATAGTGTGTGACTCTTTAGGTTCACCATTCAGCTAGACTTGGTCGGATTCCTAGAATTTGCCCGTTACCATGGGTGGCCATCTAGCAACGGTCCATGGCACTAGAGACTAGGTGAAATAATTGGGGATGAACATTAAGGCTCTAACAGTATACTTGTCCTTCTGTCTTCGGTCTCATCACTTAGAGTTTAGGGCACGGAAAATGCAGGAACCCATTTTGGACCTAAGTGCCGGTCTGTCCTTACCAAACGCCGTAAGGGAAACCTTCCCTTCTGTTCAGTTACTGTGGCCACAGATTTCAGGGACAAGACATAGAGCATACATGAGACTCAACTGTCAATGCCTTTTGACAGGAGACAGATCTTTTCTTGGAAACTACTGTCACTTTGTGCACCCGAGCTGCACTAGACATGGCTTATGACTACTCAAGAGTATTTTGGTAATCTCTCACCATATCTAAGATACAGACCTGATGCACAGGTACACTCAGCAGTTTCTCAAGTCAAAGGACTTGGCCTGTACCGTTGGAACCGAGAATACACGTCATACCTTGCTGACCATACTCAAGGTCCTCCGTAAGACGGTTCCCGCGAGTCACCTCAGTCAGCTGCTTCCTAGCATGCTGGCCCACTAACACTGCTTAGACGACCTTCGTCACCCATCGATGAAATACGACAGCAGATGCTTAGTGCAAGTCTCAAAGGGAATCCCGGTACCCATTTTCGGGATTCCTTGACTTGGAGATTTCCGGACTGATTCGGTAAGACTGATTTCATGGACCTACCTCCAAGCGTAGTCCCAGTCCCCGAAATTGTTTCTCAGTCCGTGGGCTTTGTTTGCGTAGTGAACAGAAATGTAAATGCAGATAAGTGAACGTAAACAAAGTATTGCCATATGAATTTTCACTACTTTATTCATAAATGTTTTATCAAATACCAAGAAATTGTTTAGACATAGGTTACACATTCCTGTCAAAATTGGCTTACATGTTCACCTATTCTAACAATCTCCCACTTGACCTTTAAAGCCAATTGCCCATATGCTTAATCCCCATCTTCTCAAGATGTTGCGTATGAGCGCTCTGCGACATAGGCTTTGTCAGCAGGTCTGCTGTGTTGTCTGCCGAGTTGACTCGGTCCATCCGGACGTCACCTCTTCCTACCATTTCTCTAAGAAGATGGTAGCATCTAAGAATGTGTTTGGAACAGTGATGAGATCTCGGTTCCTTTGCTTGCGCTATAGCGCCGTTGTTATCACAGAAGATGACAACAGGCTCGGCGATGCTAGGCACTACACCCAACTCTTGGATGTAGTTTCTCATCAAAACCGCTTCCTTAGCAGCTTCTGAAGCTGCTATGTATTCAACCTCTGTGGTGGAGTCAGCAATTGTTGCTTGCTTGGAACTTTTCCAAGATACTACTCCTCCATTGAGTTTGAATACGTACCCCGATTGAGACTTGGCATCATCGTCATCAGACTGGAAGCTAGCGTCGCTAAAGCCTTCCAGAATTAGTTCTCCATTGCCATAGACTAGGAACATGTCCTTAGTCCTCCTTAGGTACTTAAGGATGCCCTTAACAGCATTCCAATGTGCCTCTCCTGTGTAGGACTGATATCTGCTTGTTACGCTCAAAGCGTATGCAATGTCAGGCCTAGTGCAGTGAACCGCATATTGTATGCTACCTACGGCAGAAGCATAGGGGATGACCTTCATCCTTTCAAGTTCCTCATCAGTCTGTGGGGACTGTTTCTTGGATAACTTGATCCCATGCCTCATTGGAAGGAGCCCTCGTTTGGAGTTGTCCATTCGATATCTCTTTAGGACTTTCTCCATATACGAGTTTTGGGTGAGTCCTAACATCCTTTTGGATCTGTCCCTGACAATCTGGATGCCTAGGATGTAGGAGGCTTCACCCAAGTCCTTCATGGAAGACTGGGTTGACAACCATGCTTTTGTGTTTCCTAACATTCTAACGTCATTACCAATGAGCAGAATGTCATCCACATAAAGCACTAGGAACACTATTGAGCTCCCATTGACTTTCTTGTATACATAAGGGTCGGATTCCTTTTTGATTTTTTTTTTTTTATGAAGTCATAACCCCGTATTACTTCATCAAAGCGAATGTTCCAACTTCGGGAGGCTTGTTTGAGGCCATAGATGGACTTCTGGAGACGACAGACTTTCTGCTCTTCTCTAGTGACCGTGAAACCCTGCGGCTGATCCATATAGATCTCTTCTTCAACGAAACCGTTGAGGAAGGCCGTTTTCACGTCCATCTGCCATATCTCATAGTCATACCATGCTGCTATGGCGAGCAGAATCCGAATGGACTTAGCCATGGCTACTGGCGAGTAGGTATCCTCAAAATCGAACCCAGGTCGTTAAGTGTATCCCTTAGCTACAAGCCTAGCCTTAAAAGTTGTGACTTCTCCATCAACACCAAGTTTGCGCTTGTAGACCCACTTACAGCCGACTGGCTTAACACCTTTCGGTGGATCTACAAGACTCCAAACTTGGTTCTCGCTCATGGAGTCCATTTCGGCTTTCATGGCCTCAAGCCATTTTCCGGACTCGATGTCAGACATCGCTTCTCCATAAGTCTTAGGTGTTGGAATAGGTGACCAGAAAGCCAATAGGTTTGGCAATTTGTAACCTATCCGACAACTTTATGTGAATGTAATATTATTATGTGATGAATAAGATGAGTATTCGTCACCAATGGTACCTTCTTTGTTGCGCTCATCTTACATTTGTTAAAACAGTGTTTAACTTATATCGCAACAAAGCCCACAGACCATGGATAACAACTCGTGCAGTTGGGCCACGCATTGGATGGTGGTCATGAAACCAACTGATTAAGAGTTGGGTCTGAAACGTTCCAAGTCGAGGACCTCGAGACAGGGCATCAAGAGTCCTATTGAGACTTGCGTCAAGAGTCATGTTCATTGGATGAGTGCCGTGTTTCATCGGCGACAGGCGTGGGACGCCTACACGATCTTGATGGGTTGGTCGACTGGGGTCGAGCCGACTGGACTGACTCGCGGGGAGCATCATATGGAAGCCTTGGAGGCCTGGTCGGTATGATTGGTTTTCCCCGGTTCCGATAGTACGGGAGTAATCCTCAGACTTGAGGGATCATGGCTGTCGCGTGCACAGGACGGCTGTATCTTGGATCTGGCAAGAGGTAATCATTCTGTAAGATGATTATCATAAGCCTTGTCCAGTGCAGTCGGAATGTATAGCGAGGACGGTGGATTCCAAGAAGAGGATCCTTCCCCTGTCAGTATGTGACAGAGGTATCTCCTATGCACTCGGAGACACGTTCATGCTGTTTGAAGCTGTGGCCACAGTGGTTGGTCGAACAGGGAATGGTTTCCTGTGTCGACGCAATGAAGCATACGTGGTCTCGAGTATTAAGCATAGATGCCTAGTCAAGGATGGGAACCGACACCCAATTCCATACCCTAGACTAAGGCCGGGAGACGGTAGACGGAAGGATCGTACCTGTACGGAATTGGCGCCTAAATGTTCACGCCAATTCACCTAGTCTCTAGTGCCATGGACTGTTGCTAGACGGCCACACATGGTAACGGGCCCTTGTGGGACACGGGCCCAAGTCTAGCTGAGGGTGAACCTAAAGGGTCACACACAAATCACCGAGGAGGTTTGAGAGATCGACTTGGAGTCAATCTCGAAGGATAAAATAAGTAATTGGATTACTTAAGGGAAAGTCCATTGGATGGACGGGCCGATATTGTATCGGTAAATTGGATTTTCGATTAAATATGGAAAGTTGAGATGATGAGACGTTGGATCTTTTAATTGGATTAAAAGATCAACGGAAATAATTTAAGTGGATATTAAATTAGATTTAATATTGGGTTCGTCGTAATTGGATTACGATAAAACCCGGTCCGTTAAATTATACCCGAGAGGAGAAATAATTCCTAATTTTGGATGGGAAGAAGTTGGACTTCTTTCCTTAATTAAACATGGCCGACACGCTCCCTTGGAGGAAGCAAAATCAGCCATGTTTCATGCTAGGTGGTATGTTGACTTATCTCTTTTGGAAAGAGACAAGTCAACTCCAATCAAGCTCTTCCCTTTTGGTATGATTTGATCATACCATAAATTTTGGTAGGCTTGATTGAAGAATTGATGATGACTGATTGGAATGAATCTAGACATCCTTGGATGAACCTAGACACATTCCAATAATCACATTAATTATGTATATATATTAGAATATACAACACCAAGCATAAGTGATTCATTATTCATCTTTTTCTAGGAAAAAGAGAAGACAAAAAATCCTCTCCTCTCTCTCAAAATTTCGTGCTCCCTCCCTCTCTTACACTTGTCTTCTTCACTTGATTTTGAATCAAGAAGAAGAACAAAGTAAGTTTAAGAGAACACTAATTCATAGTGTTCTTCTCTTAAACCGATTCCTTCCTAAACCCGTTCTTTTCTAGCAAGAAGAACGTGTGTTTCTTCCGGTGTGGTGTGGATCACGTTTGGAGAATCCATACGTTTGAATTTCGTGAGCATTCCGGAGAAGGAACAATGCTAGTAGCCGGAAGCATACGCTAAACAATCAAAGGTAACGGTTTATTACGCTTTGATTGATTTCATTTGTATATCTATGCCCTATGTGTTTAAATATATGTTTTAATATTTACACATCCTACATCGAACGCCCGGTTGAGCACCCAAGGGTACACCCCTTGGGATTCACGTATTTTGAATTTTATTTAAATTTACGCACTTTTCTCGCTTTTCTCGCTTCCGCTCGCGCTCCGGGCGGATCCGCTTGTCCTTCATTAGGATCGTTATCCAAAAGATCGGTCGCACCTAGAAAGCCATATCTCACTGGAGGTCTGGACTCTCTATTGGACCTACGGAGAACGGGAACTTCAGTGGTGACTGTGGGCGTTGACTGTTAGAATAGGTGACCATGTAAGCCAATTTTGGCGGGTATATGTAACCTATGTCTAGACAATTATAAGTGTTTTGATAAATCATTAATGAATAAAGAAGTGAATTTTCATTTGGCATTACTTTGTTTGTGTTCACTTGCACCTATTTTTCCATATCTGTTCACTACGCAAACAGAGCCCACGGACTGAGATTCGATTTCGGGGACTGGGACTACGCTTGGAGGTAGGTCCATGAAATCAGTCTTCCCGAATCAGTCCGGAAATCTCCAAGTCAAGGAATCCCGAAAATGGGTACCGGGATTCCATTTGAGACTTGCACTAAGCATCTGCTGTCGTGTTTCATCGACGGGTGACGAAGATCGTCTAAGCAGTGTTAGTGGGTTAGCCTGCTAGGACGCAGCTGACTGAGGTGACTCGTGGGAACCGTCTTACGGAGGACCTTGAGTATGGTCTGCAAGGTATGACGAGTATTCCCGGTTCCAACGGTACAGGTCAAGTCCTTTGACTTGAGGAATTACTGAGTTTACCTGTACATCAGAACTGTATCTTAGATATGGTGAGAGATTGCCAGAATTCTCTTTGGTAGTCATAAGCCATGTCTAGTGCAGTCCTGGTGTGCAAAGTGACAGTAGTTTCCAAGAAAGGATCTGTCTCCTGTCAATAGGTTTTGACAGTTGAGTCTCATGTATGCTCTAGGTCTTGTCCCTAAAACTGTGGCCACAGTGACTGAACAGAAGGGAAGGTTTCCCTTGCGGCGTTTAGTGAGGACAGACCGACACTTAGGTCCAGGATGGGTGCCTGCGTTATCCGTGCCCTAGACACTAAGTGATGAGACCGAAGACAGAAGGACAAGCGTACTGTTAGAGCCTAAATGTTCATCCCTGCATATTTCACCTAGTCTCTAGTGCCATGGACCGTTGCTAGATGGCCACCCATGGTAACGGACGGATTCTAGGAATCCGACCAAGTCTAGCTGAATGGTGAACCTAAAGAGTCACACACTATCCACACACAATTAAATATTTAATTTGGAATTAAATATTGGAGTGAAGGAATGATTAAATTAGATTTAATCGGGACCTTTATTTTTCTTGGAGAAATAATTCTTTCTATTTGATAGAAGGAATTAAATTGATAAATTGGATTTATCAAAGGGATTTATTTAATGGGCTTAAATAATATTTATATTTATTTTAGCCTCTTGGAAATATTTAAATAGGTTTTAAATATTTCCATTAAATTAAATTAAATCAACGGTTGAGATTAATGGGAGAGATGGATGGCTAGGATCGTTTTGACTAGGTCAAAACACTAGTTTGACTAGGACTTTGACTAGGTCAAAATCCTAATCAAATTAGAGTTCTTAAAAGAGGAGTTTAAAGAGGATTAAAACTCCTCTTCTATATAAACCCCCTAGCATCCTACAATTTAGATGATGATGAAACTCCAACACACACACACAACACACACACACGGTTTCTCTCTCTCTCCCATCTCTCTCGTCCGCCCCTCTCTCTCTCAAGAAAATAGTTTTCTTGATTCTTTTGTTCTTGGAACATTAGAATCTTGATGAATCAATACCATTAATTGATAATGTGTTATTGATTCATCCACTCCAAAATTATACTTGTTCGTTGCTAGCACGACGTGCAAGATACGTGGGTGGATCGTGTGTCACGAATTAGAGGGTCTCAAAGACGGGATCTTGGTGCAAAACGGGGAACAACGCGTGTAGCCGTTGAAGACAAAAACGACAACGGGTAGGTCTCGTTTTAAATTTTCGTCCCTCTTTAATTTTTCAACCCTATGGCCTCCATTATTTATTTTATGTTATACGTTCATGAGATACACCGAATGCCCGGGAAAATTTCAAAGGCACACCCTTTGAAACGTGTTTTTTAATTTAAAAGCATGTTTAAATTCTGTTTTAATTTTTCATTATACCGCGCTTCCGCATTCGCGCTTTTCCCGGGACGATCCACATAATCTTTCATTGACTGTATCGGAGCCGGTGGTTCAGGAACCGGGACTGGCCGTTCCTGAGGCTGTCCTTCATGCCTAGCATGTTGGACTTCTCGAGGTTGGTCAGCCCTTCGGCTGTTAATCCTGAATCCTCTAAGTGAGGGTTCCGCGGCCTCCTCTGATGACTGGATTCCATCACTTGATTCCTTCAGGATCAGCTCATCAGGTTGGATATCCTCCGGGAAGCCTTGCTCCAAGAATACTGCGTTTCTTGAAACAAACACCTTTTGTTCCAAGGGGTCATAAAAGTAATAACCCGCAGTTTCTTTAGGGTATCCAACGAACCTGCATAAGCTAGACCTAGATTCTAGCTTATGGACCGAACCATGTCCAACAGGGTTCGATTCCTCCTTTCAGAGACACTATTTAACTGTGGTGTTCCTGGAGGTGTCCATTCTGATATTATACCATGTTCTTTCAGATAATCTAGGAACTCCGTACTAAGGTATTCACCGCCTCGGTCCAATCGAAGGATTTTAATTTTCTAGTTGGTTTGGTTCTCCACTTCAAGTCTGAATTCTTTAAACCTCTCAAGAGCTTCAGACTTGTACCTCATCAGGTAAACATAACCATACCGTGAATGATCATCGGTGAAGGTTATGAAGTAGGAGAACCCACCTCAGGCCTGCGTCCTTAGTGGTCCACATACGTCTGAATGGACCAAGTCCAACAGACCTGTGGCAAGCCTGCTTTGTCCTACAAAGGGCTTCTTGGTCATTTTCCCTCTTAGACAGGACTCACAAGTTGGTAGATCGCTCAAGTCCCCAACCTCTAGGTTTTTTGAGTCTACCAACTTTTTCATCCTATCTTGGGATATGTGACCTAGCCTAGCGTGCCACAGACGTGCGTTCCCGTTATTATCTAATTTTCGTTTGTGTTGTGCATTGAGGGCGAAATTCGTTTGTTGCAAGATATAGAGTCCGTTATGCAATGTACCAAGTAGATGAGCAATTCCATACCTCATCAAATAAAAGCAATTTTTATTGATTCTAAACTCATAACCACTATTGTCCAACAATGGAATGGAAATGATGTTTTTGATCATACTGGGTACAAAATAAACTTGCTCTAAATCTATGCTAATACTGTCACTAATCACTAGAGTGGCGGATCCTACTGCTTCTGCCGAGATTGCCTTGCCATTCCCAAGTTTCAGGATCATGTCCCCGCTACCTAGTTTTCTGCTTCTTTTCAACACCTGCAAGTCATTGCAAATGTGAGCTCCACAGCCGGTATCTAATACCCAAGAGGCAGAACTAGTGACCATATTAACCTCAATCACATATATACCTTAGTTCGAGAAGAGTTTGGGGCACTCTCTCTTCCAATGCCCTTTCTCACGGCTGTTGATACATATGTCATATGCCTTCGACTGTTGCTTGGAGACAACCTTTCCCTTTCCTTTGCCTTTCCCCTCTTTGGCAATGGGAACACTCTTAGTGTTCGTAGCTGCTTTGACGGCTTTTCCTTCCCCTTCTTCTGAAAGAAATCGGTGGATCGGCCCGGGAGATGAGCGCGTATAGCGGAAGCGCGGAATAGTGCGTAATAAAATTACAAAGCATAATTAAATCGAATTTTAAATCATGCATAATATACATAAACGAATCAAGGGGTGTGCCCTTGATTCTCCCGGGCGTTCGGTGTATCTCATGTTCAATAAAACACAACATGGAGGCCATAGAATTGAAACCGAAAAAACGAAATTAAAGAACCTACCCGGTTGTAGTTTTGTCTTCGTTTCGGCTACACGCATTGTTCCCCGTTTTGCACCAAGATCTCAAATAAGAGACCCTCTAAATCATCTCACTCGCTCCACCGGAAAGCAAACAACCCTTGTGCTAGCAAGAAATAATTTGGGGAGAAGAGACATCGATAGACGCTATGAATTAACGCAATCAATGTCTCTTATGTTCTTAACTTGAATAAATCAAGAAGAACAAAGTAGTATTCTTGGAGAGAAGAAAGAGGAGTGGATGAATTTGAGAGGGAATTTGAGAGATGAGAGTTGTAGAGAATAGTAGGTGTAAGTGTGTGTTTTTTTTAAGTATTTATAGAAGATGGAATTCCTATTCCTTCTCAAACTCTTCCAAAGAGACACACTTTGACTAGGATTTTGACCTAGTCAAATCCGAGTCAAATTAGGCTTTGATTAAGTCAAATTAATCATGGCCCTTCATCTCATCATTCTCTAGATCAAATCTTGTCCATCCATTTTTGATGGGCTTTATGGAATGGGCCTATTTAATTCTAAATTAAATATTCCCATGGACTTTATATTAAAATCCTATTTAATATACTAAGCCCATTAATTAATGGAATGGACTTTATTTAATTCCAAATTAAATAGTCCATGGACTTTATATTAAATCCTATTTAATACCAAGCCCATTAATTAATTCCATGGAATGGGATTATTTAATTCTAAATTAAATAGTCCCATGGACTTTATATTAAATCCTATTTAATATACTAAGCCCATTAATTAATTAATTCACCCTTTTAATCTAATTAAAAGGAAAGCCCATGCTTTGTAAAATTCATAAATCTAATTTATGAACTCAAGCCCGATTATTCCAAATAATACATCGAGGCTTGTATCTCCAAGAAGTATAATTTAATTCCATTAAATTAAACCTTCTCCCGGAATTAATTCCAAATTAATTCCCTTTCATTTGGTGTAGCGGGTGTGACTCTTTAGGTTCACCTTTCAGCTAGACTTGGACCTACTTTTCATTATTTCATAACTAAAGTAGTCCGTTACCATGGGTGGCCATCTAGCAACGGTCCATGGCACTAGAGACTAGGTGAATTTATGGTGTGAACATTTAGGCTCCGAGTTATACGCAGGTGCGGTCCTACCGACGCTCGATACGTACGGGTACGGTCCTACTGTCGCCTGTCTCCCGGCCTTTAGTCTAGGGTCGGTTCCCATCGTTGACTAGGCAACTATGCATAATGCTCGAGATAGGTTTAACTCGACGTAGGAAATCCTTTCCCACTACATCAAGTGCTATGGCCATAGACTTTGTGAGTCTAAACCATCTCCGAGCGCATAGGAGATCTTGCTGTCATATCCTTTGACAGGGGACAGATCCTATCTTGGAATTCACCGTTCTTACATACTCCGACTGCACTGGACGAGGCTTATGATGACCATGTGATATAATCGGTCAAATTTCACCAAATCCAAGATACAGCCTTAGTATGTAGGGGACTGCCGTGATCCTCAAGTCCGAGGACTAATCCCGTACTATCGGAACCGGGAATACGAGTCATACCGACCAAGCCCGAGTAGCTTCTATATGACGATTCCCGCGAGTCACCTCAGTCGGCCGCTCCCCAGCAGGCCGACCCACTAACACTGCTTAGACGATCCTCGTCACCCGTCGATGAAACACGACAGCAGATGCTTAGTGCAAGTCTCAAATGGATTCTCGATGCCCTGTCTCGAGATTCCTTTGACTTGGAGTATTTCAGACTGATTCGGTGAAAACTGATTTCATGAACCTACCTCCAAGCGTAGTTCCAATTTCCCGAAATGTTATTTCAGTCTGTGGGCGTTTGTTGTGACATCGTATCGATGCAAGCAGTAAGTACAACAAACTCATGCCTATGAATCCTTACTACATTCATTAACATAATATTACTTGTTCACAGATTGACGAATGGTTCTCAGAACAGCCAATACCATTGACTTTCTGGTCACCTATTCTAACAATCTCCCACTTGACCAATAAGTCAATTACCCACTTTGTTCAGAATCCTCTGAGTATGAGTAATCTACGATACCGACTAAGGTATTGTGAGTCCGCTTATATTTCCTTGCGAAGCAATACGGTCTAACCGTGTTACCTCTATCCACCATTGCCTCTTAGAGATGGTGGTTGTCTAAGAATATTTTCGTGGATCTTGTGATGAGATCTCGTGCCAATACTCCCATAGCCAAGTTGCCTGCCATATAGGCAAACATGGCTTGGTCGTGCTAGGCGCCACGTCCATCCTATGGACGCGGTCTTCATCAGTGACCACTATCCGATGCACTCGTCATTGGGCCTGACTGTGCATACCTTTGAGACTAACTGGTTTTCACTTATGCTCTGGAAGCTAGTATCGCTTTAGCCTTCCAAAGCAACTCTCAACAGACGGTGCATCATGAAACACATCTTTAGTCCTTATTCAGGTACTAAGGATCGTTCTTGATTGCTGTCTTCAACCCCTCAGTGCATTACCGATTTATGTTGAGCCATGCTAGAAGCACTCTCAACATCGATTCCTATGCACCGAGTAAACATATCATATGTTTGCCTAGGGTTAAGACGTAGGGGATACTCAACATCCAAGCCTTCTCATTAGTCCACCGTGACTAAGTCTTGAATGGCTTGATGCTTTATGCATAGTATCAAAGTTTTCTCATCAGTCTTACTATGACTGAGTCTCGAACAACTTGTCCCTCTACATATATGAGTTTTTCTCATCAGTCCACCATGACTGAGTCTTTGAAAAGCTTAATTCATGATATGTATGTGGGATCCCTAAAATGTCATCGAGAATTTTCGTGAGTTACAGTTTGTGTTTTAGTGATTCCTAATGCCTTGAATTCATCCATGAATCAAGATATTACACACTTAAACACTTGGAACACCATTTCTACTCCCACTGATCACCTACGTCGTTTAAGACCGAGTCATGCTCCGTATGAGCTCGTCAAAACGAATATTCCAATTATGCGGTGTTTCAAATCTTGTTTGAATTTCCTAGTGGATTCTATGGCTCCTCTCCATAAATCCTACTACGATGTCCAACATCACGTTCCGCAGGTCATTTGGATTATTATCCAAATTTGACCGAACATATCCCGATCACTCGTACCTCTTACGACATTCGGGTTCGTTCTTAAGGGGACTTGGAATATGATCAATTTAAGAAAGAAATGCAATTATAAGCAACGTTTAGCATTATTCTGTCGTAAACTTGTACAAATTAGACACCGAGTCTAATTTGTCTCCCACTAGTCCCTTGACGTATGTAGGATCCTTCTACATGCTCAAGGACTTTGTCGGGACATAGGCTTGCCAAACCATGGCTCCTTGTGCGTGACTCTTGGCAAAGTGCCATGTTCCTTACGTGGCAATTTTGAGTCTACGTCTACACGGGCTAAGGTAATTGGGCGAAACTTCGATCGATCTTCGTCCAACGAGATTCGATCGTTCCCTTTATCAGAGACCGTCATACTTGGCCTTTATAGGAAATGTTTCATTGAGAATTCCATTTTCAACTTGGATGCTCAAGAGCTCCCACTAAATACACGGCCTTTTCGATCCTATCGAAACAGGTTTAATTTTGCAACCATTTATGGTTCACCTCCTTAAGTCTAATTCCCAAACCTCCTATGGGACCTTTAGACTTTTGAACCCTCTTATGGTCTTTGTGTATTAGTAACCTACAGTTGTCTTATTGGCTCCCTTCCAATAGACTATTTGGCAAGCCTACTTT